>JAUIMM010000120.1:14032500-14055000 GCA_031769625.1 Taudactylus pleione | reverse complement strand
GCAGTCAGCATTAGGAGGATGTGCTGATCCTTATAGTGCCATGTGGAGGTTTTTTGGGGTACCTCCAAGGTAAGTTAGCTCTCAGCTTTTATATGTACTGTTATCATGCAGTACATCAATTGTAATTATATGACCCAGAGTGGGTGCTACTATTATGTAGCAATAATTATTTTGGGGTGAGCGTTTGGGAGTGGGGCCCCCGGGGGGTTCTGACTGGGCCTTTCTCATGGCATCACCACTTAATTCACATAGAATACTTTTATCACTTTTCTATTTGTTTGTATATTATTTGTCATTTTAATTCTTTCTCATTTCATTAACACTTATTGATTTATACTTACACATCTTTTCTTTATACTTCACTATCACCTTTTTCCCTTTTTCGTGTGATGCCCTGGGGATGGCCACTGGTTGGAATATTTTGGGGTGCCTTGCTTCTCAGACGTGAACCCCTTAATGCTAGGGACGCCAGTATAGAGGAGCCTTGACGATTGGCCTGGCGCTTATTCATATATTTGCAAATGTATGTAACTAATACCTCTGAATCGCTATTATCATGTAGGATTTAAGTATTGTTTTTTGCGGCAGTGTGCTGGGGGGCAAATCTCTTTTTTTTCTGTGTTGACATGGTTAAACTGTCATCATTAATGTTGACATCTGCAAAATGTTGTTATTGACAGAAGGTCGACATAGGAAATGTCGACATTGTCATAATGTCAACATTAGCCTTAAGTTTAGCGTTAGGGTTAATGTTAGGTTTAGGATTACAGTCAAGATAATGGTTAATATTAGGGTTAGCCATAGAATTACAAATAAAACATATTGTTGTTATTATATCATGGGTCAATGTCAACATTACAACCATGTCAACATTCACGTTGACCTAACGAACATTGACATTGATAATGTCAATAAAAAAAAACACATTAATATATATTAACTGTAAACTTTTATCTGTAGTGTTTGCATTGTTCTTAAGGCCAGTAACAGTCAAAGCAAAGTGGTGACTAGTAACGTGACTAGTAACGTGACTAGTAATTTCTAACTTGTAGCATTCAAAGTTATTTTTACTGGTGGAAAAACACAAATTAAATTACTTTGATAGAATTTGCTGAATCTGAGTTGACCTGTAATTGCAGCATTGCAAGTGTAAAGCAATGGTGTAAAAATCAGTATTTCAGAACCTTCAGTGTGCTTATTTCACCCATGAGCCCATTTAATATGTGTGTGAACAACATGAGCTTTTTCAGCAAAGTCCTTTGGCAGGAAAACAGTCCAGCGTGTCCCCAGAGTAAGGTTTCTTGAAAAAAATTTAATAAAACGAAGTTCAAGGTTTTCATGGTTAACATAAAATTGTCTCCAAATTTTGCTGGACTGAGTGCAATGTACAGGACACTAATGGTGGGTACACACTACACAATATGCTCCCTGAGCGATATCGTGTAGTGTTGTCCCCGGCAGGCTGTGCTCAATGTCGTTCATGATATTGTTCATGACATTGAGCACAGCCGCTGAACGATATCATTAACGATATCGTTCAGCGCCGGGCTCTCTCCCCCATTCCCCAACATGCAGCAACCTGACGAGATCGTCAGGTTGGCCTGCATGTCAGCCCGATGAACGATGATGACGAACGAATTGATTATTGACAATTAAAATATACTAATAAGTTCATAAAAAATATTTTAGGACACCACAGTGTCATAGTGGTTAGCATTGCTTCTTCACAGCACGCGTTCAATTCCCAACCAGGCCCTATCTGTTTTAAGTTTATATGTTCTCCCCATTTCTTCAAAGGGCTTCAGTTTCCTCCAAAAATATTCTGGTAGGTTAGTTGGATTTTGACAAAATTGAGCCTTATAAGTATGAGTGTGTACTGTAGTGTGTTAGGGAATTTAAACTGTAAGCTCCAAAGGGACAGGGATTTATTTGAATAACAAAACTTATCTGTACATCACTGCATAAAATGGTGGCTATTTAGTAATAATAATAATAATAATAATCTGAGACTTTGCATGTATATATACATTTATAGTTTATTCTCGGAGTGGCTCATGTAGTATTGGAAGCATTTTGCATCAATGGTGTAAAATATGCCTGAAAAAAAGGTGCATATTACATAACTGGAGGATATAGCCAAATCGGGATGTAGTTACAGGTTGGGATGCCGGCGCTCAGAATACCAGCACCGGAATCCTGACAGCAGTCGGAATCCTGGAGCCAGAATCCCGACGGTAAGTATTACGGTTAAGTTTAGGGTTAGAGGTTAGGGCACTTGGGGGATGGTTAGGGTTAGGCTGCAGGGTTAGGGTTAGGCTGTGGGAAAGGTGGGTTAGGGATAGGGTTAGCGCTAGGACACTTACCTAATTGGGTCAGGATTCTGACTGTCGGGATGCCGTTGTCAGTATTCTGACTGCCGGCATCCTGACCACCGGGATCCCATACCCAACCCGACCAAATCTCAACATGCATCCAGCACTTTAAGAACTGTAAGGATAGCACATGCACCATTTTTACACCAGGGGAGAACAGTAATGTATGTGTCGATTTTAGATCAGGAGATGTGGTTTGTCAGTGGTAGCAGTGACTGCTAAAGTTTCAGCACGCAATACAGTATTTTAATGAAGTATCACATAGATAAGACCATATAACTATATCTGGATAGTGTTATTAATAAATAAGTTTAATTTACCATGTAAAACATTTTTAAATAAAGGTGCAAATATAACATTAAAGTACTAATTAGTTTCAAGTAAACACAAACATCCGTTGTCTTACCCTTTTAAATAAAAAAAAAATTAGAGTTTGCAAATATCTAACAAATAAGACATAATCAGCCAATCAAAAGCAGCTGCCAATTATCATCAGTGCATATTTATAAGTTATGTGCTTCTGGAGAGGCGCATGTGGGTCTTTCTTGAGATCTGCATAGGACCCGGTGAGGGAACAGATCGCTACTCTACTCAACAACACTTGCAAGTTTCCTTCATCGTCAATTCCGCCTCCGCGGAAGAAGGTGTAAGGCAAGATGCTTTTTGTGCAGGCACAGTACAACAAAGCCTAGTTTGGACCTCACAAATCTACATCAGTCCCAGAGGGGGAGATGTACTGAGTCTTGGAGAGTGATAAAGTGTAGAGAGATAAACTACCAACCAATCAGCTCCTAACTGTCACCAAACACCCCCTGAGTCTGTAGTAGCAAAGTATTTAATTATACTTTATAGGCTTTTTCTATTGTCCACAATGTATTCATCAAGAGGAGGCACTATTGCTATTAAACGATTATAATGGAAACTGATGTGTCCATGTAGTGATACAAAGTGTTCTTATGAAATGGATTTACTTGTCATTTATATATGAATCTGCTTTAACTGAACCAATAAACAAGTAATTACCTTGTGATCCGCTTCATAACCAAACGGAGAGTTCATACAGCTGGTCAAGTCTTTTGTCTTATTGATGAAATCATTGGATGCATTGTAAGTTACGTGACAGCTCCCTGAAACATCTTCCTGAAACACATGTACACACCACATATGTATTAACAAACAACAACTATAATGCTTTCAATGAATGATATCAGAAGCCAGACTGAACTTGGTTAGGAGTACACATTTACTGCCGCTTCTGCATCAGTGCCAAGTACTACTCATCTGGCAGTTTTATAGCCACTCATGTTAAAATATTCTGTATTGATCTTACTGGAAGGTGAAGGCTCTATGAAGAGACCCCACAATACTACTGATGTATTGATTACTAATGCTGCACATTTTGTAACCATGGTGCATCCAGTGTTTTAAATCAGTAATGACAGAGCTGTCCTCATAGTGATCAACTGAGCAGTATTCTGAGGTTTATCTTCCAGTAATACATCATATACCATAACCAGTTGTACAAAGGCACATTAGTTCATATTCTTAGAAACATTAGACTGTCAGCAGCATATATGTGAGAACACTTCCATGTACAAGACATGCCCCATAAACATGCCTCCCAGCATTACAAGGGCCAAGTTTACTGACTAGTACGAGTCCTGTCAATTTTACTGACACAAGTATTGAACATTTTTACTGCGTACGCGGCAATTCACGCCACGCATAGTGCGAGGCGGCAACCCACTAGCGGGTACACGCACTGTGTTCGCACCCGTGACCCCATAGGATTGCATGGTGCGATCACAGTGCATGCCATCACATACCGTAGCGCGCGCAGCCACGAGTAATCACATGGCACGGTGTGCGCATGTTTGCAGTGCAGTCGGCAAGGATGTAAGTGGACACATCTATACACAAAAAAAAAATCTTTAGTAAAGTTACTAAAACAGACAAGTGGAGGTGTTTCCATTAGCAGCTGATCAGTTGCTGTCTATCATTTTTTAGAATGCAATAGAAAATGATAGTTATAATTAGGGGTGTGCACTGGCCACTTTTCGTGTTTTGTGTTTTGGTTTTGGATCTGGATTGGTTTTGCCAAAACCACCCTTCCGTGTTTTGGGTTCTGGGTTTTGTGTTTTGCATAAAAACAGCTAAAATCACAGAATTTGTGGGTTTTTCTGCACCTATGGTATTATTAACCTCAATAACCTTAATTTCCACTCATTTCCAGTCTATTCTGAACACCTCAAACCTCACAATAGTGTTTTTATGTGCAAAAGGTTGCACCGAGGTAGCTGGATGACTATGCTAAGACATACGAGTGGGCGGCACAAACACGTGGCCCATCTAGGAGTGGCACTGCAGTGGCAGACAGGATGGCAGTTTGAAAAACTAGGCCCCAAACAGTACATAATGCAAAGAAAAAAAAGAGGTGCAAGATGGAATTGTCCTTGGGCCCTCCCACCCACCCTTATGTTGTATAAACAGGACATGCACATTTTAACAAACCAATCATTTCAGCGCCAGCGTCTGCCACACGACTGTGGCTGAAATGATTGGTTCGTTTGGGCCCCCACAAAACAAGCTGGCAATTAATCTGTCCCTGCACAAACTCGCTCTACGGAGGCAAGATGTCGTCCTCATCCTCCTCATCCACCGATTCCTCACCCTCTTCACTGTTGTGTACATCCTCATCCTCACAGAGTATTAACTCTTCCCCGCTGGAATCCACCACCACAGGTCCCTCTTTCAGCCACAGTCGTACGTTCTGGTGGCTGGTCTCCCTGGAAGAGTTGATAATTCATTTTTATGAACATCATCTTCTCCACATTTTTGTGGAAGCAACCTCCTACGCCTTTCGCTGACAAGGTTCCCGGCTGCACTAAACACTCTTTCGGAGTACACACTGGAGGGGGGGCAACTCAGGTAAAATAGAGCCAGTTTGTACAGGGGCCTCCAAATTGCCTCTTTTTTCCTGCCAGTACAGGTACGGACTGTCTGACCAGATGTCCAAACTTGGTCCTGCCTGCCCTGCATCACCGCCAGCGGGTTGCTTAGGATACCTAAGTTTTTTCCTGGCAGCCCCAGTTGCGGGAGAAAATGAAGAAAGAGCTCTTTGGGTACAACCGCATTTTTCAGGACACTGAGGACACTTTTTCTGACGTTTCTGTACAGTCTCGGTATCGCCTGTATAGTGAAGTGGAATCTAGACAGGTTTTGGAACCGGGGACACACTACCTCCATCAATTGTCTAAATCCCACTGCACTTATGGCGGATACCGGATGCACGTCTAACACCAACATAGCAGTCAAGGCCTCAGTTATACGTTTTGCTTCAGGATGACTGCTGTCGTACTTCATCCTCCTCGCTAAGGACTGTTGGAGGGTCAATTGTTTAGTAAAAGTAGTGGTGTTCCTACTTCCTCTCTGGGATGATGAACCACTCCCAGCAGCAACAGCAGCAGTGGCAGCAGTAGGCGTAGCAATGCAGGATCCTCCGGAGGAATCCTGGACAGGAGAGTCAGTCATACCAGTGACATGGCCTGCAGGACTACTTCCGATCCTGGCTAAGGAGGAAATTGACGAGGAGGGAGTTGACGGTGTGGTTTGCAGGCCAAAGGGATTTAGGTGTCCCTGGACTGCTTACGGTCTTAGCCAAAGTTTCTGAACTTGACAGTAACTTTTTATGAATGTGCTGCAGGTGATGTATAAGGGAGCATGTTCCTAGGTGGTTAACGTCCCTACCCCTACTTATTTCATCTTTACATATGGTACATATGGCAAGACAGTTGTTGTCCGGATTTGGATAGAAATATTGCCAGACCAAATAGGTGGAATGTTTGGTCTTCAGAGCACCCCCTGGACAACACTACAGCACCCCTTTAGGACTGGGACACTGCACAGGACTTTGGAGTGGACACAGCCCCTATGGACAACTGACTGCACAACACAGTCCAGCCAGCCCCTATGGACTTTGAAGTAGTGGACACAGCCCCTATGGACAACAGCAGCACAGCACAACACAGCCAGCCCCTATGGACTTTGGAGGAGTGGACACAGCCCCTATGGACAACAGCAGCACAGCGCAGCACAGTACAACACTACACTACACTACACTACACAGCCCAGCCAGCCCCGACTCCCACCCTCCCTCTTCACTGTCCACAGCGAGTGAGAAAATGGCGCCGACGCGGGTACCTTATATAGAATCCAAAACCCGCGAGACCCAGAAAGCGGGATGATGATGTTTTGCCTCGATTTCAGATCCGAGTCAGGCGGGAAAAGTTGAGCCTGACTCGGATCGGCCTCAGATCGGAGGGGCTTGGGGGGGGTTCGGATTTCAGAAATCCGAACCCGCTCACCCCTAGTTATAATGTACTTGGTTGCTATGGGAAACACCTCACTTTTCATTTTTATAAGCATCAGCAAATCTACCCCCAAGGTGCATATTTATTAATTATTGGGTTCTGGACCTGATAATTATAAAAAAAAAATTCTAAGAAATTAAAGATCACCCAAATGTATTAGAATACACTAGGGATGTGCGCCAACCCCCGTGTTTTGGTTTTGGATCTGTATCTCTTTCGTGTTTTGAATCTTGATTTGGTTTTGCCAAAACCGCCCTTGCGTGTTTTGGTTTTGGATCTGTATTTTATTTTCAAAAATTGATAAAAATCACATAATTTGGGCTTTTGTTGTTCCTACAGTATTGTTAACCCCAATAATATTAATTTCCACTCATTTCCAGTCAATTTTGATCACCTCACAGCTCACAATATTGTTTTTATCCAGTTTAGGCCCATAATTTGCACCAAGCTAGCTGGCTGACTAAGCTAAGCGGCAGCAGTGGGCGGCACAAACACGTGGCAGTTCAACTTCCAACATGGCACATAAAGAAACATATGTTTTCATTAATCAAGAGGCATGACGAAGATGGAGTAGGTATGCAGTTAAAGGCAGGGACAGGAAGGGTTGATTCATATTAAATTTAATTACATTTTTTGATTCTGAAACAAATTTATGAGGGAGGAGGGGAGAGCATGGGTGAACAATATGACCCATGTTTTGCCCACAAAATCAACTTGGTGCATGCAGGAGATGCTGCGTGTGGCCATACACATTTCTGGACATTTCAGCATTCAGCAACCACATGTCAAAGGTTGCAGCAGCTGAGGCAGTTCAACTCCAAAATGGCACATCAGGAAATAAATGTTTTTATTATTCAAGAGTTCTGAGGCAGTTGGAGTATGTATGTAGTTGAAGGCAGGGAAAGGAAGGGTTGATTCTTATTTAATTTTATTTTTATTTTTTTTCTGAAGCAAATTTATGAGGGAGGACGGGAGGAGAGGCATTTACACTTACAATGGCACAATTTTTTGTATGAATATTACACTGGGGTTCCACTTACAGTGTCACAATACGTATATGAATATTACACTGCGCTACCACTTAGTGTGTCACAATACGTGTATGAATTTTACACTGCGGTCTGACTGGCAGCATCAGTTATTAGCTTTAATTCTTATTACACTGGGCACTCTTGGATGGACAGAGCACCCCTGAACGCATAACAGTGCACCTCTGGATGAACACAGTAGCCCCGGGATGGACAACAGAGCACACCTGTATGGACACAGAAGCCCCTGGATGGACACAACAACCCCTGGACGGTCAATAGAGCATCCCCGGATGGACAGAGCACGTCCGTTCACTACACTCTCCACAGCCGGAGTGAAATGGCACCGATGAACAGGGACCTTTATAGATTCCAAAATTTGTGAGAATCCGTCAGCAGGAGGATGACGTTTTGCCTCGTTTTGGGATCTGAGTCCAGTGGGAAAACCCGAGCCGGACTCGGAACCGAGCTCGGAACACACGCAAGGAGCAATAGGAGCATGCCCCTGTGGTGTGAAGTAAACTGTGCGCTAATGCAATCACTTAGGAGTCTATTTACTAAGCAGTGTTAGGAGACAGAGTGAAAAGTTATAAGAAAGTGATAAGGTGCCAGCCAATCAGCTCCCAACTGTCATCTCACAGGCTGTGTTTGAAAAATGACAGTTGGTTACTGATTGGCTGGCACCTTATCACTTTTCACTCTGTCTCCTTACACTGCTTAGTAAACAGACCCCTTAATCTTCAGGAGCTGGATGCTCTACTGCACATGCACAGTCTGCTGACCACACATGTGCAAGTGGAGAGTGCCAGGGAGTATATTTCCTAAAGTGCAGGTTTATAGAATCAGGGGTGTTGCCCATAGCAACCATTCCAATTCTACTTACCATTTATCTAGCACGTTCTAGAAAATAATATCTAGAATCTGATTAGTTGCTATGGGCAACACTTCCACGTCTATAAACTCGCACTTTAGTAAATATACCCCATGTTTTCTATGGGGGCTGCTTTTATAATCGAAAATGGGGAATTGCAGCAGATATCTCCATAGATACATTCAGGGGACATTTAGTATGTGCAGGTTTACCCATTTTAAGGGTGGAAATCCCGCAAAGATGAATTAAAAAATAGACCACTGCTGCAGGAACTCCTGCAAGTCTTCCTGTACTTTTAAAGCGGCAATCATTTTATTCAGCTTGGTTCTGCCTTTAAAATGATTACCACAGTAAAAATACAGGAAGACACACAGTAGTTCCCACAGCGGCTGCAACTTGTAACCAATTACATTTCGCCCCTTATCTCCTTTACACTCTCGCACCCTTTGCTCCACAAATTCATGCCTTTTGTCCATGCTGCTCCCTACCTTTGGAATTCTCTCCCTCTCCCTATTAGACTCTCAACTTCACTGCTAAACTGCAAAAGGGCTCCCAAAACTCACATCAAAGTCATCCAGCTAACATCCTAACCCACTGCTCTTTGTTACTTCCTCACTGTCTAAGAAGGAACTGGGCACTTGGAACTTGGAGAACTAACCACAGATCTCTGTGGATGTAGGCTTGCTCACATCCTTCTGTCTCTTCATGTAATCCCAGACAGACCCAATGATGATGAGATCAGGGCTCTGTGGAGGCCATATAATCACTTTCAGGACTCCTTGTTCTTCTTTACATTGAAGATAGTTCTTATTGACATTGGCTGTATGTTAGGGGTCGTTTTCCTGATGCAGAATAAATTTGGAGCCATTCAGACGCTTCTCTGATGGTATTACATGAAGAATAAGCACCTGCCTGTATATCTCAGCATTGAGAACGCCATTAATCCTGGCTAAGGGCCTGATTCAGCAGTGATCCCAATTGCAACTACGTACACAGATCAAGTGATTGTTGGCCATTGCGCATGCACTGCACGTGCGCAGCGATCGCACCGCGATTACACACGCAGATAGGATACATCTTACTTCCTTACGCATTAAACAGCCTTGCTGAGGCATGAGTCGGTAGCACAGAGCATCTTTTTGTACGACTTTTTACTATTAAATGCGCAACGCAATGTGAATAGGATGCAAACAGCTTGTGCTGATTAAATGATATGCGGCATGCCTATATTCTGTGTGTAACTGTGGGTGTATCTGCATGTGAAATGCTACATTACAGTGTCAGCGGCTGTGATACTGTAATGCAGCATTTTGCATGCAGTTACACCCACAGTTACACACAAAATTTAATTTTAAACAGCATAATCTGCTTGTGCGTCCTTTTGGCATCACTGTGCGAATAAGAAACATCTGAAGGTAAAAAGTTGCATGAAAAAACGCTCAGCACTACAGAGTCGCATCACGGCATGGCGTAATTGGAAAGGCTGTTTAATGTGCAAGGAAATCAGATGTATGTGCACGTCTGTACAGTATGTATACCAAACAGAATGACAGTTCATAGCACTAGCACTGCCAAATTGTGTGTTTCTAGCAAATAAAATAATATATGATCTATCAAAATATATTCTAGCTGTTTAAATTGATTGTTGCTATTCTTTCCAAGGAACTTCTGGTACATTTGTTCTCTGCAAGATTTTTTTTCTTATTGATAAACTGTTGCTGTTTTAATTATTATTTTTAAATAAACTATTATATATTACATATAATCACTTTTTTATTGTTGTGCTTCTAACAGTGCCTGATTTCTTACATATTTATAAATATTATTCTTGTTTCAATATATGTATCTATAACGCAAACCAAACACATTTTTGTAACCTCATTTGAGTAAATAGCACACAACAGTGGGGCTTAAGGCACATGACTCAGGGTGGTTCAGTTACAAGTAATAATGATGGTTTCCTCATACTAGCACATTGAGGTAGCACTTCGGGGTATATTTTTATTTACTAATGCCGTAGATTATCGTTGTTTTTAACCAGAAGAATTTACACACCTGGCTTATATATATCTATATATATATACTGTATATACACTACACACATAATAGTATTGCTGTTTTAAATTCTGCGAGAACAAAGCTAACAATCGGTGGCTTTGAGCCATCATTTAGTTATTAAACTCTCTTATTAGTTTGCAAGAAACAAAATGTTAAAAAAGTTTTTGTAATCCATTGTAGGCCATCTACCTCTATATGAGTCCCGTTAAGAGGTTGAAACTGAAACAAACCGACAAGTCCCCTTTTTAAATCCAGAACTCGGCTATCGTTTTCACCTGTGCTGTACAAGCTCAACACCTGAAAAAGAAACAAGGTCTGTTCAGAGACGAATAGAAAAGCGCTCATTGTATGTCTTAGTCATCATCATTTTGAAAACACACACTCAAGGAGATACCAGAGGACAGGCGCAGGAGGAGGTACGTGGTGGGGTTACTTGCATCGTTGACCAAACATTCACTGCATGGTGCCACAATTCACAGCATTAAGCAGCTTAGGGCAGGGCCATGATGACATGATTTACAGTGAATAACATCATCAAGCATCCAGCAACTTCACTGGAGAAGTGAGCAAATCCCAGAGGCTTGCCTTCTTATTGGAGTTCTACGTGGCTCCCACAAGAGAATCTCCCAGACATAAAGGAGTCTGATTATTAGTCGAATGCAAGTCACAATGCTCATGAATCTCATGGTCTTCAGCATACCGAGCATGCGCCACAGAAAGAAATTGGTTTTCCATTGATAAATCACATGCCTGTTATATCGGCATTTCTCTGAAGTAACTGGCCAGTGACCATGCTCACACAGATCTCTCCTGTACTGAGGGAGTATGGTGGTGTTTTGGCTGACTTCCATTGTAATTCGCAGCCAGAGATGGGACATCTGTTTCAGCCAAGTCTTTTGCACCCAGCGTGGGGCTGGTGGAAGTCCTGATACCAATGATAATGGCTGTATCTGCAAATATAAGTGTATGGTGCATACACACGGTCAGATTTTCTGTCAGATCTGAACGATAATGATTTTAAAAATCGTTCATATCTGAAAGAAAATCTGACATGTGAGCCTGCAACGATGAACGATGCGCATTCCTGCTTGTTAGATACCTGACATCTGATGTGTTTGCAGTCAGATTTGGACGATTCCATTCATTTTAATACTGTATGAAATCGTTCAATTGTTCAAATAGTTGCTAAAATCTTTCAAATCGATGGTAAAAATCGTTCAATCGGTCATCATTCATATGACAGATCTGACCATGTGTATGCACCATAACAGTGGGCGGAATGGGCTTCTACATGAATTTTATTATACAAAGGGGGGATTCTTGCATTACCTTATTATATTAAGAAGACATATGCGGCCACTTTTGATTCTGGTCCGAATCAGAATCAGTCCCAAAGGGACAGTATGTAAGTACGTATATTGTACTGTATATCCTGTCTTCAATGGAGTCACATAAAAACCATCAAGACAGGATATGCAATCTACTTATGGTTTATTTGGTAGTAGATTAATCAACCAATACAAGAATATATTTTACTTAATATATCAAAGATTATATATTGTGTGTGATGACCTCAGTTCTATTAGGTCCAATTTTATAATGTAATGCGTGTGTGTGTGCGTACACTGGGCACTGAAAAATGTTTCAAGTTGCAGGTTTGTAACTATATATGGGTGCATGGTAGTGACTACTAATGTATAAATGTGGTGAGCTTTTTTTATTTAAAAAAAACAAAAAAAAACTAAACACTGTAAATGTATCCTGCCTCCTCTTCTGCGCAGTGTTTAGCTGCCATCTAGTGGTCAACTCTACACTTCTCCCATAATGTTGTAAATGTATAACTTGTTCGGCATGCAAATACTTTTACATACCTTTAGAATTGCATGCAAATATTATTTCACATCCGTATCTCAGTTTGGTCATGGAGATTATAAAGAATTGCTTTTGCAATGTAGTTCCTATGCTTTTAACTTAATACTTCAGTGAGGTCATTGTTTCTAGTGAAATGACAGGCATTATTCTCATGGAGAACTACCATGAGAGTATGGTATTATTCTAATGCAGAGCTGCCAAGAGTTTGCTCGGACCCTGGTGCTGTCACATGTACACAGGCAGCGTAGGAGTAGTGTTACCATGTGGACAAATAACTACTGTTCCATTCATTTACTTTGCCCAGCCTTTAATGTAGCTCAGTTTGGCTTGGAGATCGGGACAGGAAAGAAGACCTCAGTATTTTGTGCCTGTCCCATCACCTGTCGGTGACATGATTTTTAGATTTATCACTGTAGCCCATAGAACTGTTTAGGACTGCAACTTTTCTATCACTTTCATTATGTGAATCATACAAACAGTTATTGTATCTAAGTTCCAAACTAAGGGGCATATGTATCAAAGCTTGATGTCAGATAAAATTGTGAGCTATATATCACCAACCAATCAGCTTCTAACTTACATTTTGCAGGCTGTGTTTAAGAAATGATAGTTTGGAGCTGATTGGTTGGTGATATATATTTCACAATTTTATCTCACATCAAGCTTTGATACATATGCCCCTAAAGGTACTGGTATATCCAGATTGCATTATTAATGTCTTGGTTTGAGGTTTTAAACTTGTGTGTACATCTAGTCCTATAGGCACTTTACCTTGCCAGCATTCCAGTGAAAGAGAATGGGGAATTTCAGGCTGCTATTCTTCTCAGTGTCTATCAGATGTTTGGTGGTTATATCCTCTATTGTGCCAGGAGTTTCACTTGCTTTATTGTGAATATTAAAATCTTTTATCTAAAAATTAAAAAAGACAAAGATCAGTGTGTTCTATATCTTTATTCATATATAAATAATATTTACGTCTACTTTTTGAAAATGCAGAACATAATTCTGAGAGAGTCCAGGCCTGTGTAAAGAGTTGACTGTGTAAAGAATGACTATAAAAAGGTACATTGAATTTAGAATTATTTTCTGGTCATCTAAACAAGGAAATGGTAACCAGGACCATAGTAAAGGGTGTGTGAGCAGTGCCGCAACAAAGAACACACAGCAAAGAACACAGGGCTCACTGTGCAGCATCATCGCTACCCCACGGCCTATACTTATGGCTAGCAGGATGCCTATAACAGCACCCTACAGCCAGGATTGTTGCTGCAGTGCCACCTGTAGCATCCTGAAGCAGTGCCACCTGGAGCATCCTGAAGCAGTGCCACCTGGAGCATCCTTTGGACACCAAAAAGCCTGAGGATGCTCCGAGAGGCTGTACAGACTGCAGTGTGCATGAAACTTGGTGCAAAATAAGTTGCCATAACTGAAAGTAGCCAATAATTTTTATATTATTTTGAAACATTGCTTAAAAAAAACTGGATGTGACAGGTCATATCTCCCAACATGTTCAAAAAGAGGTGCATATCCACATCACATTGAGGATGCTTAGGGCCGGCTCTAGGAAGATTTGACCACTGAGGTCGAACAGGAGCACCACCCCTTAGAGGCGCAGTTATCCAAACTGTCCCGATTTTCAGCTGGACAGTCCCATTTTTCGGGCACTGTCCCGGAGTTCCACCTGTGGGCCGAAGTCTCCCGCGAGCAGTCGGGAGGCTGGAGACACGCACCGCCGCAGCTCTGCTTTGCTAAGCAGAGAGCAGCGGTGCCAGTGACGCTAGATGGATCCTGCATGCAACATTTATTCAGTGCAGGGAGACAGCTGGGGGCAGCCCGGCTGCTGACGGAGTTCTGGGCTTGCCCCCAGCATGACGTGAAATGGGAGGCGTGTTATAAGGACATGCCCCAAAATAGCATTGTTTAGGGAAATTAGGCCATGCCCCTTTTCGGGTGAGCACAGAGGGGGGATGCACCTGGTACATACACCCACTGTGGTAAGCAGGACAACATTCATGGCAGCAAGGAAGCAAGAAAGTCAGAAGTTCCCTCAAGCCGGGACTGTTCCACCTATATCTGGACAATTGGAAGATATTTGTACTAGTGCACCTGTTTTCCTGTGCATCAGAAGCAAATAGGATAATCTTACCCAAGCAAAATATATATATATTATATTATGTTTGTTAAATTTTGTAAATTCATAGCAATTGTGCACATTTATTTTGCATTATAATGTGTAACATGGGGTCATGTTTAATACTGCTTTCCCATAGGCACATAATTCTACAGGGCATTGTCTTTTACAGGAAAGGTTACTGAAAGGTTTGAGCCAGCTGCAGATAATTGCAGTTAACAAAGATTTGAGAAAAATTGTTATATTTTATAATCGTGTTACATCTATGGGGCTGATTCAGGTTGGAACGGAATTGCAAAGCTGCTCACAGGCAGCTTTGCAATTCCGTCATTGTAAAGCTGGGCATCCACTATACAATTTTCTGTCAGATATTTGTCCAATCTGGCTGGTTGGAATGAAAACCTGGTAATGTATGGGAGCAAATGACAGTCGATCATATGGTTTTAAACACTGGAAAAATGACAAAAAAAATTGTTCAAATTGGTTAAGTTTGTGTGCTTTAACCAATTTGTCTGAACAACCATTTTTGGCTATTTTCCAGTGTTTGTGAGCAAATGGACGACTGTCATTTGCTCCCATACATTACCAGGTTTTCATTCCAACCAGCCAGACTGGACAGATCTGACAGAAAATTGTATAGTGGATGCCCAGCTTAAATATGCAAATGCAGCAGGAGGTGTAAGACTTACCCAGGCTGGCCGGCTTGCAAGGCCAGGAAACTGCACCTGTTGATGCAGTCCCTTGCCTTGCCACTCCCGGAAAATTGGGCGGACATGTCTACGTTTCTGGGATCGGCGGCCACCCCTTCACCGCCCCTTAAATGCCTCTACCTGTCAATCAGGCAGAGGCACAGAAGGGGCTGCGTGCAATTATGCAGGACCCATTTTGCACACTCTCAGAATGGGTCCTGTGCACGCGCAGATTCCCGATAATTGGGTATATGTGCTCAGCATTGCACTTGTGTACAAAGCTGAATCAGCCCCTATATTTGTTACCTTTATAGTGCAACTATATATCACAACAGTGATTCTAACATTTATGTGAAATAAATAGGTGTTTATTAATAGAAACAATGTTTCAAGTTCCTCATTTACATGAAAGCGATACGTTACTTCCTAAAATAGGTATTTTGATTAATCTACACTGGGATTTATTATGAGCAAAATACTATTTTTAACAGCTATTAATCTGATTCTGACAATACTATTTTTAATCACTTGAAGCTTTATATTTTGCAGTTTTAATTCTAAAAACAAAAGTAAATTTTTATTCATTTTAGCTAGTTTTCTGCTACATGTGTATCCCATTAATAAATATATTTTTTCTATTATGTATCTCCTGGTAGTGGAAACAATCCTGTAAATGAGAATAAAATTATACAACAACATTTTGACAAATATTTGCTATTTTTTCAATTGTATTCTGTTTTATAAATGAAGTGACTCATATGTAATGGCCATTTGGTTAATGCATAGGAAGGGCACTTACCTGTAGAAATACAAGCTGCTCATCTGGCTGGCTCTTGTTTCTCCACAGAAGGTAAAGGTCAACAGTGGCATGAACCTCTAGCCTGGTTCTTGGCATTGATGGTTGAGAAACATGTGCAACCATTAAATTTACTGTGTAGTAATACTGGTAATTGGTTCCTGGATGGAAGGATGGAACTCCTGAGCATCCTGTATCAAAGTATGACAAAAGAAACCATAATATAGCATTATACATACAAAATTTCATTTTATATTCAATTTTGAATAACATTTAATGGGCCACTGACCTAAGATACTATTTAGAGGTGGAGTATTCTAATGAGATTTTTTAATATTTTGGGGTCTAGTTACTAAGCAGTGTTAGGAGACAGAGTGAAAAGTGATAAGAAAGTGATAAGGTGCCAGCCAATCAGCTCCCACCTGCCATCTCACAGGCTGTTTTTGAAAAATGACAGTTGGGAGCTGATTGGCTGGCACCTTATCACTTTTCACTCTGTTTCCTAACACTGCTTAGTAAATAGACCTCTTTGTTTTAAATTAAAATAGAATATAACTTTACAATTTAGATTGTTCTGTTCCTCCTTTACACTATTTAGTGGTGTGCTGTACCTTCGATCCTGCTTTCTATAGGGATCATTTGGATGACAACTAAACTAATCAACAAAATGCAGTTGAAACACTGATACAGACATGTTATAAAAGGGGGGTAAGTTCTAAAATATAATCAGGGGATGCAGCCAAGATAAATCAATTTACCACAATTCGCACTGTCATGCCCCTAGATTGCCCTGCTAACTGGGTAAGTGTGCAGATACAAAAAGCTAGCCTACTATAGAGTCCAGGGGGTATATTTACTAAAGTACAGGTTTTTAGAAGTGGAGAAGTGGAGGCTACTGCACATGTGCAAGTCTCCAAGAAAACAGCTCAGTGGTAATTTTCCCAGTGTTTGGTGCAGTGCTGCCACTTACCTGTCCGCAAGACTATGCAGAGGTGGGCATTAAGGAACATGGGGACAGGGAGTATGGTGTGAGTTCCCTTGTGCACTGCACACCCTGCGCCCATCGTAGATGTCACTGACTCACACTGTGTAAGATGCCAGAAAGAAGTGAACATTAGCTGAGGCAGCAGTCTGGCTAGTATAAATATGGGGTGGGGTATGTCCAGCACTGCTGGATAGGAATGCAGCATTGACCAGTAAATACACAATAAAAATAACATCAAGCTGTGCCCACACTGGTGAAATAGAAATATAATTAGGGCCAAGTTATATTAAGGCAATTGGTACTACCGGCATAGGGATATAGTCAAAAGGTCAACAATGATAATGATAATGCTGGAGGATCACAGCTCTGACCCAGAAGTCACAGTCATATGACCGCTGGGACCCGAAAGATGCCGTTGTAGACAGCGGGATCACGTAAGTCACCGCTGGGCCACAAGAGACAATATGTCGACATCCTAACATTCATCGCAAGCTAGTACTCAAGCTGTGTACGGCATCGCAGTGGATACTTTATTCATGCCTTTGCAACGGCATTCAAACACACTGGCACGCCTGAATTCTCCGAACCTCCAACCCGTCACCACCAAAAAATGGCACTTCCTGTCAATCACTCTGTGATGGGTCTGCGTAGTCACTGAGGTCGCAGTCCCGATTGCAGTGGCCATATCCAGTGCTCACCACACTTGCATAGTCATCTTCCAAGCTATATCTATGCACTTCATAAGAAGAACCTTTATTTTTTAAATATAATGCCCCCAATCCTGGGGTATTAAAAATGTTTACATGCGAATGCACATGCCATATTCCCAGCAAATGTTTAGTTACCAAGGATTTTGTATAACAGGCAAAGTGACTTTTGCCACCAAGGAGGATGAACATTTTAGCATGCTTCATCTTAATAGCATAGTAACTGGCACAAATGGTACTGCAAGTGATGGAGAAATCAAGCATGATTGTGTAACAGAGTGCAACTAAGCATTCCTTACATCTCTGGGTACCAATTCAATTAGCAGTATAGAAATGCCAGTGTTCAACCCACCATAAAAGACATATGCATGCAGCCAAACACTGGGCCTAATTCAGACCTGCTCGCGAGCGCTGAGCGCACGCAAGTGGGTCGATGTTGGCCCAGTGCGCATGCGCACGATGGAGGCGGCTCCGTCGTGCGCATGCACGAGACCCGGATAGCGACGGGCAAGCCATCGCTATGGATCTCGCTACAAAGGGGGCGTGCTTTCGATGGTGAGTGACAGCACGCCCCCTTTGGTGGGCATGCTGGGGGCGTGGCTGGCCAGATGGAGGCGTTCCCATGGGAACGCCTACCGTCTGGGGCCGGCCCCACTGACATCACAAGTGATGTCAGTGTGAGTGCTTTCGGCTCTGATAGAGCCAAAAGCACTCCAGGGCTTGCGTCAACCAGACCCTACCACAAGGGTCTCGTCGCAAGCCCGATGGTCACGATGGTCTTGACCATCACGACATCTTCCTGGCCGCTCGCTATAGCAGTGGGTGGTCACCCACAGCTATACGAGCGGCTAGGAGGCCGCACTGAAAATTCAGAAGGACGGCCCTGATTCAGAGCGAGTACTCTGTCAGAGCGTCCGGCTCTGAATCAGGGCCACCGTGCGATATCTGGCGGCACATTGCTGCTAACTGAAGTGGCACCTTAGGCTCTTGATGAGTTGTAGATATTGTTACAATGAAACATGCTTCATCTGTAAATGTGTTTCTGCATAAATAAAAAATTAAATAGCTTTACAATGTAGTGTTCCTCAAACAATTGTGTGTTTTCCTATTGGTAAATGATTGTATTTGTATACATTAATTACATTCTTATTTATGCGAGCCCATCAAAGGAGCTCAGGGAAGAAGCAGTTATTTGGTGAGAAAAGAGTCTGGAAAATTATATATTCTTACAAATCTTTAACGGTTAGGATAATTGTAACATAAGATACTTCTTTACATACAACTTCATTGTACTACTAAAGATATTCCATAAGTCTGTGTAACACAGATTGACAGATATGACACCATGCTCCAGTGAGAAACCCTAACTTTGTGCTCCAACAACCAGTCCTTTCTCATTCACTGAGGTTTCCTCTTATAATCAGTGGCAAATGCAGGATTTCTAGAGGGGGGTTTCCAAATGCCTGATTTTAGAGTGAGTGTGGCCAGTCCATGGAGAGGGTATAATTAGCACTTATCCAGCTTTAATATATTGTGTTGCACAATTCCAGCATATACAGGACCAGCGATCACAGTAAGCCATTAGATGCGGCAGTAGGGCCATCCTGTCTGAGATAAATATCTTTTTTCAGATGTAGGCATCATTCCTGAGCATTGGAGCAAGTCCGGGAGTCTGGGGGAGCAGCAGAAGAACCTAGCACTGCCCTGGACATATATATGTACATATTGGTCTCCTTATGTACTGGATAGTGTATTATTATACAGTATTAATAATTAACCCTATTGATGGTCTATAGCAGTGCACCCCTAACAGTGCATGTTTTCCACATCTCCTAGTTGGTGCACAGGTGTATTTATTACTGGCTGACACATTTTAAAAGATCCACAGGTGGTGCTAATTATTTCATGTGTGATACTGAGAAGAGCATGCAGCACTAGTAACATTCTATTATATTACTATTTCTATTGTGGTCATGGTGTGTACTGGGGAGGGGGGTTTCCAGGCAGGTCATGGTAGATAAAATATTGGGTAACTATTCCTGGCCAGCATTTTTATACCTGTCCCTCAGAATGGTGCAACAGTAACTCATACTTGGCAAGTTTTTAGGTATGAGCCTTGGGAGGTCTAGTTTGGTGGCTTCATGTCACAAATTGCATCATTGCGGTCCCACCTCCTGCAACATTTTGCTATGATTATCAGCTGTACATCACTCGGGGTTGGGCAAACACGAGCAGATTAATAGCAAATTGTGTTATAATGCCCCTTGTACAGCCCACTTCACCTGAGAAGTTTTGGGATGTGGGAGAGTTGCCCGCTTTCCTGGGAGCCTGGAGACTCTTCCTCAAATTCAAAAGTCTCCCAGAAAATATGGGCGAGTGGGCAAGTATGCAGTAAGTAATTAATTCAATGCAGACTCTGTGTTAAAGCATCTGCCTTTAATGTTATTTGTATTTTATACACTTGCTTAGTCTTGGGGAGTTGTCTCAGGAGTATATGCTACCCTCACGCATTCCGCCCACTAAATGGGGGTGGAGCTTGATTACACAATATGCAGCAATTTGCAGAGGAGGTTGGGGCCAAGATGATGCACTTTGCATCATTATATTCCTTGGACTTAGACCCTGGTCCTCTCCTCCAGGATATCCTAGTGGGAAAGTGAAAAATGTCAGCAATTACTGTATACTTCATCATCTTCATTTAGGACCGAGAGACAAGTGCTTTTTTCCCACATGTTCTTTTTTTTTTACCAGCTTTGCCTATTTTCCTCAGATATGAAAGAAAATCAGAAGAATGTGAACGTCTACTGCACTAGACTAAAATGCTTTGTTGGCACATTGCATTTTTTATTTTAACTGTATCAGAACCACATAAATATTAAAGAAAAGTCCTTGTGTATTTAATGCCAAGTACACAATAACAGAGAAATTCTGCCGATACAATGAACGCTCTGATTCGACAAAGCAATTATCGGATCGATGTGCACCCACACACACTGAGCAAATTGTAGCTCAGTGAGTATTTCCTTCAGATCTCTAAGGGGATTGGGAGGTTGGGAGCAAGATAGCACATCAGATGCCAACATCCCAATCTGACCGTTGCAGGAGCGTTTGAAGACATTTATTGGCGAATGCTCATACACACTATACAATTAACGAGTTGATCAGCCACTTACTGTATTAGCTGATTGGCCCGATAATTGTATAGTGTGTACCTGACTTAAGCCAGTAGTAAAAACCTGACATACTTCAAGGCCTGCATTTCAAGAATAAAAAACAGCCTCAAAATTACTTCAACTCACCCACATGCAATTCAAATCTCCAAAAATGACATTGGGCTTGATTCAGATCTGCTCGCTAGATGCGGCCGCTCGCTCCCAGCATATGGAAATTCAGCTAAGTGACGTCAAGGCAGCCGCTCGCACGGCAAGGAACAAGCACGTCCACTATGTCTGGGGGAGCTATCACTTTGTGTTTACAGATGCCCACCAGCCTGTCTTTAGCCGCCCACCAGCGTACATCATCTCCAGGAAGTATATACAACCATCGGTACATCAGGAACCATCGGATCAGACCGCAGTTGACTGTACCCTACCGCAAGCACTGTGAGCAGCTCAGTGATAAAATCTACCAAGTGACGTGTACTATGACGCTGCCTGTTAATTATGCATGCCCCAGAAATGGAGTGAAAACACTCAGGCTCGCCTGCATTAGCAACTCAGATCCCCCGTTACTACTGCCCTGCGCCTGTTACCACCCACAAACGGCCGCTCCTGTCACTCACTCCACTGGGCTGTCTTTGCAGGGCGAGCGAGCACATTCCGATCGCTCGTACTAGTTTGCAAACATGCACTGCGAACTACATGCATGCGCACATTAGAAAACATCGTCTGCAACGAGCGGCCGCTTGCTAGCAAGCGGGTCTGAATCAGGCCCATAGTCCTCCCCGCATTCCCCACACCTTCCCACATGCATCTTCACATCCAGGGTCCTCCGAAGAAGAGGGAGGGAATTGGATATGCTGCTCCTGTTTAGTCGTAGGGGTAAATTTACTAAGATGGGAGTTCTATTAAGAAGTGATGTTGCCCATAGCAACCAATCAGATTCCAGGTATTATCTTCTAGAAGGTGCTAGATAAATGACAAGTAGATCTGATTGGTTGCTAGGGGCAACATCACTTCTTAAATAGAACTCCCATCAATGCATACAATAAGTTACAGCAGACTATAGAGCCTGGGCCACAGGTGAAGGTTCTGGTCCAGGCCCTTATTAAAATGATTCCTTCACTTTAAAGGTTATTTTTAGATCATATAACAACGGCAAATGAGCAGAGCCGGATTTAGACCTCATGAGGCCCTAGGCAGGATACAAGTTTTGGGGCTCCCCTCCCTCAAACAATCCATAGCACTATATTTTAATTTCTGATTCATGCCCCTGTACACACCCTGAAGAAAAGGTCCGCTGCAGCCCTGAAACATCGGCTATGTATGCATGGGTTGGGTACAGGATGCCTGCACTCAGAATCTTGACACCGGCATCCCGACAAAGTTAGGATACCAATACCTGCCAGTAAGTATCCTAACCCTCCGTCCCTGCAGCCTAAACCTAACCCTCCCCATCACAG
>JAUIMM010000120.1:13530000-14027500 GCA_031769625.1 Taudactylus pleione | reverse complement strand
ATCCTCCACCATTCTGTCAGTGGTGACAGTATCATATGCAGTCACAGTAGACATGTCAGAAATTGTTGGCACGTCCTTCAGTCCGGACCAGATGTCCAAACCGGCCCTTGACTTATGACACAGGCGCACACTTGGCGCTGCTGCTGTGTTGATGCACGTGCAGCTACTGCGCATACATTTCACACACAAACAGGAAAAAAAAGATTTTTTTATTTTTGTGGAGTGCACTTTGGGGGTTACACCATCCTTTAACAGACTTATGGGACACAGACGCATGCTTGGCGCTGCTCCTTTGTTGATGCACGTACAGTGCACACAATTCACAAACACAGAAAAAAATGTTTTATTTTTGTTGGAGTGCACTTTGGGGGTTACACCACCCTTTAACAGACAGACGCAAGCTTGGCACTGCTGCTTTGAGGATGCAAAGACAAAAAATTTTTTTTTTTAATTTTTGTGGAGCGCACTTTGGGGGTTACACCACCCTTTAATGGACAAGCCAACCAGCCCTTTACTTATGGGACACAGGCGCACACTTGGCGCTGCTTCTTTGTTGATGCACGTGCAGCCACAGTGCACACAATTCACAAACACAGAAAATAATTTTTTATTTTGTTTGGAGTGCACTTTGGGGGTTACAGCACCCTTTAACTGTCAAGCCAGCCGGCCCTTTACTTATGACACAGGCGTACGCTTGGCATTACTTTGTTGATGCACGTGCGGCTACTGTGCACACAATTCACAAACACAGGAAAAAAATTATAATTTTGGAGTGCACTTTGGGGGAGCACCCCTGATGCACAGATCACCCCCTGGACAACACTACAGCACCCCTCTAGGACTACAGCCTTTATGGGACACTGCACAACACAGTCCAGCCAGCCCCTATAGACTTTGGAGTGGGCACAGCCCCATTGGACAACTGACTGCACAACACAGCCCAGCCAGTCCCTATGGACAACAGCAGCACAACACAGCCCAGCCAGCCCTAGCTCCCACCCTCCCTCTTCACTGTCCACAGCCGGAGTGAGGACGCGGGGACCTTTTATAGAATCCAAAACCTGCGAGATCTGGAAGGCGGGATGATGATGTTTTGCTCGATTTCAGATCAGAGTCAGATGGGAAAAGTCGAGCCTGACTGGGATACGACTCGGATCGGGGGGGGTTCGGATTTCAGAAATCCAAACCCGCTCATCCTATATATATATATATATATATATATATATATATATATATACACACACATATATCTATCCTTCGCTACAATTGGCATTACACAGAATGCGCAAGAGCAGTGCGCTTCTTTTCGTACAACTTTTCGCAAAGCAATGTGAATAGGATGCACAAGTAGCTTCTGTCGATTAAAATGATATGTAGCATGCCTATAAAGGGATTTAAGAGATGGAAAATTGTAAAATAGATTTGTTGATCTGCCCTCTATGATATAATGCCTTGGATCTGATGATGCCTGTATTAGTATGTACTATGATGTATTTCTATAAAGTATTGTTTTTACCTAGGAAGCGCTTGCAGTGGAGTAGGTTGTGTAACTGTTACAACTGCATTTTGATACTTCTATCTTCTTTATTGAATAATTCACAAATTGTTGCAATGTTTGACCTGCCTAAACATCCGTATTGCAATGAACATGTTTGGCAGTAGGCGTACACTTGCTTTACTGAGGTCATTCGGGCCGCTTTGTGCGGTTGGTTGGGTATTGGCGCCAGATGACTTTGGGTGTTGTGTTATAAGGTATCATGTACTTCATGTACTTTTATTAGCAGTTCTTTCTTCAGGTTACAAGAATGCTGAAATGTTGTTAAAGATTTAACTCCGGCTCTTTGTCATTTTTTCAAACCATCCTGAGTGCTGTTGTAACTTCAATATATGTATTGCGTTCCTGCGGGTGGAATTGTAAGTGGAGGACACTGGATGCAATAATTTTAAACAAGCAGGGCAGTGCCGGCATTTCTGCAATATATATATTAGGGATGTGCAGGCTCAGACAAGTTCGAATTTGCACGCAGAGTTCTGATTTTTCAGAAAGAGGCAAAATATCATCTTTCATGGACAAACATCATCATTCCTTGGCAAAAGTCCATGGAAGATTATGTTTGTCCATGAAAGATGATGTTCTGCCTCTTTGTGAGACCCGATTTTCTGAGGGAAACATCCAAACTCGGCGTGCAAATTCGAACCTATCCGAGCCTGCACATCTCTAATATAATATAATATAATATATATATATATATATATATATATAATTTGTTTGTATGCATGTTCCCAGTAAGCTTGAAAACTACCAAGCAGAATTTGATTGGGTTTTCGCATTAAATGTTACTTGAGATCTTCCAAGTAACATAGGCTATGAATCATCTCGCTATCATGTTAATTGGCTACACATACACACAACACCACACATATACATACATACTCCCACACACATACATACATACTCCCACACAAATGCAGCTTCCAGTTAGTTTTGGTGGAGATTTCACAATGATGCCTAGAAGAAAATCTTCACTTGGTTGTGTCAGTGCTGTGGGGAAAAGAGTGCACCCAACTTTCGTGATCACCAATGTCCAACCGAGCTGAGCCGGGTGCAGGACTTTTGCTTTTTAGTTGTACAGTATGTATATATCTATATCTAAAATTGTTTGTTTGTATGTATGTTCGTGATAAACTAGAGAACTAGTTAACAGCTTTTGATCAGGTTTTCACTGAAATGTTCCTTGAGATCCTATAAGTAACATAGGCTATACACACACAAATCCTTTCTCCTAATCAGGAAGCCAATACAGAGATAACTTACAGTGCTTCTTCCCGAAGCAGGTCCTCGTGTAATCTGGGGGAGGCAGAGCTTGTAACTGGTGGGCTCTGGAGGACCCCAGTGCATGAGAGGACTAAAAGAGAGGGAAGGGGTGGCCACCACACTGCCTACACGGCTCTAATATAACCAAATACCACTGGCATTCACGGCTACTGTGGAGACGTATGAAGAGTCGAAGTTGCATTGGCGCTTGTTATATGAGCTGATACCGCTTCACCCCCATGTATGATTGGGGGGCTGGGCAGTAAATAACAGGGGAGCTATATAATTATCGGCGTTGCTATCTACAAGATAGCAGCGCCGATAGGCAGGGCTATGTATGAATGGCCAGTTCGCCTGACCGTTCCACATGCTACAGCTGTCACTATCGACATCTACAGCCTGGCGGTGCCCTATAGCCACAGAAGGGACAGCGCTGTCCCTGCTGCAGCAACTGTCGGCTCCAGGGGCTGCACGTGGGATCTCGCGATGCTTGCGAGATCCCGCGCATGCTCAGTGGAGCCAGCCAGGACACATCGCATTAGCACTAGGCTTAGCAGGTGTTTTGCCCAAGTCAAAATCCCCACCTGTCACTGTTCGCAGAGTGGGAATACAGTGGGGAAGCTGCACTCTTGCCTTTAAATCCATTAAGATAAGCACCTTTGAATTCATTGCTGTTTTTAAACTATATTCTCTGTCCATCTGTTTTTAATATATACTATTGGGCTTGTGCAATCTATACCATTATGCATTTGCACTTTATTCCAACACTGTGGTGTTGAGATCTGTTGTTACGCTGTCAAGCTATTATGCGTTTTTTTGCCCATTCACTTTATAACATTGTGCGTTTTTATTATATGTATTTATGTTAGTATGTCTATATGTATTTTTGATTAAATTTCTTTATATCTATTGCACTGTGCACTTTCTAAGTGACGCCTGTCGCTGTTATCATTCGCCATATTCACATTGGGAATACATTTTATTTAAAAAGTATATAATTATTTTATTGTAAACCAACGTTTTTATTAATTTCTCTTGGTTTGTTTATTTTTTTGTATTTGCACTGGAAGCCCAAGACCCGCAATGCCTGGTTACACGTGCACAGAAGGCGTGTATCACCGGGGTGCGGGGCATTGGAAGGCAATTTTTGTCTTGTTTTTACTTTTCTCACTGTTATGGAAAATCTCTCTTTTCGGACCATTCTGTTTCTCAGTTTTATAGTGGCATAAATCATTGCATTAATTCAGCCATGAATGTCCCCTTATTAATTCGCAAAACATGTGAATATGAGATGTTCTGTATTTATTCATCCAAAGGCAGTGGCTTCAATGTTTCCTTTGCACAGAAAGAAATGATCGAATTACATCCTTACAAAAATATCACTTAGTTGCCACATATCAGATACAAATAATGATACAATGCAACTTCCCATGTACGTTTATTCACAAGCTATCAAAAGGGATTAACAATCATATTAATATACAGAGTAGATGC
This sequence comes from Taudactylus pleione, assembly GCA_031769625.1. Classification (NCBI taxonomy): domain Eukaryota; kingdom Metazoa; phylum Chordata; class Amphibia; order Anura; family Myobatrachidae; genus Taudactylus; species Taudactylus pleione. The sequence goes on along the minus strand of JAUIMM010000120.1, from coordinate 14,023,191 downwards.
CATGTTACAAGTTTAGGAGCACCACACTTTTTTGGAAACAGTTTGGGGGGGTTGGTATAAAGTAGGGTGAAGAGTTGGGAAGTAACACTGAAATTATATTCTAGTGCTCCCAGTTTTATCAAATGTTTCTGCACCTACATTTGTGTGTACTAACTGCCACTGTTAAATTAGGATAGATTGAGACTTACCCAGTGTAATGTAGCAGATGAGGAGGAGAAGGGGATGTAAACACAACATTTTCATCTGGGATTCCAAAGCCATAGTGCGCAGAGAGGGCTCAGTGAAGAGGTGGGTGCAGAGGAGGAAGCTGGCACAAACTAGCACTCTCCTAAGTAGCTAAAACAGTGTCGCAGCCATTGCTGTACAGGACCAAGTTGCTGTTGTACAGGATCAGGGAAATGTTAGCTGCACAGAGGTCTGTCCAGGGGAAGAGACAGGACACAGAGAAGCTCCCCTGCTGCTGTTACTGCTGATATAAGGCAGCATGTTCTACTTTGCTCCCTGCTCACCCAGCCCCTTCTTTAATCATTGATCAGATTAACACAAACTTTAGAAAAGTAAAAACTCTGAGTAAACCCCTCCCAGGATCTCTTATTACATCACTGGTGGTCAGTGGGAACTAGGATTCCCCCTCCTCCCTCATTCATCATTTCTTGTGAAGTAGCATCAGCTGCTGGAGGAGGAGGAGGCAGAGAGAGGTGACAGTCTGGCAACTTCCTCCTCTGTAAGCGTCCATGCATCCCTAACTACACACATCTTCCCAGCTGTCCCAGGTTTCCAGTACATGCACTACTGCTCATATTTGGCTAAATGGATACAAGTCTTCTATACACTGTAGCTTGTTTACTATTTACTCGAATCTTTTGATTGTAAGTTCCTTTTAGAAACAAAATAATTTAGCTAATCATCCTCTGTGACCGTTTGTCAGGCATTTGATTAAATACACCTGATATTCATGTATACCAGTAGTTGGCAACCTGTGGCACTCCAGATGCTGTGGAACTAACTATACATCCCAGCATGGCTTGCCACAGTTTTGCTGTCAGGGTATGCTGAAACTGTGGCTAGTCATACTTGGATGTGTAGACTCACAGCAGCTGGAGTGCCACTAGAGGTTGCCTACCCTTGATCTATAGAGTGCAGTATGTGTGCACAGATGCACCTGCCCAGCAGCAGCTAGCAGGTGTCCCAGGAAATTAGATTAAACTGTTGGTAATAATTTTGTTGTAAGAAATCAGAATGTGTTTCACATTTTTTTCCATTCTGTCTCATTCTTCTTATGTACTAAAGGCAAGTCTTCTATACAGATAGCAGCAAGACCCATGGAAGGGTACTGTGCACATAGGTGTCCCTCCGTCCTCCGGCACAGATGCAGAAGAGAGATGTCAGATGGGGCAAAGCCAGGACTTTGTGGGCCCCATAGAAAAATGTACACTTTTATTCAAAGTGATTGTTCATAAAATGAATCATTGCCCATAGTAGTGCTCTCATTAATTTTATGCCCCATAGTAGTGCCATATTGAATGTTATGCGCATACTAGTGACCTAGTTAATTTTATGCTGCAATGTAATGTGCTAGTTCAATTTACAAACCATAGTAGTGCCGTACTTATTATTTCTCTAGTTCAATTTATACCTCTACAGTAGTGCCCAAGTTCACATTACTCCACCCAGTGCCCCCAGTTCATATTACACCACATCGTAGCTCTGCCAGTACACATTATACCACACAGAGTTCACATTACACCACCCAGTGCCCCCAGTTCATATTACACCACATCGTAGCTCTGCCAGTACACATTATACCACACAGAGTTCACATTAGATTACAGTACATTGCGGTCCCCCAGTTTATCTTACGCTTCACTACAGTGCCCCAGTACAGATTTTGCCATACTACAGTGCCCCCAGTTTGTATATTATGCCACACTATGGTGTCTCCAGTTCATATTATGTAACATTCATCTTATATTCATATTATGCAACATAACTGTCCACCCAGTCCATAATAACATCCACTACACACATCCTTTTACCATCATAACTTCCACTACACAGATCAATCACTGGATATGGAATGACACCCTGTTAGGCAGCCTTATCCTACACAAATGTCTGTAAAGAGATTATAGCCTACTAGCTGATGTACCCAGTTTCACCTGTGGAGACCTTCGATATTTTCTGTTTCCATTTCCATCTCACCTCTCCAGTAACACATCAATCCTTCACCTCTATAGTAATACTTCCCCTCTCTCACTGCTATAGTAACACATTACCCTCCCTCACCTGTGTACTAACACATTACCCCTGCTCACCACTGTAGTAACACATTCCCCTGCCTTGCCAATGTTGTATATCATTCTCTTCCCTCACCTTGTAGTAACACAATTTAAATTCCCCATCACCTGTGTAGTAACACACTCTCCTCCCATACCTGTGTAGCAAAATATTTCCTTCCCTCACTATTCCAATAGATGAGCCACACCAACTGGCAGTGATGTTTGGCAGCACTTGGGATGACAGTTGGTGTTTGAATATTGAACTGTGCTGCAGCCACAATGAGTCAGTCAGTCAGGACTAGAGTGAGGAAACATTTTAGCCCTTTTCACCCCCTCAGGAGTTGAGTTTAAAAAAATTGAAAAAAAATCCCTGTTTAGAGGGTACCTACGTCATGAAAGCACATCTTCCCTGATTTTCATGTTCCTAGATCCAGGGGTTTTGGCTGGGTGTTGAGTCAATCAGTCAGGACATTTGATTTTATATACAGTCAGGTCCATAAATATTGGGACATTGACAGAATTTTCATATTTTGGCCTCTATTCACCACTCAAATGGCTTTGAAATGAAACAAACAAGATGTGCTTTAACTGCAGACTTTCAGATTTAATTTGAGGGAAATTACATCCAAATCAGGTGAACGGTGTAGGAATTACAACGGTTTCTATATGTGCCTCGCACTTTTTAAGGGGCCAAAAGTAATGCGACAAACTAAACAATCCTAAATCTAACTTTCACTTTTTAATACTTTGTTGCAAATCCTTTGCAGGCAATTACAGCCTGAAGTCTGGAATGCATAGACATCACCAGATGCTGGGTTTCATCCTTGGTGATGCTCTGCCAGGCCTCTACTGCAAATGTCTTCAGTTCCTGCTTGTTCTTGGGGCATTTTCCCATTGCATAACATTCCAATTTTTAGCCTTAAAAAACTCTTTGGTTGCTTTTACAGTATGCTTCGGGTCATTGTCCATCTGCACTGTGAACCGCCGTCCAATGAGTTCTGAAGCATTTGATTGAATATGAGCATATATTATTGCCCAAAACACTTCAGAATTCATTCTGCTGCTTTTGTCCGCAGTCACATCATCAATAAATACAAGGGAACCAGTTCCATTGGCAGCCATACATGCCCATGCCATGACACTACCACAACCATGCTTCACTGATGAAGTGGTATGTTTTGTATCATGAGCAGTTCCTTTCCTTCTCCATACTCTTCTCTTCCCATCACTCTGGTACAAGTTGATCTTTGTCTCATCTGTCCATAGGATGTTGTTTCAGAACTGTAATGGCTTTTTTAGATGTTTGGCAAACTCTAATCTGGTCTTCCTGTTTTTGAGGCTCACCAATGGTTTACATCTTGTGGTGAACCCTCTATATTCACTCTTGTGAAGTCTTCTCTTGATTGTTGACTTTGACACATATACACCTACCTCCTGGAGAGGTTTAATTTTATTGACTATTTAAATTTTTTTCCCGTGAATTAGTGGGTAAGGGCCCCAATGCATTGCTTTGCCCAGGGCCCACACTGCTGTTCAGACAGCCCTGCCAGGGGGAGGTTAGGGTTAGGCACCCCCCCAGGGGACTTAGGTTTAGGCGGCTGTAAATCATACTGATTCCCCTAAATTAACTATCATAGTCATTCTAGGATAAAAGCAAACATCCAAAATTAATACCTTTTACATGAATATATTACTAGCTGCAGTACCTAGCTCCCCTTTGTTGGAAGTCGGTGATCTGTTTCTCCGTAGGCAGCTGGCTCCCTTCATCAGTGGGTTGTACTCTGGTGATCTCTGCCACTTGGACACCAGCTCCCTAGTACTGACCAGCGCCTCCTGCACAGGAACCACCTCTGTAGGGACTTGCACTGAGCTGGCCTTTCTGTTCCCTTCAGCGTCTGCCTTCTGGTATTTTAAATACTGAGGTCAGTGCTGCAGCCTCCCCAGATGACAAAGAGAGAGCTCCACTGATCACCGCCGGGGGCACCAAGAAGGGGGGGGAGAGGGTACTAAATACCCGGGCCGGGACTTGTTGGAGGTGCCTGGCGGGGCTGGGTCCATCTCCAGCTTTCCTCCCTCTTACCTGTCAGCAGCTGCAGTGGGAGACCAGGGAGACTACTGCTGCCACTGAGCAGCAGCAGTCTTCTCTCCACTGCCTGTGGGCGGGAGCGATCATACTGATTGCGTTGAGCTGAGGGGCTCACAGGTGCAAATGTTTTTTTTAAGGGGGCATGACCACTCCTCCCACAATTAGACCGCACCTCCTAATCAGTAATGGGGCCCTGGTCGGCTCTTAACGACCTTCATAACGATGCATAACGGGTCCCTGAACAGCAGGTACACCAGTGCTTTTGTAATGGGTCTCCTCAGGTGGCATCTGACCATTTTTAATGCAGGCTCTGGACTCCTCTCACTGCTCACAGCAAAAGCTCCTTTTTGGAGCATAGGACTAAAAATAATTTAGACTTGCAGAGAACAATGCAGGAGGCCCCTCCCCATGGAGCCCTGCCAAGAGCCCCTGACAACAAATCGTGATGATCCTTAGCTTATAGCCTGCCTGGGAATATTACCTACACAATGGTGAAAACCCACTTAACAATCGGCTCAGTGGTTGTGGAGTTTATCGCAATCACAAACAAAAAATTAGACTTTCTCATTCATAAGGATGCAGCCTGGGATCGGCCGTAACTCTCGTCTGCGATGGTGTCTTCGGGCTCCTAAGCGTCCGGACATCAACTGTGGAAACAGGTGGTTGCTGTGTACTCTGCCCAGGGACTGCTAGAGCCTTCATGCGTGCATCCTGGTTGCTGCCGATGCAGTCCTGGGCGCGGCCATGTTGGTTCATGTCGTCTGATTAGTATCTTCCTATGTACAACTTCACTCCTTAGCGTTTTTTTTTACTGTGACAGTGTCCCAGGCTCCGCTGTGTTCCTTTCCTAGGGTACTCAGTCTGTGACTTCTAGACCCCTTCCTGCCTGCTGCTGGAAGCACTATACAGCGTCTCATACCATTTGTGCTGTTTACAATCGCTATACAGTGCTTCCAACCTTCGGTGCTGCTGGAAGCATTATACAGCATCTCATACCATCCGTGCTGCTGGAAGCCCTATAGAGCGTCTCATACCAACTATCAATTACAATCGATTCTCAGTATCTCATTCCAAGTGCTGACTGCCATCGATTCCCAGTGTTTCAGATCAAGTGCTAGCTTCCATTGCCACTCAGCATCTCTTACCAACTATCGATTACCATCAATTCTCAGTGCTTCATTCCAAATGCTGATTACCATTGATTTTCAGTGTTTTATACCAAGTGCTGGCTACCATCGCTATTCAGCATCTCTTAACCAAGTGCTGATTACCAGTGCAACTCACCTATCAGTCTTTGGCGTATCATCCTTGCTCATCAGTGCTTATATAGTCCTCCCATATTTACCTCTGTGTTTTCTCCAGGTACCTGCCTCAGGGCAGCAACCTGTTCACTTGGTGCATCAAAACCCACATCCCGCTTGGAGGGGTCAATGGTGAATACCATAGAGTGGACTAGACTCCACACCCTGGGGTAGGTCTAGCCAACACCTGTATGAAGAGGACGTATATATATATATATTGCCTTCCCGTTTCCAATCGCTCGCTACTCTTAGCCCACCGGACCAAGTTCCTGCAGTTGTAGCCAATATACATCCTGGCTTGACACACACATTTTGTTTGTTTGCAATCACAGCAGAAAGAAAAGAATGTCAATTCAGAAACAAATCAATGTGTATTAGTTACATTTATTGAATGGACACATGTCAGAGAAGCCTCGTAATTTGGTCCTGCAGGAAATGCAAGCACACTTATATCAGCAAATTGTTTAATGTTTATAAAAAAATATAAATATGGGAACTTAAAATGCAATGTGAGTCATGGTGCACATATGGGACAATCGACAACATTATCGTTGTACGATCTCACGGGTGTGCTGGATGATCGATATCGATCATCCAGCACACCATGTACCCACCAATGACTATAATGACCTGTGATCATAGATCGATCATCCAGCACACCATGTACCCACCAACGACTATAACGAACGCGGGTCCCTATAGTAACCTGGTCGATATCGTCCAAGTTGGCCTGCATGCACGGGCGATTGCCGATATCGTTATCATCCAGGCATGCCCGCGCATCACAAGTCATTGGCCACCGAAAAAATGGATGATATGAGCAATAACAATATGATCGTTATCGTTCATATCGTCCATTTTAATCGTACCGTGTGTACGCACCTTCGGAGTAACTAACTTGAATGCCAGTTAAGTAATATTTTTTATAGTGTATCACTAAGGAACACCACCCAAAAGTTTGGTACATATTCTGTTATTGTGTATAACATACACTGTAACAGAATATGTTTTACAGTGGCTCCACCCATTCCAGCAAGTTCCCCAATGTCTGCTGTTGTCAGAAATGATCTCTTTGTTTTTGCCATATGATAAACTAAAGGATGACTCTGAACCCCTAAGTACAGGATGTGCATGTATGGGGGTGGGGGTGGGGGGTTACTGAGCAGCAGGAAGGGGGTACACTGCCAGGGGTCTATACACTGCCAGGGGTCTATATACTACTAGTACTATATAACAAAAATAGAGTAACGGCAGAATGACTAAGAAAATTGTATGAGCCAATACTGTTTATCAGAATATGATACGGATATGATGGACCAGAATATGAATAAGGCATATAAAATAATTAGACAATTAAGATTCGTTTACTTGCATGCAGCTGAGCAATGCACTTGGTATAACTTGCAATGTGTGAGACAGAGAGCCATGTGTGCCTAAGTTCATTCTAAAGAGAATGGAGTTTATTCCACAGAAAGTTCTATCATCTGTTATTTTGCAGAGCCAGGCTTGCTTTGGTTTTCACTGTCTGATGCATGTATCTGAAGAACTTCTGCAGTACCGATGTAGTCTGTAAGACAGTAAAGCAAAAAGTTAGATTCTATATTTCTACACTGACTTGTTTTGCTATATTGTGTGTCATTTGGTTAGTGAGATTGCATGTCCTTCACACATGTCAATGAGCCCAAAACTTAACTTAAAAATGCTTGCAAAGTTTATTTCCACTTTTAAAGAACATCATTTAAATTCAATATTCATAATAAAACATCAAACATTAATTAAAAGTGCAAATTTGAAGAAAACTTCTGAAGACTATTCCAGGAGATACGTTTGCACTGAGAAAGCTGAAAACCATTGCATTGGGTTCTACTTATGTGAGTTCTATAATTGAGAACTGGATATCCAGCTTGTACTCCTTATGAGATATGGTTAGAACTCCAGCCTTTGGCTGTGCTATTGTATCGCTTTCTGGATGAGGATCGCTCATTCAACCATACATGGTGCCCATTATTCAAGTATCTCATATAAATGTTTTAAGGCTTTTGGAGATCAAGTGAATGTTGTTTCCTTCATTTTATATTTTAGTTTCACATATTTTGGAACTTTCAAATACTTTGGATTTGATGTGAGGCATCATGACTTTTATATATGCTGTGCGTTATCAATTTATTTCATACATGGCTCAAGGAATGGAAAGTAAGGAATGGCAGCCCCCCCCGTTGGATCCTGAAAAGGGGTGTGACCTCATGCATTGGGTGTGGTCTCACTGTGCTGAGGCCCCTTCCCCATTGTGCTGGGATCCCAGCGCCCCACTCCCAGCACAGATCACACCCAGCACCCATTACCCAGCACTGCACCCCTCTCCCAATAGACAACCTCTTTCCCAGCACAGATCACAGCACAGCACAGATTACAGCACCCATCACCTAGCACAGCACCCCTCTGCCCAAGCACAGAAGCTTATTCTGATCGTGGTAGTGGCCACCATCCTGGTGTGTGCCGGCCCACAGCTGGCCCGGCGCTAACCACTAGCCACCGTCCAAGTGCCTAGTGCCCGCAAACTGCCGCAGGCTGTTTCGCTGCTGCCTGCTCACTTTTTGCTGTTGCCAGGCTCGATCGGAGCTGTCAGCTGAGCTCCGATTGCGGACACTGCACCATGGCAGTACCAGCTGCCAGAGTCTCTGCCCAGCTGGCAGCAGATGCCCCGACCGTGCCTGCTCCAAACCTCCGCCGGTTCTAAGTGGGCTTGGATGCCCCTAGGAATTCTAAATGCACTAGGCATTTGCTTAGGGCCGGGTCTGGGAGATCAAATAGTTAAAGGAAAGGGAACATTTTAATAGGTGTACGAAAGGATCCCAAGTGGCATGAAATTTGTCAACTGTATTATGTTGAAGACTACAGTAGTTTTATATTCCATTTTACTAATGAGCCAGATTTATTCATAAGTTCAGGACAAGTGGATGGATCTTATTTCTGCCAGCTATGAGCCACCGGATATTTGGCAGTACATGAGATGTGAAAAATCAGTTCGATAATTTGCCTATCTGGGTTTTCGGGAATGCAGGCCAGCTCTCCCACTTCCCAGCTCCCAAACAGACAGGCTGTGTCTTTGGGGAACTGTGAGGGATCTCGCAGTTGAAGACCGCTGCATGCGCCAATCTACTGACATCGGAGTAATACCCAAGCCATCTGGTTTGCGTACTACTCTAAATCAATAGCTAAAATATGATTGATAATTTCAATATTGAATTCATTTTACACCCCATGTTCACTGTTAAATACATTTATTCCATCTATAATGGCCATATGCAAAACTGATCTTGCAAGTGCTTCAGTTAATTCAAAAGTCACTAATGGAATGTGGGCCAGATTCCATAGCTTGACATATCTGACAATGATTATATTTTTTTAATTGTGTGCCTCAAGCATTATATTTTCTGTAAAATGTATGCTTATTTATTCTTGTTACCTGGTTTGTCCTCTTCAAGAATAGGCTCTGGCTTTTGTTTTTGGTGAGATCTACTATAAATAAAAAAAAACAATATTAGTAGCTCTGCCTCTCATATTTGTGACCAACACAGTCTTCAAAAATATGTAATATTGGAGAGAGCTGACTTGTCGTAAAAAAGTGATTAAAGAATAGTTTTTAATTTTGCAGGGGTGGACTAGCCAAAGTCTAACTTTAAGGTGGAATGTTATTGATATTTAATGGTCAATTCAGTTAGAGTTGATGTGCCGCCATACATACATAATGTATGACTGCACACTCATTTGCCCATTGCTGTACCATCTACAGAACTTCACTAATTTGCCTGATCACCTTAATGGGGTGCAAGGAAGAAGACTGATGTAGACCGACGCATTGCCCCTAATTGATTTGACCTCTAAAAGTCATGCCTTTCTCTTCCACCATGAGGAGAGTAGTCATATAAAAAGAAAAAAAACACAACTATTGTTTGTATGTATGAAGCTGTAAACATGCAAATGTTAATGAGCAATGCAAAACACCTGTGTTCAATGAACTAAATAATGTATCTAAAACTGACGTGTCTGCTAGAATACATCTGTAAGGTCATCAATCAATGGATCAATGAGTGATGCTCAAATTTGTTTATGATCAGCTTGGATGCATGCACAGTAGAAAAAAATCTATAATATCCATCTTCAACACTAAGTTGGATGCAATATCTATATTGACTTCTCTCATAATCTTCCTTACTTTCAGTAGGAAGATATCACACCAACCTGTTTAGATTTTCCCTTTGCAGATGCTCGTCTCTTGACAGCAATCCTAAGCCATTCTGTGAACAGGACCTTTCCATTGTCTGGGACTCAAATTGCATATTGGAAGTCGCTGTCTTTATCATACCCATGATGAGGTCTTTCTCTGCAGAAAATTAGGAAATGATCAAAGTAACATAATTAATCTGTCATCCAATTTAAATACTATTTTTCAAATAATTATCACCCATTGTTTATTTTGCTTTTTCTTGGGGTCATGTGGTTTATATATAAATTATAAACTGTATATATGCAGGAGCATTGAGAAAGGACGGGTGGGCACAAAGTAGCTGGACCTGCCTTGTTAGTCTTATAGTGATGTCCATGGTGGTTCCAACCTAATTTGTATCAGATTGGATAAAAAAAGGTGAATCAATGGACCAGTGGTCAAACTCAGGCCCTTCAGCTTTTGTGGGACTACATATCCCAGCATGCCCTGCCACAGTTTTTGCATGCCCTAATAGCAAAACTCTGGCACTGCATGCTGGGTTGTGTAGTTCCACTGCAGCTAGAGGGCCCGAGTTTGACACCACTGGTCTACATGAAATCTTTCCAACTAGGCTGTGCACACAACATTGGAATTTGTCAAAGCTACATGCACTGCTTGGTAAGCCCCACTAAGTCTTGTGTGGATGAATGATAAATTGTATTAAAGCAGAGTACAGTACGTGGTGCCTAAAAAATATTAAACAAACAATATATTTTGTTTCAAAGTTGCAGTAGGAAAAAACACACACGTTAGGATTGATTTCTTAGCACCAAAAAGATTACAGTTATGATGCATAATGGAAGAAATACACAAACGGCAAGGTAACACATGCTGTAGTTTAAAATACAAGCTCAGAAGTGTAATGATTTGCGTAGTGGACATGGTTGGAAGTGACACATATTTGATTACAAGTTTGAAAGGAATGACTTTAGATGAAGGAGTAGAGGACCTATGGCCTAGAGTTTAGGATAAGCCAAGGACAAAGTTCAATTTCATGAGAGGCTGTGGTAGAATATGGTACTTAGAGTGGAATAAAGAATCCATCCATGACAAACTGATGAATAAGACATGAGAGCTAAAAAAAAAAAACTTACCAGGTGGCAGACGGCTGGGCTTTACCATGTAGAGGGGTTGGCGAGCCCTCCAGCAGTGCTGGCACAGGGCTACGCAGCATGACAAAAGTCACGCTGTGCAGTTCTGCATCCGCCAGCCCACCCTTCCAGTGCACACAGCAGCCAGAAGAGCCGGGAGCCTGGCAGCGGTGACTAGAGACAGAGCTGGGCTGCCTCCCTAGTCACCGCTATGGAGACCAATCCCGGGATCGGAGGCTTTCAATCCCTGCATTTTTAGGCCAAAATCCCAGGAACCCGCCGATCCCGGGATTGGCCTCCCTAGTTTTCAACAAGTTCTGATTGTAATAAATTGACGTATAATCATTAGTTCGCTATTAAGCCAAGAATGAAAACAGATTGTACTCTTATCAGAATAGCAAAAATGTACAGCACAAGGGGCAGAAAAAAGTGACTGACGTCAAGGAGTGCAGTAAGCAGGAGCCTGACAATGTGAACTGGGGGAACAGTGTGGCATAATATAAACTGAGAGCACTACAATATGGCATAATATGAACTGGGGCACTACAATGTGACATAATTTGAACTGAGTGCACTTCAATGTGGCACAATATGAACTCTGGTACTGCCACGTGGCATATGATCTAGGAGCACTACAATGTGGTATAAAATGAACAATTACTGCAGAGAGTGTTGTCTCTGTAGAGGTGTTGGGACCCCTTCTAATGTTACTATAGGGCCCACAAAGTTCTAGTCAAGCCCCTGACTTGAAGAAGATAAATTAAATATCTTATTGATACAATGAAGACTATATTTTGTTTTGTAACTAGTTCTCACCCCTGGGGTCAGCTGTCAGAAGCCACTGTTGGACAGAAGACAGAGAATCAGTTTGCAGAATCTGGCAGAGCAGCTCCAGTATCTGTTGACAAAAGAAAGAGACACATATTACAGTTCCAGGTCAGTGTGACCTGTTTTGCCATTTTGTGTGCAAATGACAGGTATACTGTGTAATGGGTGGGGAAACATCTTTTATACATTTTTGCAAAGTAAATCTTTTTAGTGGACAAAGTTCAAATGAACAGTACATGTGCCCAGAGTTACTGCAAATACCTAAAGTCATGCCATAAAACTCTGAACATTTTGTTTTAAGTCCACAAAATTCAAAGCATATATATTTATTAGTATTGACTCTTCTGCACAGTTTAATACTGTACAGTTAACACTTTTAGATATCTTGATATTTCTTAGAACTTACTAGAAGTTCCTGGTCTTGAAAGAGAGTGCTTGTATTTGTCTTTTTGCAGCTGCCATTTCTGCTTGCTTTTCGGGATGCCTGCCGGGTCATGGCTCTTGAGGACGCAGGAATAATGCGTCCAGTTTGTGCAGAATACTGGGTGGATCTCCGAGGTTCCTCCTGATGGTTAGTTCTATATTAGTTAATGCTCCCTCCCATAAGTTTTATACATAAGGCATTAATGTGACTTTACTGGTAACTAAACCCATACTGGAAATAAAAAGTCTCACTTTACCATGTTTTAAGGGGTCTGCTCATTCTAAAATTGTCTTGTAAATAAGGTAAATATACTCAGGTCCAGATTTGTGGATATGCTACCCAGATGGCAGAGATTCAGGGATGACAGTATGCTCACCTGCTACATCAGGTAGTTTTTTTATTTACTTTTTTATATCCAGAAGAGATCAGAACAAGCTGGCATAGTGTAACCATATAAACATCCATTTTCAATTAGAGAAAACAATTTCACACCTTTTTGAGTAAAAGTAATTGGCTTTCATTGACATGTGTGTCCAAACACTTGTTTCTGTCTTTGAAAGATGTGATTGACATCCAGATCTCAGGATTACACAATTAACATAAAACGCAAGTCAAAAAATGTTCTATGCTTACAATTTTTTAAATGAGAACACACTATAATCTTTATTTTATTACAACCTTTGCTATGTAAGCCCCATGCGTTTAACTTAAAAAATTATATTGGCTGGAACATGCCCTTAAAAGCTGATGTGTTACTTTTTCTTTCATTTAATTTAGTTTTTTTATGTTTGTTGTGATGTTATGAGTGGAGTATGTAGTTTGCAAGTTGCCCACATATTTGCATTATGGTTCTAATTGAAAAAAAAACACTACTTTCTTGGGCGTACAATGGGTTAGTGTAGACAAGACAACTTTTTTCTTGCTAAGAAATCTGCCTAAGGGCTGCCATGCTTCATACCTGAAAAAAAGAAATTTACTGATTTTCAAACCAATCTATCCATTTCCAATATAAAGAAAAAAGAAAATAAGAAAATTTACTGTTAACAGCAATATCGGGTAGTGTAATAAAGTCTGAAAATAAACAGAACACATGATAATTATAGTAGGCATGCTTATGATGCTATAGAGACACATGCCATTGATGACAATAGTATTAGGAGGTTTCTTTAAAAATAAAAGGAAAGAATTGAAATAAACCTACAATCCCCCCCGCCAATACCAAATATATAATGAAAAACATTTTGTAAAAAATGCCGTCTATTGTATACTTGCTCTAGTACAGGAAAACCGCTCTGTTTGGCTATTCGCATATTAACTGAGGTCACTTACAGTCACTCATTCTTCTTGTAGGTCACTAGGTTCTATTATGGGCATAGTGGCAGCACTGGCAGGTATGATAATGCTGGAGTTCGCAATTCTATAGGCACCAGCTAGCCCATGCAGTCAGTGATGGTCTTGACTTACTGAACTCATTCTATAATAGAAAAGAAATATGCCCGCGCTCGGTTTTACCCATATCATACATGGTACCAGCAGCATGGCAATATTAATGCCATATATGTATACAAAACAGAAAAACTTTTGCTATCGGCGCTAACAATAATATACTGCAAATTTATGTGTGTGCAGCAAATAAAACAAAGGGGATTTTGTCAATAATATACTGCAAATTTATGTGTGTGCAGCAAATAAAACAAAGGGGATTTTAATGTGTGTGCAGCAAATAAAACAAAGGGGATTTTGTCAATAATATACTGCAAATTTATGTGTGTGCAGCAAATAAAACAAAGGGGATTTTAATGTGTGTGCAGCAAATAAAACAAAGGGGATTTTGTCAATAATATACTGCAAATTTATGTGTGTGCAGCAAATAAAACAAAGGGGATTTTGTCAATAATATACTGCAAATTTATGTGTGTGCAGCAAATAAAACAAAGGGGATTTTAATGTGTGTGCAGCAAATAAAACAAAGGGGATTTTGTCAATAATATACTGCAAATTTATGTGTGTGCAGCAAATAAAACAAAGGGGATTTTAATGTGTGTGCAGCAAATAAAACAAAGGGGATTTTGTCAATAATATACTGCAAATTTATGTGTGTGCAGCAAATAAAACAAAGGGGATTTTGTCAATAATATACTGCAAATTTATGTGTGTGCAGCAAATAAAACAAAGGGGATTTTAATGTGTGTGCAGCAAATAAAACAAAGGGGATTTTGTCAATAATATACTGCAAATTTATGTGTGTGCAGCAAATAAAACAAAGGGGATTTTAATGTGTGTGCAGCAAATAAAACAAAGGGGATTTTTGTTTCAAAATTTAGCCTTGTGCTATCATGGCAGCTTTCAATTAAGGCTATAAAAGGCCTAGTTGGGTGTGGCTAACAGTCAGCCCTGTATAGATGTGTCCCTCTGTATCTAGGAGGTGAGTACATTTAACTGCAATGTAATGATGTGCTAGGCATATATGCTAGTGTTAGGGACCTGCAGAAAAATGGGGTCCCTTGATGCTGGGCTGCAGGCTTAAGTGCTTTGATCAAATCATGACAAAATCCCCTTTGTTTTATTTGCTGCACACACATAAATTTGCAGTATATTATTGTTAGCGCCGATAGCAAAAGTTTTTCTGTTTTTTATCATTCTATAATAGATTAGGAATGTCAGCATGAACCCTAGTCCTTTGAAATTACTAATGCCTGCACTTTGGCAGGTATTGTTCATGCCTACATTCAGGCTGCAAAATTGTGGACTACTCTTAATAAGGCAAAACTTATTTATATAAACTATATGTGGTGGATACTGAGCATTTCGGATTAAATTTACATTTGACAGAAAGGATGCAGAGACTCTTCCCATGACCATTTGTGACTTTTAAATACCCAGTGGAATACCTGCAAACCTTATACTAACACATTACTAATGTGGATACATTTTTATAACTGATTAATAAAATGTTTATGCAACAGGCCACATAAAGAGGAAAACATTTCTTGAAATATAGTACTGGTTAGACAATAACAAACACGATGCAGAGTTGCGCGCAAGTCGGCAGTAATTGTACATACTGTAACTACAGTATATGAGGATTTTCACCAACTATGTGATCAAACAGCCCCAATCCATGAGCCGGCTGAAGTAGTACACATTTGCACCAGTCCTATACCGTAGCTGTCTAAAATGAGATGGATCTTTCTATAGGCACAACTCTACATGGTTTGTAATTCCGCCTATAACACACCCTCATTCAACTTAACCATCCGGTTACGTCAGTCCCCTTTGGAGATATGACCCGTAGTTGCATAGCTGCTCATAACTGCATATCATTGGTTACAGAGCATGTACACTGTTACAAAATTACAAGATTTTAAGGATCCGTGTACAAAATGGACTTGTGCGAAAAGCTGCATCAACCTCAAAGTTACTATACTAATCGTAGGTATGGATCTTAAAATCCATAGGTTAGATGTAAAAGCAGCCTTACCTCCTTTTTTTGTGGTTGTTTATCGGAAGTGCAAACTTTTGCAGCAAGTTCTCTTAGCTCGTCACGCCATGCTTCAGATACAGATCCTGCATTAAAGAAGATTAAGGTTATACTTGTTTGGTAAGAATAAAAATAATTCAAGCAATATAAATAGTATGACCTATGCTAGAAGCTAGGAGTAGAGCTGCTATGGGGCTTGTAACTTTGTCAAAGCTGCAAGTAATGGGCATACAGTAAGTACCCAGCAGGGCCAGATTAACAATGGGGCAGACGGAACTCCAGCTCCAGGCCTCCACATAAAAATAGGCCTATCATCATGACAGCATGATGTTGACTGGTCATCTGCTGCCCACAAGGTCAGCCATAATTCATAAGTAGTAAAATTGTATTTCTAGTTACCTCTTTTTCTTTTATATATTTAGGGAGACCTTGGGGCTGATAGTGTAGGGTGTATACACTCCCACATGGCACTGGCCACTCCCACACTGCACTGGTCACACTTATCATAATAGACCCTTGATCATTTCAGCTCCAGGCCCATGTGGTCCTCAATCCGGCCCTGGTACCCAGCAGTAATGGGCATACACTAAGTACCCAGCAGGTGCAGAGCCCAAGTGCCTTGATACTGCATGTCATAGACTCACCCACCTAACTTTATTTTTTTAATTCACTTTCTTCTTCCAGCAACTCCGGTTCTCTGCCTCACTTGATCTTCTGTCATCTCACTTGAACTGTCTTTCTACCCCTTTTTTATTCATGTTTCCAGTAGTATTCTACCTGACAACCTACAGTATTTCTGGTGCCACTTTATTACTGCTTTATCCCGGCTCACTCAATGACTAGTTATACCTGCCCCCTTTTCTCAGCATTCAATTACAGAGAAACCAGCTCAATAAACTGTGTGACTGCACTGCATTCATACGGTCACATCAGCTATGGTGGGACAACAGATGGTGCAAAGGTGAGGCTCATGCCGCAACAACTCCCCCCTCCCCCCAGGCCTTTGTTCGACACCGTATGCTTCCAAAACAGCAGAGAAGAGGCCTCTTCTAAGGATATAATATCACAATAATTTAGAACTCAGAATACTCACCTGTTCCAAGAAAGGGGACTATGTTACCACGTGGATCTCCTATAGGCATACACGGAACACCCAGCATATTGGTAGGGAGTTTGTTCCTTATCATTGGATGAGGAGAGAATTGAGATGTAGTAGACCACTCATCATTGACAATACATATAGGGATTCCATTCAGTCCTATTGTAAAAATAAAACAACCAAAGAGAAATGCAGAACACAAAATACATAATCATGAAAAGTTAACATGAAATAAACAATATTCTTAATTTTTAGTTTTTTGATAATGATGTTTTTGTACCACCAGAGGGAAGCATAGAGCAAATAAACACACTTCTAAACATCCTATATACTGATGATGATAATAATAAATAATAATAATTATAATAATACCATTTTGCTCCACAGTGGTTTACAATTGGTTAGAAACACCATAATGAAACAAGACTTGGTATTCACAAACAGACAGAGCAAAGAGGGTATATATATATTTATCCAGTCACATAACAATGTCGGTCTTGTTTTGGTGCAGAAGGAGATTTGAGTGAAGTGTGGAGACAGGTGGTAATCAAGTAGCCTAGCCTAGGTTAATTGGTGAGAATATTCTGGGAGTCATTTGCAAAAAAAAGGTGAGTATTAAAGCAGGGCAACCATCAGGGGGCTGCCAGGACTGGAGTCCCGGGCCTGGACAGAGAGTGGGGTCCGCCTGGAGAGCTGCACAGTGGTGGAACTCCCGGAGGCCATGGAAGCATTGGCCTCAGGGTGCCAGCTCCCAGGGGGGCACAGAGAGATCAGTCTATAACCACTGCATCAGTGTACAACGGACCTGCCAACTGCCCATACACTGGCTGCAGGGACCCGCCGACACTGATATCTCAACTGAGCAGGCAAATTGAAATACCCATCCAGTTATGATGTCAGGCCAGACACATTGTGTGGATGATTAGTGTGTATAGCTTACCAACCGGCTGTCAGGATGGCGGATGGGTCTGCTGACTGATTCATCATCCTAATGTGTACCCAGTATAAGCCTGCTGTTCATTACATAACTACAGAATTAATTTTTAGTAGGTATTCCTTAAGTTTTTTTTTATACAGTATATCAGAACAAACCTTGTATATGGGTGACTACATGAGGGTGAGGGTTATGTCTTGAAAAGAATGGTTGCTGGATGATATTGCCAAATCGAGTGTTGCTTTTAGGGTCGGATCTCATTGCTTCATCACTGAAACGCAGGGGTGTATTCTGGGCAAGATTTTCCAGTTTTCCCGATAAAGCCGCAATATCTTGACTTTTAAATGTACTGGACACAGGATTCTTCATCTGCTCCATCTTTGGCTTTGATAAAATATGGTTAATGCTGTAAAAGAGAGAAAATAAAGCTATTATGGACCTTAAAGAGCACTTTGGGCCTGATTTAGATCTTATGGAGGAGTAGAAATACGGAAACAAAAGTTTGGCCTAATCTGTGTATTTTCAGTTGTATGTATCAAAATACTGTATAAATTTGCAAACAATTCACTATACATATCCTGAAGTGGCCGGATTAAAAATATTAAGGGTGTTCTCACTGGCAACTTTAGAGTGAATACCAGAGTATTGTATAAAGTGAGGTTCCTTCAATCTATGAGATTAGGAACCTCCCAGATAGTTCCAAAGATATAGCGAGAACCCTGTGTATTGTTGCAAGTACCATGTTAAGGGGGAGAATTATCAAAGCGAGATAAAATGAAGCAGCACAGGCAATAAAAAGAGAACTTTATATATCTCATATTCTTGATACATCTACCCCTCAATGATAATTAAATATTATTAATTTTTTTGTTTAGATTTGTTATCTCTTTATTGCCTATGCTGTTTTATTTGTCAAATTCAGTGCTGTTAGATATTTTATTGGTTCAGAAGTGATTTATATTTCAAGAAAGGTCATTTATTGTTTTATTAATTTTATTCATTTGAAATATTGGCACTCTTCTTATGTTACACTCTTTGTTAGATGTTATTATATGTTTATTCCGGGAGTGAAGGAATGAACAGCCTTGTAATATGTATACATGAGATATTTTCAATAAAATACTCATTTATACCCACTGAATGATCCTTTGTATCATTGGCATATCAGTAAAGTGAGTAAAGGATCAGATCTACCTCTTTGAAGGGTTCACCCCCATTTAGAGGCCTTAATATTACCAGGGTTCGCACACTGCACCTAAAACCTCTTATCTTCCATTTTCTGGCTTCCTGCGCCGGAGGTGATAATTTCTGTTATTTATTTTTTTAATAATAATACAAAAGGCTCCCTCTTACTACTGTATAACTAACCAGCACCAGTGCTATAGCCTCGGTTAGTTGCCTTTAATGCATGGGGACAAAGATGTGGTGTCCCCTAACAATTTTGGCAACTCACACTGGGCCATGCCAAGCTGGGCTGATCACATTACAACAGGGAGACCCAAATTGTGGAATTCCTTTGTTATACATGATACCAGCCCCAGTCTTCTCAGCAGCTGGCTGGTTGGAATTCCATAATTGAATCAGACCCACAAATATGTTGTCCCACAACTCCTCCACTATGGAACCCAAGGATAGTAAATTCCAGGGTAATGTTTCAAAGTTTTTAAAATGCTAGATACATTTATGGAAGTACAAGCACCATCATGTTGTACCTAATATAAAAAAAACACAAATAATTAATGGGAAATTGTAAATATAAATAGGAGCAGCCAATCCCCACACTGCACTGTGCATGTCTCAACAGTCCTGATTTTCTGTGGGGTTGTCCCAATTATTGGACCCTGATAGGGAGCAGATCAAAACGTAGTAATGGTTTAATTGAAATGTGGGTGCATTTGGGCAGATCAGGTTGGGGCACACACAGTGGTATAAGAGCATGGTCTGAGTGGATTTTAGGGCATAACTTCTTTGTTTTGATTTGACTGTTTTTTTGGTGTAAATTAAAGTATAACAAACACATACCTTACAAACGTTTACTGGTACAATTAGGTTTCCCCCCAGGTCACTTTTGTTAGTAGTAGCATTCAAAAAGTGAGCATTCAGAATTTTTGGAAACAGTATTTTTGCTGTCTTGGAAAACTGTTGGCCTGTGACTGCAGATATATAATACAAATAAATATTGAAAGGGTGCATTGCTCCACCTGGGTTGATATGGGGATTTTAGCTACAAATTGCACAGCACAACATCACATTTGTTCTAAATTGCATTTATGCTGATTGATGCACAATCAATCTGGAAGGAGCAGTGGAGGCCAGAAAAAAAAGTGAGATGTTCTGTATTAATGAAATAAAACATTTCATAAGGGATATAGATTCTGTGTTTTATTAGACTTTAAACTATGAAAGCAAGACAGAAATCTCAGAGGCGATATTAACCTTTTACATAATAAAAATGGAATGCCTTATAAACCAACACTCATTGCTCTCCGCTGACATTTTATAAATAATTCAGGTATCTCAAAAACATCAATCACATCATCTTCTCTGAACATAACAATTTAAAGTGATATTTTCAGTACCATCTATGGAGAATACGGAACCATGCATAATTAAAATATAACTCCTCGGAAAATTAAAAAAATAATGGTTTCACTGCAGTGAAAACAAAGTTAATAGAATAATTGTTTCTTGCAACACTGTTTAATGGTTAATAAGTAGTATTTTTCACTACCTATTTAGGGTTAGCTTAAAAAAAACTTTAATGCAGAATGCAGATACATAAGTTTATTGTGCAAAGTTCAGAAGAATTTGCTATATAATCAAATATGTAGCTAATTTATTATTTGTTTTTCTATTGTTCTACTACATCAGATTTGTAGTCTCAGCTCTGTAAATTGTTCAGCATACAGGGTATAATTATCTCAGGTAAAATAATGAAATATCAAGTTAGTCCATCTATTGTTTTGCTATATTACAGGTTTGTAGTATGGGTACTATGTAGTATGAGTAGTATGGGTATCTAGTAGTATGGGTATCTACTGTAATATTAGTTTATGGTTTATGTGTTGATTGGATAACCTTGCTGCATGGGGAAGTAGTCATTAGGTGGACATTTACATGTACAGTATACTGTAATATTATAAGATTTCACCTTATGAGTTCCACAGCTTACACTGGTAGCTGCATTCTGCACTATAATGTCAGGGCCAATAACTTAAGACTCAGCTTGTCAAAACCTGTGAAATCTGTGATAATACTTTGTACTATTATTGATTCTTGCCAAAGCAGAGGAGAAATTATATTTATTTACTTTCTTGTTGTGGTCTAATTTTTTTACATCATTGGAATTTGAATACATTAAATAAGTACTGATTAATACAATGGTCTGACGGAAGATCATTAGGATAAGATAATACAAATTATGTAAACTTATATTTACAATTGGTGCAGCGTGCATTGCAACTTTCAGACCATACCCAGATCTGGCTTTACCACAGTCGGTCTCTATACCACTGACTCCTACTATTGTTACTATTTCATATAGACTAACAGGTCATTAATAGCTTATCACCCATGAACTTCCTATCTGCATTAATGGGAACGTCATAAAGGACGAATATTAATAATGTTCTGGAATATGCTGACGCTATATAAGTATTTGTTAGTAATAAATAATAAGGGTAACACTCATCCAAAAGTCAATATTACTTTGTGTTTTCATGAACTACATCCAAAACTAATATATTTTGGTTTTGGGAAGAATTCTGCCTTAACATTATCCTATAATTTCAAATGTACTGTACATCATATCTTCATACATGTTTTAGTGGCAAATTTTTGTTCCCATCCCAAACACATTGCATATCAGAAAAAAAATAAAAATAAAATAAATTATATATATATATATATATATATATATATATATATCACTGTTGTCCCATATAATACCTTGAGTATTTAGATGTTTGCCAGCACGGTTGGTGTAATGGTTAGCATTACTGCCTCACTGCACTGAGGTCTTTGGTTTGATTCCTACCATGGCCCAAACTGTGTGGAGTTTGTATATTCTCCCAGTGCTTTTGTGAGTTTCCTCCGGACACTTCGGTTTCTTCCCACAATCCAATAATATACTGGTAGGTTAATTAGCACCCGATAAAAAATAACCCTAGTGTGTATGTATGTGCACGGGAAGCAATCGGGAAGCCGACTGTCTATATACCGGCAGCCGGCTTCCCGACTGTCTTATCCCGGCAAGGGTGAAATGCCGGGTGTCTAGATGTAGACGCCCGCATTTTCCCGACGCCGGGCGCCGTGAGGGTTAGGGTTAGGCTAGGGGGAGGGATGGTTAGGGTTAGGCACCCCCAGGGGGGACTTAGGGCTAGGCACCCCCCCGGGGGACTTAGGTTTAGGTAGCGGGGAAGGGGGTGGTTAGGGTTAGGCACTTAGAGGGGGGATTAGGGTTAGGCACTTGGGGGGGGAAGTTGGGATTAGGCACCCCTAAGGAGGGTTAGGGTTAGGGGGGTTAGGTTAGTGGATACTTACCTATCCACGATCGGGATTTCCAGTGCTGTCGGGCTTCCGCTGCGTCGCACTCTGCTCCTGTCGGGCTGCCGCTGACGGGAATCGAACCGGCGGTATTTCATACCAATTCCATGTGCACATGTGGTAGGGAATTGTGGTAGTTTTATCATATGCAACGAGTTTTAAAACCTGTTGCGTATGATAATGCTTCAGCCAATCAGCTCCTAACTGTCATCTGTTTGAAAAATGTCAATTGGTAGCTGATTGGCTGGCGCACCTTTTATCATATGCCAGTTTTACAACTCATTGTGTATGATAACACTCATTGATAAATGAGGCCCAAAGATTGTAAGTTCCACTGGGGCAGGGACTGATGTGAATGGCTAAATATTCTCTGTAAAGCACTGTGTGGTACCCCCATATTTGTGTCCCAAATAGGGGTCCCCCAATATTTTTTTTTATGTATGTACACATAGATATACTGCAGCCCCATTCCTTCTAATAGTCAGGTATAGTGAACTTTGACTGACCCTGCTCTCCCTGAACCCCACTGAGCATGTGCAAACAGGGAGGTAGAAAGTGCCTCTTGGTCAGCGACCCATGTAGGAGGGAAAATCCTGCCCCATTGATTGGTAGCCTGGGTGTCCAGGCAGAGATCCCTGTAGGCGGCCTGTTGCTGGGGTCCCCCTGTCCACTCATAGATGCCGGACCAACAGGGAGGAGAATATGGAAGAGTTTATAAAATACCCTCCCCAGGGCTGTCAGTGCTGAGTCTGGGAGGAATTTCTGAAAAAGGAAATACAAAAACCCTGCTGGCACCCGCACGGGCAGAAGAAAAGACAGCCCTGGTGGAAGAGTGCTTTAGGTCCCCTCCTGCTGCTGTGTTTTGCTGCTGGACAGAGCCCCTGTGGAAAGAGATTTTGCACCTGTTGCCCCTTGTAAAATACCTGCCGGAGGTCTGCAACTGGGAGCTCCGGTGCAGTGCCTAGCATCCCGGAGTTTCCCTGGACATCGTGGGGGGGCTGAACAGCCACGGCCAGGGGTAAGAACACCAGACCTCCCTCTGCTTAGCTCTTGTCTCCTCTTTTCCCCTGAGTGCAGCTCTTGCCTTTTATAGTATCACCCAGTTGGGACACCCCCTCACCCTCTTCCCTTAGTGCCTTCTAGTGGGTCCCCAGCCTTTTTTTTAGTGGGTCCCTTCTCCCCTCCTAGGAGCTGCAGTTTTGCCCAGTATTTACTCTCAGGCCCACTAGGGGGTTTCTTTTGTTTTTAGCACATAATTGCCTCATCTCCCCTCTTCATAGTGCCTTAAATTAGGTGTGTGTGTAATGTTGAAATAGGGTGGAAGTAAAAGATAGGTCACCTCTTCTGTCCCCCAAGAATTGTATTGGTGGTTATTTCTCTCCTGTGAACCTCTGGCTCATGTCCAGGAGAGGACGTGATTTATGGGTGTCGGCTCATGTCCATTGCCACCTTGGGTGATGTATAAAGTATTTTATGTCTTTCTTTAAACTAAATGTAATGCCATGTGATATCTATTTGGCTCTATTTACTGTTTGACTCGTGTGTTAGCTAAAGTGGTTGATAGTGTTATAACAGATAAAGGGCCACGGAGGGCCACTATGTAAAGCTGTTCACTGCTCGCTGTGTTATTGTTGTCAATGCTGATTATTATTTTGCTTGCCATGAAATGTTTGATCACTTGCTGGTATTGGTGTTAATGTAAAGTGACTTTTATACAATGCTTGTTGCCGGTATCCATTTTAAAGTACATTCATGCTGATGTAATGTATACTACCCTTGCTGTCATCTCTTAGCACAAGGTGCATGTCAGCTGTGATTTTCCACCTTTGTCAATTTCTGTGGTGTAATGTACACTAATTGTTTATTTAGCCCTGTGTAACCCCGGCTGGCAATTCTGGTGGTAATAATTTGTGGCATAGGCATTTAGTAAGACTGTTATCCCTATTTTCTCAAGGCTAACCTACATGTGTTTTTCCCACGTTATCCTCAGCAAAAGGAGCGTTAGCACAGACTGTATTACAAGGTTATAAGCCACCGGTGCATTATTGATACAAGCTCGACCAGCAGGTTTCATGCTTAGGTCTCTCATTTGTTTTAGGTAAAGTAAAAGTTCTGCAGAAATCGTGTTTTCTTTTGTTTACACTTGCTTGCCAGCTGGGGTCACTGGTAGAGGACGGGGAGGTAATAAATAAATACTTTGACACTGAAAAGTGTAATTCATGTCGTCTAACCTGTGATTGGTAAACATTTCCTGTGTCAGTTGTTAATCTTTGATTGGTTACAATAAAATTGCGTTGCACCTTTCTTCCGGTCTGGTTACTGTGTCTGCAAAAAGGGTAATATCAGGCTTGCCTCTCTGTCACGGTGTGTCCTACCTTAGCGAAGGGGAAATCGGCCACCGAAGCACTCCGAACACACCTGAACCCGGTGCTAGTAGTGCACCAGTCAGTACATCACAACTGTGTAATATATGCATGCTTTATGTAAATAACTGGTAATAAAGTATATCTTACAGTAAAAACATTTTCTGGTAGCCTTTCCCCCATGTTAATGGCGTGACATAAGTATAAGGCTGGGATATGCAATCTAATGACAAGGTAATTACTAATGACCTACAGCCTTTTTAAATATATGAGCAGGGGCATATACATAATGGGTGAAGTGTGTGTGGTGCACATGGACCCCTGGGTCCAGAAAGGCCCACACCGCACATCCTTCACCCATTAACTCTTTATACATCTCCAGTAGTGCTGCTCTGCGGTGCCGGACCGGCGCTGCAGAGCAGCAAAAGTCACTGGAATCTACTGCCACACCACTCTCCGCGGCACCACATGGGAGAGGAGGGGACCCGCACCGAGTCTGCACACGGGCCCCTTCCTCGCTTAAAACGCCCCTGTGTATGAGCTTTGTTTTCCATAGGTGTGTATTTAACACCAGTATATTCCTATATGAGTTTGACAGGGGTCTCACATCATTCCTCTATGCTTTGAGGACACTCCTGCTTCCATTATCTCTCAGTCACCATTCCTAACATTAGGACACAGCTATATGTACCCTTTATTCACAGTATCTGATAGCATAAGTCGACAAGTCAATGCTTCCAACAGGATTGGCACACCCATCTGCTGAAACCTCTGTGCTGCTGTGTGCATTCTAATTCTTAACCTTGATTGTATTTGTATGTCAACAGGTGAATGTACTGTACAGTATATGTAGCGCATCTCAGAAATTATTGCTAAACATTAGATTTATCTTATTCAGCACAATAACATCAGTATATATATATATATATATATATATATATATATATATATATATAATATATATATATATATAATATAAACAGAAGATGCAGGAAAATAAAGTATTTTACTTGCCAATACTTACTGCGTATGACGCAAAACAGGTTGAGGGTCAGCCATCCCACTTGCCATCTTGTTTTCCTATGGAAAAAAATCATATTATGAAATTATAATTTCCCTTATAAGCCAGTATTGCAAAGAATGTTAGTTCCCTGTGTTTTATCAATCATTACTGTACATGTTCACAAATAGATTTAAATATCAATTTAGCAGAAACTAAATAAATCTTTGTTAATTATTGAAGGTTATTAGTCAGTGACTGATTACCTATACTGACTATAATACGCTCTCACACTAACTGGGCCAGATTTAGGGGGAATTAGGGGGAATCCAAATAGGCGCGGGATTTACACACGCAGCTAACTGTATGCGCCGTCCGATATAATTAGCTGATGGAACCACGTGCGCTAAGCCCCAGATGGTGCATTTTTTCTCGCTGCCTCAAGAGCTGTGAGAAAAAAATCGGACTCTGCATTTTAACGCACAGGGAAACCCATAGAGTCCAGCACTTTGTGTGGAATCTATTGGCTAGTGCGCATTAACCCCTGGTTCACCATGCATGGAAAATGCTGATTAATTGAATATTTCCGGCTGGGATACCCGGAGCTAAAAACCAGCATGCCTTTGGGGCCCACACCAGTGGCAGATTATATATTACTGCCAGAGCACACCTTATCGCTCTAGACAGTATTATATAATCTGACACTGCTTTAAGATTCTTCAAGACAGAAGGCGCATGTATAGTATAGAATGGCTCCAGTGTCAATCTGGTCTTGGCCATAACTCTGGGCCTAAGCTTACTCTCAAATTTCTTGTAGGAGATCACAAATGCATTGTTTAAAACATATACAAGAATCTTAAATGTAACATACATAAAATCATACACCATCTGCACTCATATACTACCAAATACTGTATATTTCGTAGAAACGTTACAAATTGTTTGCAGCAATTATATAATTTTAATAGATGTTTGTATCTCTATAGATTTGTGTTGGTGAATGGGTCAGAGAAACCAATTCAGAATATCCAGGTATTGGTGATCATTTATGTGAAGTCTACACAATACATTGTTGTTGCAAGACAATGAACAATGACGTAGAAATGCTATTTACTATTAAACTAGATAAACAATGGATACACAGCAACTATTTTATTTTTTTTGATAGGTTTAATAGCTAACTACCCACAAAACCTAAAATATATTTTCAGATAATGTTATTCACCTTTGTTATGTTTCCGAGTATAAACTATTGTTCATTCTTTTCTATTAGATGAAAATGTTTGGTGTGCACAGGAATTAAATCATCCCCCAAGATCACAGATGGTTTTCTAAATACCAAAACATTAAAACATATGTACACAAGTGTGAGCGTTAATACCTGTACAGTAGTAGCTTTTTCATGAGAAGAAACCTGTGCTGTAGACTTTTTGAAATAATTTAGTTTTTTAAATATTTTAGTTTTTCAATTTTACAGATATCAACATGATATAGAAAATGCTAAAATAAAATGTGACATCTCTATGCAAGGCTAACAAAGTTTATTTTTTATAGAAACATCTGTAATCACATAAAAGGGGACAGCTGCCATGAAACTGAATGCTCTTGTTCAACTGTATCAAGCTGATGGTCAGGAGCACTCGGCGGTCATATGGAAGGGGTCGGAATACTCCTATATCTACTGGCACTGTAGTATATTCGGTCAATGGAAGATACAGGGGGAGGAAGAACAGAAGGGAAGCAGAGGTGTTCAGCCTGCTTCTGCTGACAAACTATCTCACAGTTATGCCTACAGGTTTATTTGGAATACGGGAGGAAACTGGATCACGGGAGGGGACCCATGCAAGTTCAGAGAGAATATACAAACTCCACATAGTTAGGGACATTGTGGGAGTTGAACGAAATACCTCATTGCTGTAAGGCAGTAAGGCTAACCATTACACCAACCATGCTGGCAAACATCTAACGTCCCAAGGTATTTTATGGGACAATGGTGATCTTTTTTTATTTATTTTTCTGCTGTGTGATGTGCTTGGGGTGGGAACACTTTAGGCCAAAATTTGCCATGGAAACATATAACATTTCATGACCACATGCAGAATGCTTTAATATTTCATGGATCAGTTTAAACATTTTGTTTATCTCTGGTCTCACCCACAGTGAACACGGCCGGTTTCGTTTTTTTATTCAAAACATTTTTAAATATAATAACTAACAATTTGTGTCATACACGTAAACTGTTGTGTTGCTCAGATATGCAAAGTGGGCGTCACAAGAGTATGCATGGTAAGTATACAATGCTCAAGCTGACATTTGCATATTTTCACACTTACGAATCCGTGAGAAATCGCAACCGCGCATGAACTGCCTGCACCTATGAATCACGCCCTTAATATCTAAGACTGTGTGAGATGTAATAGCCGATGAGATGCATGCATCAACGAAATACTGGTGAGTCTGAAAGAAATTAGCAAAGTGCCAATAGTTTAAATAGCAAAACAAGCCTAGTAGGTTTAGGCACTAAGAGGATGGTTACTGTTACTGGTTAGAGTTAGGCATCCTGGGAGGGATTGTTAGGTTTAGGCTGCGGGGAGGGAGGGTTAGGTTTAGGGGTGGGGTAGGATATCCTATACCTGTCGGGATGCCAGCATCTGGATTCTGAACGCCAGGATCCTGAGCCCTGGCATCCCGTACCCAACCCATCATAGACTATTACATGTATGGCAATATCAGGGTCCTTCGAAAGCACATATTAAAGTGAGTCTCCAGTTAAACTGGTGCAAAAAGATTGTGGTGCAAAATGAAATTATAAATTGAAAAAGAGACAACAGCTGATCAATTAAGTTTTCACTCCACTTATTTTATTACTTGGTAAAAGCACTTTAGCTGTAGTTACAATTGTCTATTTCAGTAAGTCTCTACCAGCTTTGCACATCTGAATATTTTATTCCTATTACCTAATACAGAATGGATAGAATCATTTGATAACTGTCCTATGTCCTCTGAGACTGTATTAGTATTAGGGGTGTGCACCGGACACTTTTCGTGTTTTGTGTTTTGGTTTTGGATCTGGATCTTTCTTCGTGTTTTGGATCTGGATTGGTTTTGCCAAAACCACCCTTCCGTGTTTTGGGTTCTGGGTTTTGTGTTTTGGATCTGGATTTTTTCTTAAAAAATAAAAAAAAAACGCTAAAATCACATAAATGGGCCTTTTTTTGTTCCTACGCTATTAATAACCCCAATAACATTAATTTCCACTCATTTCCACTCTATTCTGAACACCTCACACCTCACAATATTGTTTTTAGGCCAAAAGGTTGTACCGAGGAAGCTGGATGACTATGCTAAGCGACACAAGGGGGCGGCACAAACACGTGGCCCATCTAGGAGTGGCACTGCAGTGGCAGACAGGAAGCCAATCAGCGTTATGGTGCCCATTTGCATGTAGCACGAACCCGGGAGATCCGTGCTACATGCATCTGTGTGATTGGCACAGAGCAATGACAGGTCCGTGAGACCCGTCTGTGCTGCTGTGGTAAAAAAAAAAAAAAAAACCTGTGTAAAAAAAGAAAAAAATGGCGTGCACCCCCCCAAAAAAGAGCAACCAGCCCCGGGCATTAGTAACCCAGTGCTGGGTGTGCTTAAATACAGGGGACAAACGACATAGGGGTCCCCTGTACTTAAGCACAACCAGCACCGGGCTAGTCAGAACCAGCGCTGGTTGCCAAAATACGGGGGACAAACGACGTAGGGGTCCCCTGTATTCTGCGCAACCAGCTCTGGGCTCTGATCCGGTCCTGGTTCTGGAAATATAGGGGACAAAAAATGAGTAGGGTTCCCCTGTATGTTCCAGAACCAGCACTGGACTTTTTCTAGCGGGGGGCTGATGCCACAGCCAGGGGAGCCCTTTCACCGGGCCCCCCAGCCGCAGCATCAGCCCTGACCGCTAGTCAGCCCAGGCCGGGGATCCCTGGAGAGCTGGGGACCCCCCCAATAAAGGGGTCACCCTCTCCAGGGCACCCCAGGCCCAGGCTGATAGCCCGGGGCTATCCCCGCCACCCCTGGTGGCGGTGGGTGGCGGGTTGATTGTGTGGTGTGGTGTAAATAAAGAATATCAAACATTGTCTTTACAAGTAGAACTGCAAGTCCCAGCTAGCCTGCCCCGCATGCTGGTACTTGGAGAACCACAAGTACCAGCATGCAGGGCATTAAGGGCCCACTAGTACCTGTAGTTCACCTGTAAAAAAAATGTTTAAAAAAACACAGGACACACACACCGTGACAGTATAAGTTTATTAAACATACATACACACACACACATGTACACATACTCACCTATGTAACCTGTAGCATCGGTCCACTTGTCCGGTAAAGTATCCCTAGGGGACCTGTGAAAAAAAACATACTCACCATCTCCTATGCGAGGTTCTGTCCTCTTCGTTCCAAAGTAGGCATCCCCGGACTTGGCAAAAAAACAAAACGAAAACGCGATCCACGAACTTAGTACCGTTCTATAGAACGGTACTTCCTGAATGAGAGCTTAGCGGCGGGGTATCACCATGGAAACCCCGCTGCTAAGCGTTCATTGGCTGAGAGAGGTCATCTCCCGTCTCTCAGCCAATGAACGGCTCCCTCCATTGTAGTCAATGGTGGGAACCGCAGGGTAAACTTTAATAACCTTGCGGCTCCCAGCATTGACTACAATGGAGGGAGCCGTTCATTGGCTGAGAGAGACGGGAGATGGCCTCTCTCAGCCAATGAACGCTTAGCAGCGGGGTTTCCATGGTGATACCCCGCCGCTAAGCTCTCATTCGGGAAGTACCGTTCTATAGAACGGTACTAAGTTCGTGGATCGCGTTTTCGTTTTTTTTTTTTTGCCAAGTCCGGGGATGCCTACTTTGGAACGAAGAGGACAGAACCTCGCATAGGAGATGGTGAGTATGTTTTTTTTCACAGGTCCCCTAGGGATACTTTACCAGACAAGTGGACCGATGCTACAGGTTACATAGGTGAGTATGTGTACATGTGTGTGTGTGTGTGTGTGTGTATGTATGTTTAATAAACTTATACTGTCACGGTGTGTGTGTCCTGTGTTTTTTTTAAACATTTTTTTACAGGTGAACTACAGGTACTAGTGGGCCCTTAATGCCCTGCATGCTGGTACTTGTGGTTCTCCAAGTACCAGCATGCGGGGCAGGCTTGCTGGGACTTGCAGTTCTACTTGTAAAGACAATGTTTGATATTCTTTATTTACACCACACCACACAATCAACCCGCCACCCACCGCCACCAGGGGTGGCGGGGATAGCCCCGGGCTATCAGCCTGGGCCTGGGGAGCCCTGGAGAGGGTGACCCCTTTATTGGGGGGGTCCCCAGCTCTCCAGGGATCCCCGGCCTGGGCTGACTAGCGGTCAGGGCTGATGCTGCGGCTGGGGGGCCCGGTGAAAGGGCTCCCCTGGCTGTGGCATCAGCCCCCCGCTAGAAAAAGTCCAGTGCTGGTTCTGGAACATACAGGGGAACCCTACTCATTTTTTTCCCCTGTATTTCCAGAACCAGGACCGGATCAGAGCCCAGAGCTGGTTGCGCAGAATACGGGGGACCCCTACGTCGTTTGTCCCCCGTATTTTGGCAACCAGCTCTGGTTCTGACTAGCCCGGTGCTGGTTGTGTTTAAGTACAGGGGACCCCTATGTCGTTTGTCCCCTGTATTTAAGCACACCCAGCACTGGGTCACTAATGCCCGGGGCTGGTTGCTCTTTTTTTGGGGGGGGGCACGCCATTTTTTTCTCTTTTTACACAGGTTTTTTTTTTTTTTTTTACCACAGCAGCACAGACGGGTCTCACGGACCCGTTAGTGCTCTGTGTCAATGACACAGATGCAAGTAGCACGGATCTCCTGGTCCGTGCGTGCATCTGTGTCATTGAAATACACAGCAGCACAGACGGGTCTCACTGACCCATCTGTGCTCTGTGTCACTGTCAATCACACAGATGCATGTAGCACGGATCTCACGAGTCCGTGCTACATGCAAATGAGCACCATAATGCTGATTGGCTTAGAGCCGTGACAGACGGCTCTGTCAGCCAATCAGCACTTTGCCCATTAAAGGCAAAGGCATTTTTTTTAAAATGGCCGCTCGAGGCAAAACCTCGAGATCCGACAGCAGATCTCGAGGTTTTGCCTCGGGAGAGGGATCCGGGGCAGACAGGGAGATCCGAGCTTGGGCTCGGATCGCCCCGGATCCCCGAAGTTCGGGTGGGTTCGGTTCTCAGGGAACCGAACCCGCTCATCCCTAATTAGTATTCACCAGAATTTCTAAATGACTTTAAGGATGTCATTGTTTAATGACCTCCAACTCTCTGGAAACAGAGCGCAAACCATCTACAGTCAGCACCACTAAACAAATTTACAGCATTGTCTTTCTGCAAGATCCTTCCTTAGTAATGCACAGGGTATGCCTCCAGACATATACATATGCAGCAATTACATTTACCTGTGTTATGTGTTGCTATGCAGATGTCTTGTCTGTGTAGCTGAATGGGGCTAATAATTTAGCCGCCTGTACAATGCAGAACAATACCTCTTAAATTAGCCCTTTTAAAAACCGACAACGTTGCCATAGAACTTTGCCTGGAAAGCAAAACACTCAGTGAGTGGGTCAGCAGATAATGTCCTTATGACTTACATTACTTGAAAATATGTTCCCTCTTGACATAATATTCTGCTGACACTTCTTTCTCCAGTGTGATTTTGTCAAAGTGCAAACTTTACAGCATGTTCAAAAGCAATATTTAGAAGACTGTGCAAAAACTATTTGCAACTAAAATGAGAATTGGGTGCCAAAGAAAGATGTAAGTTCTCTTCCTAACAAACTGTTAGGACTCAGATAAGGAAGCCTTCAGTAGATACCTCTTTTCCCAAGACTCACACTAATACACCACATACATTCTGCACATACACAATATGAATACATTGCTTGGCCAGAGCGCTTAACAATGAGTCAACAAATGTGTGTGACCAAACAGGGTAAGATTCAACTTTTCAGCACTTGTGCCGACACTTATGGAACCACATGTATGTCTGCTGCTGAGGTTTGGAGATGCCTGCATGTACAGAGCGATGAGGGTCATACCATTTTACAGATAACTGACAATTCTCTTGTTGATTTAAACTGGATTATTACGGGCCATCAGACCTTAAACTGATTGATTTGGAGAGGATTTAAACTATAAATGGTAAAGATAAGAAAAAGAAGAAATGTAAATGATACTAACATACCTCCAAACATTGTTCAAAGAGCAATTGGGACATTTGTGCGTGTTGAAGGTGTGCGCGTCCAAAAAGGGGTTGTGACCTTAATGCAGTGGGCATGGCCTCACGGCAAGCGGCATGTCCTTGCAGAAAATACTGTACATGTGCGTCACGCCGACCCGTTTTCTTCATGCTGGTGGCATGACTGGAGCTTTGGGAGCTACTGGGCTGCCCCCAGTCTCTCTCACAACTAAATAGATACCATGCATATACGTGCTCAATCTATTCACTGTTGCCTAAGCAAAGTAGCAAGTGAGTAAGGGTGTCAACTATCCCCTCCACCACCACGGGACACTCCAACCTACGGGTGGGACGGCAAGACAGTGCCTGAAAAATGGAACTGTCCCACCAAAATCAGCACAGTTGGAAGGTATGTACAAATAAGAAAATCCCCACTCAAGATTCATCACTTAGGGGTCTATTAATCAATTAATATTTGCAGGTGTTTTCGGGGAGTACCCGCAAATATTAAGTATCGGCAGATATCGGATATATCTGCTGTGGTCCCCCATTTTCAACTGGAAAAGCTGCCGCCATAGGTTTCTGTAGGGGCTGCTTTATTGCAGAATACACAAAGCTCCAGAATGTGAAGCACAGTAGTATTACAGGTTCCTGAAGAAGTGAAGTGATCACACAACAATTTCTTATTGTCACAAATAATGGCAATAAGAGATTATAATTATCTGGTCTGGATAATAAATATGCCCATTAAAATGTTATTTAAATATTAAATCTACACATACAATATACTCCATCCAGACTACCCATCTACCTGGTCCTACCCACTCCCGAAACAGGTCAGAATGTCTGTCATATTTCACAGACATACTTTTGTACATAAATAAGCTGGCTGCCATCAAGACCTTTTCTACATCAGGGTCCATAGGGTATCCACAGGATACCTTCGGGTATAGGTGATGACGTCAGGCATCGGGCATCATAGAGTTAAGTTTTCAGCCTCCCAGGATGCACTAGGGTCCCCCTCCTATACCCCGCCCCCGAGCCAAGGCATCTCAGTTTCGTTGGTGCCCGGCTCGGAGTCGGAGCACCTGTTTAGAGGGGGCTAAGGATAGCCCCTGAAGTTTTCTTCATGGCAGCTGTGGCTGCACATCTGGAAGTACAGCATGGACAGTCACTACTGACGTCCATGCTGTCTTCCCTACACCCCGCCGGTACCAGAACGCTGGTACTGATCCGGGGATACTGGTAAGCATCTGGGGTCACGGCTAGCGATGACCCCAGATGTTTCGGACCATGGCCGGATTCAAGGGGGCTACAGGTAAGCAGCAGGGTCCCATGGTGGGTCCCTGCTGAACACATGGTCCAAAGTCCCCAGGCAGGGGGCTCCCTGGGGACCGGCTGCAGCGTGGAGCCAAGTAACTAACCTGCGCTTCCACTACCCCCCTGGGACAGCAGACCGCAGCTGAGCGGTAGTGCTGCGGCGTCCCAGGGGTTAATTGCATGCCAGGGGAGCGCACCTTCCCTGTACACAGCCGGCGCCTTCCCCGCTGCACACAGCCCTCTGAGCTGCCGATTGGCCCTCTGGCAGCGCTCCTCCCCCAGGCCGGCCTCCTCTCTGCTCTTCGGTGGCCATCTTTGCAGAAGCATGGTGAACGCTGCTGGAAGCTGCTGATCGGTGGCATCGTGGTCTGGGTCCCCTGGCATACCTCTCCTCCGTTGAGTACAGGTCTGTGTATGCAGCGCTGTTTCATACCAGACTCTGTGTCTGCGTAGCTGAGGAACAGTGCTGATAGTGCAGGGATTAATTTCTTCTGCATTGTATGTGACTTCTGCTAGCGTCTGCTGCCTGTACTTTTCTACTGTCAGCCATTTTACTGTCCCTGCTCTTCTGCTAAAGCCCTTGCGGTGCGGTGCTTGCAGGGTGGTTCTCCCACTATACTAACGAGTATCAGTGAGAGGGGTCACATACTTACCATCATGTCTGAGAGTGAATTTCCTCTCCAGCTTATGTGTACTAAGTACAATGTACCGATAGCGGAGGGGGAGGGTAACGCGGAGGGGCTATGTCGGCAGTGTTATTTATTGGTGTGGCCAATTACTGTCACGACTCCGATACAGGAACCTCCCTGGGCTTGTTTCGCTAAAGCGCTTACAACCCTGGTGGGCCAGTTAGCTCCGCCACCTGCGTTTTCCCAGATGGGATTGTCCCAGCAGTCAGTGGTGTAGTCACCCATGCAGGGGTTCCCGAGACAACTGATGGTACCCCACAGTCTCCCTATTTCCCCTCCCCAGGTTTCACAGGAGCCTGCATGGGTTAATTCACTGACAAATTCAGTACAGCATTTGTCGGACATGTTACAAGGGGAGTCTGTGTTGCGGCCACATAAGCGGCCTGTGACATCTCTGTCTGCTCCTTATGAGGATGACGACGTGACGTCCGATGATGGTGAGATTCTGGATCTATCTGACCAAGAACCTCTCCGTACTAAAGAGTCGGACGCTAAGGCCAAGGTTTATATTCCTGGCCTTATTCGGGCAGTCCGCACAGCTTTAGTTATTGAGGATGACGGTCCTCTGGTGTCCAAGTCCAAATATGCCTTTTTTAAGGATATTAAGGGTGACGTCACAGTGTTTCCTCTTTTGGGTCAGTTAGTAGACCATTTGGAGGAGGCGTGGAAACACCCTGGTAAACGGGATCAGCCTCAGAGGCGCTTAGCGGTGGCTTATCCGTTTGTGGACAACTATTTTTCTAAGTGGGAATCCCCTCCACAGGTGGATTGTCATGTGATACGTCTAGTCCGAAGTGCCACATTGACCATGCCCTCCATGTCCTCCTTGAAGGATGCTACGGATCGCAAGGTGGAGATCTGCCTAAAGTCCATTTATTCCCTCACGATGGGGGGGCATCCAGACCGGCTATGGCCATATGTTGGGTAGCCAGAGCTATGGAGCGCTGGGCTGATAGTTTGGAGGCGTCTTTGGATTCCGATTGTTCGGCTGAACAGGCCGAGTTGGTAGGCAATCTCCGGGATTTGGCCACTTACATCAATGAAGCAGCCTTGCAAATCAGTAACCTCACATCTCGGATTTCTTCGACAGCTGTGGCTTCTCGTCACACCTTATGGTTGCGATCTTGGAAGGCGGACGCAGATTCCAAAAAGGGCTTGGAAGCTTTGCCTTTTAATGGAGAAGTCCTATTTGGTCCGGATCTAGAGAAAATTGTGGCTATGCTGGTGGCAGCTAAATCTGCATGTTTCCTGTCTGCTGCAGTCCCTTCCAGTTCGGGTATGTCGTCCTTTCGGCCTTACAGGGCCAGGGTAGGCCTAAAGCACAGTCTTTTCCCTGACAGGCTGGCCCCAAAAAATCGGCCAAGCCCAGGAAACAGGCCTGGAGTACCAGACGTCCGGCCCCTAAGTCAGATGACAAACCTGCGGCTTGACGGTCCGGGCCTCCCTTTGGGGAATCCCAAAGTGGGAGGCCGCCTGCTGCAGTTCGCCCAGTGTTGGTCGATAACCACGACAGACAATTGGGTTCACGAGGTGGTTTCTCACGGGTATGCCCTCTCCTTTCGGCACAGGCCCCCATTCCGATTCTTCACCATGGGCCTTCCATTAGACCGTAACAAAGCCGTGAAACTGCGGAAGGTTTTACACAATATGCTCCAGGCTGGAGTTATAGTGCCTGTTCCATTCTCCCAGAGGGGCCAGGGTTTCTATTTCAATCTATTTTTGTTGCAGAAACCCAATGGGTCGTACCGTCCCATTCTCAACCTCAAGGCCCTCAACAAGTCCTTGCGGGTGCCACGGTTTCAGATGGAGACCCTACGGTCCATCATTCTGGCGCTGGAACCTGGGGATTACATAGTGTCGTTGGACATACAGGACGCTTACCTGCATGTCCCTATTCTTTTACGCCATCAGCGGTTCCTCAGGTTTGCAATCCGCAGCGAACACTTTCAGTTCCGGGCGTTACCTTTTGGCCTGGCGACAGCACCACGTGTTTTCACCAAGGTGATGGTGGTCATGGTGGCTTCCCTGCGACTGCAGGTGGTCCGCATGTTGCCGTACTTGGACGACCTTCTATTAGTGGCAGGATCTCCGGAGCTCCTCCGGAGCCACTTGGACCTGACCATGGCGCTACTGCAACGGCACGGCTGGTTAATAAACTGGAAGAAGTCCACCCAGGTCCCGTCTCAGCGGATTGTGCACCTCGGAGCCTTATTGGACTTGGGTCAGCAAAGGATCTTTGTGACGGGGGAAAAGATCTCTGCCTTGCAGTCGAGGGTGCGCAGTTGTCTGCAGAGCCGCCGGGTGTCTCTACACTCGGCGATGAGGTTACTGGGCTCCATGGTGTCGGTATTCGACATGGTGGAATATGCCCAGTTTCACTCCAGACCTCTGCAGCACCTGATCCTGTCCAAGTGGAATGGACTGCCTCAGTCTCTAAAATCCCAGATGATAGTGCTCACTCCAGAGGTTCGCCTGTCCCTTGCCTGGTGGTTGCAGACGACCCATCTCAACAAGGGTCATCCGTTCTGGGTGGCGAACTGAGTCTTGTTAACAATGGACGCCAGCCTTCGGGGCTGGTGAGCTGTCATGGGTCCACACTTGTTCCAGGGCACTCCGCGCAGTTTTCAATGCTCTCCAGCAGGCACATCGGGTTCTCCAAGGTCACCCCATGCAGGTCCAGTCGGACAACGCCACCACCGTGGCCTACATAAATCGGCAAGGAGGAACCCGAAGTCGGGCGGCACTCGTAGAGGTGTCCCGCATCCTGGTCTGGGCAGAGCGCAATCTCCCGGCCATATCAGCGGTATTCATCCCGGGAGTCCTCGACTGGGATGCGGACTTTCTCAGTCACCAGGATGTTCATCCGGGGGAGTGGTCTCTGCATCAGGACATCTTTCAACTTCTGGTGGACAGGTGGGGTCTTCCAGAGATAGACCTCATGGTGTCACGGCACAACAACAAATTGCCGGTGTACGGGTCTCAAACAAGAGACGAAAAGGCGTCTCTGGTGGATGCTCTATCCGTCCAGTGGACGTTCCGGTTTGCTTATCTCTTTCCTATGTTTTCTCTACTTCCACGGGTAATCCGGAAATTCAAACAGGAAGGAGGGACGCTCCTGTTGATAGCTCCCACGTGGCCCAGGCGGCACTGGTTCTCAGACCTTCAGAGTCTGTCCGTTGACATTCCTCAGCGGTTGCCGCTACGACCGGACCTGCTGTCACAGGGTCCTTGTCTTCACCCGGACCTGACTCGGCTGTCTTTGAGGGCGTGGCTGTTGAGATGGCCATGTTAAGGTCCAGGGGGTTTGCCAGCTCTGTAGTACAAACTATGCTAAGAGCTCGGAAACCATCTTCTGCAAGGATATACCATCGTGTGTGGCATACGTTCTTCCAGTGGTGTCGACCAAGAGGTTATGCCCCTCGGGAGTTCCGTCTGTCTAGTGTTAGCTTTCCTACAGGCAGTACTAGATCATGGGCTTCGCCTTGCTTCTCTGAAGGTCCAGGTGTCTGCCCTGTCTGTCTGGTTCCATCGTAGGATTGCTGCAATCCCTGATGTGCGCACCTTTATGCAAGGTGTTCTTCGAATTCAGCAGCCTTTTGTTCCACCGGTGGCGCCTTGGGATTTAGCTGTGGTCCTGAGGGCTCTCCAGAGACCGCCGTTTGAACCACTGGGCTCAGTGGACCTTAAATGGCTGACAGCTAAAACAGTTTTCCTTCTGGCCATTGCTTCGGCCAGACGTGTTTCTGACTTAGGGGCTCTCTTCTGTAGACCCCTTTTCCTGATTTTTCATAGAAACAGGGCAGTGCTGCGCACTCGTCCTGAATTTCTTCCCAAAGTTGTTTCACGTTTCCATATCAACGAGGAAATTGTTGTTCCGGCTTTTAACTCACCTGATCTTTCAGTGGGTGAGGCCACTTTGGACATTGTGCGGGCCTTAAGGATTTATGTTGACTGCACTTCTTCGTTTAGGAAGTCAGACGCCTTGTTTGTCCTCTATGGCTTCAGTAAAAAGGGTTGGCCTGCTTCAAAGCAAACTTTGGCAGGTTGGATTCGTATGGCAATTTCAGAAGCTTATCTTCATGAAGGCCTTCCGGTTCCATCCTCTGTGAGGGCACATTCCACTAGGTCTGTGGGTCCTTCGTGGGTAGCTCGATGTGGTGCCTCTGCAGTCCAGATCTGCAAGGCTGCCACGTGGTCCTCTGTCCATACCTTTGTGAGGTATTACGCGTTTGACACCTTTGCCTCTCAGGATGCTTCCTTTGGGTGGCGGATTCTCCTCTCAGCACAGGAGCATCCCCACCCTTGAAGGATACTGCTTTGGGACATCCCCAAGGTATCCTGTGGATACCCTATGGACCCTGATGTAGAAAATAGGAGATATGGTAAGAACTTACCTTTGTTATCTCTATTTCTACGAAGTCCATAGGGTTCCACAGGACTCCCGCCCTGTCGCACCTGTGCTGCAGATGGGCTTTACTCTGGCCACTGGTTTTTCCATCTCCCTCTGTGTCCAGATCTTTTTTCTCTCTCTTCCTTCTCCTCCTCCAGCATATGGCTTGGTACGTAACTGAGATGCCTTGGCTCGGAGGCGGGGTATAGAAGGGGGACCCAAGTGCATCCTGGGAGGCTGAAAACTTAACTCTATGGTACCCGATGCCTGACATCATCACCTATACCCCAAGGTATCCTGTGGAACCCTATGGACTTCGTAGAAATAGAGATAACAAAGGTAAGTTCTTACCATATCTCCTATTTTCAGTTAGCACTTGTTTTTGCAAAACTCTCCAATTATGAAAATTCTATATTATCCTGTCCTACACAAAGGGCCAAATGTAATAGGTAGTCAGTTTTAGTAACAGTACAAACTCGCACTTTCTCGCACTTTTAGAAAGTGCGAGTTTGTACTGAAACTCGCAAATTCAATAGCCTGCGAACTTTTCAGCTCGAGGCTACTGCATTTGCGAGTACAGGCGAGTTTAGGACTATGTAAACTGACACCTTTTAATGCGAGTAGCATTAAAAGGTGCGAGTTTTAGAGAAGCCATCACAGATCAGTGAGATCCGTGATGGCTTCTGTGTGTGTGTTAAAAAAAAAAAAGTGCACCCCCTCCCCAAAAACATAACCTGCCCCAGGCTTTATAAAGCTGTTCTGGTTCTAAAAATACAGGGGCTAAAATGCATAGGGGGCCCCTGTATATTAAGAACCAGCACAGGGCTTTGTTGAGCTGGTCCTGGTTCTGGAAAATCAGGGGACAAAACGAGTAGGGGTCCCCTGAAAATTCCAAAACCAGCACCGAACTCTGTCTAGCGGGGGGATAATGCCACAGCCAGGGAAAACCTTTCACCGGTTTCCCCGGCCAAAGCATTACCCCTGACCGCTAGTCAGTCCAGGCCGGGGATCCCTGGGGAGTTGGGTACCCCCCCAATAAAGGGGCACCCCTCTCCAGGGCACCCCAGGCCTAGACTAATAGCCCGGGGCTATCCCCGGCACCCTAGGGCGGTGGGTGCCAGGATGATAGTGTTAGTGTAAAATTAAATTTTCAATATTGTCTTTATTTGTAGAACCACAAGTACCAGCAAGCCTCCCCTGCATGCTGGTATTTGGAGAACCACAAATTGCACCAAACTCGCACTTTACCAAAACAGACTACCTATTACATTTGGCCCAAAATATCTGAAAGTTTGTGTAACTGGAGATGGCTTAAATAGTTTGCATTGTTCAGAAAATGTAGGATAGATAGAAATTGGAATTCAGTAATCTGCCACAATGCCTGTACAGAAAACAAAGAAAACATCTGGACATTCTTGGTTCAGCAAAGTATCAGAGCTTCAACAGAACCCACAATGTCCAACAGCATCATTCTGTCAGCCATAGAGTGATTAAAATGACTAAATAGGAAAACACATATATTCATATGTTTGATATTTGATAATTTGTGCATTGCATATATTTTTATATAAACATGCAGACAACATTAGGGGGTAAATTTACTAAGCTGAGGGGAGAGTTTGCAAACTCTGGAGAGTTTGGCCATTTTTTCCCACTCTCAAACTCGGGAAAGAGATCTCCTTTACTACGGGAAAATACTGGAGAGTTAGCAAACTCTCTTCAATTCACCATCGGCAAAACTCAAGAACCTTTTCATTAGTGAAGATAGGATTCTGGAATTTACCAAGCAGAGAGTTTCTAAACTCTCATGAGATGGGAAAACTCTCCTGTAAAAGCTCGTGAAAAAAATACACCTGCCTGTGATCGGCGAGTTTGGCAGAAACATACACAGATCGCTGTGATCCATGTATGTTTCTGCCTGTAAATATAGAAAAAAATTTAAATATCAGAAAAATAATGACAAGGGGTCCCCCTCCAAAAGCCTAACCAGCCCCAGGCTTGCCAGCCTGTCCTGATTTCTAAAATTACGGGGAACAAAATGTGCAGGGTTCCACCATAGTTTAGAAACCAGCACCAGGCTGCAGGGCCAGTCCTGGTTTTAAATATAGGGGGGAAAAAAATGCGTAGGGTCCCCCCTATATTTTAAACCAGCACCAGACCCAAAATGGCCAGACTGTAATGCCAAGCTGGGGATCTCAGGGGAGGTGGGGACCCCCCAAAACAGGGGTCCCCCCTCTCCCTTAACCCCAGGCTTTGTCTGAAGACTGGAACTCTTCCCCGCACACCTGGAGCATTGGGTATGGGGTAATAAAGGGGGGAAATATAAGTAAACTATTGTATTTTACAGTGGGACTACAGGTGCCAGTATGCCTGTCCTTTGGCACTAGTGGAACTACAAGTGCCAGCAGACGGTCGGCACCTGTACCCCCACTGTAAAATAAATAGTTAAAGAAATGCAAAACACACACACCGTGATTAGTAAAGCTTTATTACATACACCTATCCACAGGGGCATCTTAAGAGAGGAGGGGGCCAGTGTACACTCCCTGTGCGGGGCTCCCTCCTCTCACCCCAGTGGCCGACAGCCGACTGATGTGGCTAGCCAGCCACCGGAGCCTTAGTAGACTCCGGGCACTAGAGTGTGCCCAGAGTATACTGCGCATGCGCAGAACACTGGAAAATGGCCATAGCGGCCATTTTTCCGGCGTTCTGTGCATGCGCAGTAGACTCTGGGCACACTCTAGTGCCCAGAGTCTACTGCGAATGCGCAGAACACCGGAAAATGGCCACGTGGAGGAGCCACTCATTGGCTAAGTCCACGTGCATCCCAGCCAATGAGCGGCCGCTAATGTTAAGCCGCCACTGATTGGCTCACGCCCCGGCACTAATGATAGCTCGAAGCCTGAGCTGTCATTAGCGATACTGTCACAGCATGCTGGAGCGTGTTGTTACAGTGTATACGGGGCCCTATTTTGATTACTATAGAGAACATCGTGGGACAAAAGGTGAGTATTGGATCTTTTTTTCAGGAACTTCCAATGGATACTTTACGTTGAGAAGGGGACGTGAACATCTGGCAGCAGGTAAGTATGTGTGAGTGTGTGTGGGTGTAATAAATCTTTATTTTCACGGTACATACCACATACCAGCAGGCCCTTAATGCCCCGCATGCTGATACTTGTGGTTCTCTAAGTACCAGCATGCGGGGGAGGCTTGCTGGGACCTGTAGTTCAAGACATTGTGAATTATTCTAATTTTTACACACTACACCTACACTATCAACCCACCACCCACCGCCCAGGGGTGGTGGGGATAGCCCCGGGCTATCAGCCTAGGCCAGGGGTGCCCTGGAGAGGGGGACCCCTTTATTGGGCTGACAAGTGGTCAGGGCTGATGCTGTGGCTGGGGGGCCCGGTGAAAGGGCTCCCCTGGCTGTGGCATCAGCCCCTCGCTAGAAAGGGCCCAGAGTTGGTTTTAAATATATGGGTGACCTCATGCAAATTTTTTTTATCCCTATATTTCAAACCAGCTCTGTCCCTGCTGCCTGGTGCTGATTCTTAAATTACAGTGGAACCCTACACATTTTGTTTCCTGTAATTTTATGAACCAGGACTGGCTGGCAAGTCCAGGGCTGGTTAGTCTTTTGGGGGCGGGGGGGCCCTATGTCATTTTTTAAAACTTTTATCCCATTTTTTTACAGTCTAGAATACAAGCAGCTTACGCATATCTCACTGAT
The DNA here is from genome assembly GCA_031769625.1 of Taudactylus pleione. Taxonomy (NCBI): domain Eukaryota; kingdom Metazoa; phylum Chordata; class Amphibia; order Anura; family Myobatrachidae; genus Taudactylus; species Taudactylus pleione. The sequence goes on along the minus strand of JAUIMM010000120.1, from coordinate 13,980,086 downwards.
ATGTGCCGGTGGCTTGCTTGGAAGAGTTTTGCAGAGAGAAGACACTGAAATCTCGGGTGAGACATCTCCTGCAAAACCTGCTACTCGGGGGAGAAATCTTCTGCAAAACCTGCTACTCGGGAGAGAAATCTCATTCTGCTTCACCATCGGCAATCTCACTCTCAGCTAAACTCCCTTCTTGGTAAATTTGAGAGTCTAGGAGCCTCAAATCACCTGAGTTTGGGTGAAGCTAATCGAGTTGAAAAAAAAGCAAACTCTCCCTGACTCGATTCTTAGTAAATTTACCCCTAGGTGTCATGAAGAGACATTTTCAATGAGTGATAATATGTAAACTTGCAAACTGGCATTTAAACATACATGCCGTCTATCTGGCTGCCCATTCCGGGAGGGAGCAGCCAGATCGGCATTACTGGGGGGGGGCGTGGCCAGCAAACGGGGGCAGGGGCGGCCAGATGACAAGTTTTTGGGGATGGAGCCACGCAAGCACGTCATTTTGGCCCTGCCCCGCTACACACTGCCGATATTACAGGCAGTGTGAAGCAGGGGGCGGTGCCAAAATGACGCGAATCGCGTCACCGCCCCCCCTTTGCTGCCGAGGTTTTTACAAGTTATTGCGGTTGGAAAGGAGGGATCCGCGGCAGCCGGGAGACTTGCCTACCATCCCGGGAGGTCGGGAGCGGCACCCGATTTTCGTGAGGCTCCCGACCAAATCGGGAGGGTAGGCAAGTATGCATTTAATAAAACAAACAAACAAAAAGAAAAACATCTCAAATTATAAGTTTGGGGCCCAGAATATTTACTAAAAACACTGATTGATTACATATCAAACGCAAACTACCCTTGTGGAGGCTCTTTAATATCTCCGCCTTGTGTTGTCCCTCCCCTGTAATTTCTGTTTCCCCTTATCTCTCATCTGTCCCCTTAATACCTGTACCGAGCTCTTAAGAGTCTTAAGCGTATATATGTACTAATCCTAGGAGAGAGATAAAGTGGACAGAGATAAAGTACCAACCAATCAGCTCCTGTCACTTTACAGGCTGTGTTTGAAAAATGACAGTTCGGAGACGATTGGTTGGTACTTTATCTCAGTCTCCACTTTCTCTCTCTTAGGGGGGTATCATAAAAGCTTGTTGATAAAATTGTAAGAGATAAAGTACCAACAAATCAGCTCCTAACTGTCACTTTAGAGGCCGTGTTTGAAAAATTACAGGAGCTGATTGGTTGATACTTTGGGGTCTATTTACTAAGCCTTTGATGGAGATAAAGTGGACAGCGATAAATCAGCCAATCAGCTCCTAACTGCCATGTCATCGGCTGTGTTTGAAAAATTACAGTTAGGAGCTGATTAGTTGGTACTTTATCGCCGCTTACTTTATCTCCATCCAAGGCTTAGTAAATAGACTCCAATCTCTCAAAATTACATCTCTCTCCAAGCTTTCATTAATACCCCCCTTATATAGGTACATAAATGAACATTAATTGCTGCCTTGGGCCTGCTCACGGGTTGATCACAGTTCTCTAATTAATAGCTCAGAGAACTGTACTTTACACAAACTGCAAAGTCAGCAAAAAGTCAACCCGAGCTTATTGAATCGGCCCATGTATTTTTGCTTTCAGATATCCTTTTTATGATTTATAATGGAAAAAAGATGCACATTGCTGGCTGCTTGTTGTGGAGAACTGCAGTGTTCTCCAATCATACTGTAGTATGATGTTGCATGTGTTTTGGCCATCCAGCTAGCAGAACCATGACTACCTTACCCCCTTGACAAACTGTTATAGGGATGTACTGTATTTCACTTACAAACCTATGTCCTGTATGAATGGATATGTCTCAAGCTGCGCAGCTCCTGTTGTCACGTGAATAATACATAAGCTTCTTAGTCACTCAACAGGTGCATGCACATTATTAAGCAGAAATACTGTAGTTATATTGCCAGCTGCATACAACTTCTACTGACATCATAGGCAAACGCAGGCGGGGGTTTCCGTCTGCCCGGACACCCCCCTCCCCAGCCCACACCATGACTACAATAGAAATAGTAATATAATAGAATTTTGCAAGTGCTGCATGTTATTCTCATTGTCACAAATGAAATAATTAGCACTACCTGTGGATCTTTTAACATGTATCAGCTAGTAATAAATAACCTGTGCATCAACTAGGAGTTCTGGAAAACATTCACTGTTAGGGATGTGCTGCTATAGAGCCCAATATGTACATATATGCCCAGGGCAATGCTAGGTTATTCTGTTGCTCCCCCAGACTCCCGGATTTGCTCTAATACTCTGGAATGGTGCCCACATCTAAAATAAATACATTCGGCTTAGGCAGGATGGCCATACTGCCGCATATAATGGCTTATTGTGATGGCTGGTCCTGTACATGCTGGAATTATGACACACAATACACTTTGTATGACGCATATTAAAGCTGGTTAAGTGCTAATTCTGCCCTCTTCATGTACTGGCCACACTCACTCTAAAATCAGGCATTTGGAAACCCCCCTCAAGAAATCCTGCGTTTACCACTGGACATGTAACCCTAGCTTACCCGAGTGAACAATCCAGATACATCACTGAGCTCTCTTAGATAATTATGACTATTCGTGAAATAATAATTTTTTTCTATAGATGACAAAGTAAATTGTATTGCCAGAAAATGGCTAGTTATTATAGTGGGATAATTATCTGTCATTGTATACTTAAATGAATTCCTGTAATATGTTAAATGCTTTAACTGGAATGTCTGTTTGCCAATTGTAACTCTTATTTGTACTGGATTTTGCAGTGTTGCTTTGAGAAAACAAATATGTCACGAATGCAAATACATCACAAGTCGTCAATAGAAAGTACAAACATAGTGGTAATATGCCAATTAAACTACGCTATAAAGAAAGGGGACAATGGCTGTCTGAAATGAGCAGTGTTGTAACCATATATTATAATTTGTATGTTTCACAAATATACTATTCAGTTACATTTCATTCTATTGTTCTGCTTTGCGAGTAGAACTTTTTACCTTCAAAAATAAAACCATACACTTTATAGAGGAGAAATGTGGTTTAAATGGTTTCTTTTTCTTTCAGCATGATAATTTAGCTAGAATGCATTTCTGAAAATGAAGTTTAGTTATACTAGCAAAAATAGCTTCTAGGCTACTATTTTGAGAACTTCAATCTTTTAAACAATAATAAAGATGATATTTATTAAGCTGTTACAATTGAATGGCAAGGGCTGCTTGTAATCTGAAATAACATTTTCCATATTGCAACACAAGAGACTATATAAATGACAAAATAGTCTTAGTAAAATTTGCTCTCTCACCAATGACCTCATTATCTTTCAGGTGAGGAATGAAGTGCCTAATTACCTGTGTAAATGTCACGCTGCATAATACAGGGAGACCAAACTCTTACAGATAATATATGAGAGCTGCCTTACCTTGCTCCCTGCTCACAGCACCATGTGGCTGCTCCCTCTCTGTAGCAGGAGTCTGGCAGGCAGTCACCTCTACAGAGTTGTGTTTGCATTCATGTCTCAGTCTTATTGGGACTGTGTTGCTAGGTTACAATTTTCTTGACAACAACCGGACAACCCCCTCCTCCCTGCTTAGTGCCAATGGACTTTTTCACACAGGCACATCTCTTTCTTCCCTTCCTCTTTGTTTAATAACTTCTAATGAAAATCATACCACCTCACATTTACTTTGGATACAGACCTAGGGGGAGATGTATTAAACCTTGGAGAGAGATAAAATGGAGAAGATGCCCAAATCAACCAATCAACTTCTAGCTGTCACTTATCTAGCACAGTCTATGAAATGACATTTAGAAGTTGTTTGATTGCTTTGGGCAACATATCTCTCCAAGGCTTGTTACATCTCTCTAAAGTCTACATATCTCCCAAGATATGGGTGCCAAAATTTGGTCATGTACGAAGGGACAGTAGCTACTGCCATGCTCGCCCCAAATCTTCCTCCCCCACAGGACACTGCAGCCCGTGAGTGGGACAGCGGGACACTCCTCGAAAAGCGGGATGGTTGGGGGAAGGGGGGTATGGGTCTAAATCACGATTTCATTCACTTTTCATCCAAGGACACCCTGGAAGTCACTTGAAAACCATACTTACTGAGATACTACTTACTGAGGTCCGGGCTAGCTGGAGGAGGTCGGTAGTACATTGGGCAGGGAAAGAGAAGACTGCTGCTGCTGCTCAGTGGCAGCAACCTCTTTCCGCAGTATGGAACACGATACTGTGTGCTGGGCTCCGGAGAGTCTAAGCAGCAGCAGTCAATCCTCTCTCTTCCTGCAAGTGGTATGGGGAAAGGGCAGTGGCGTCACAATGGGGGTGCAGGGGGGGTGCTGGCCGCCTAGGGGTGAAACCAAAGTGCAGACTCCCCATCAGTGACAGAAGCTGGGTGCTGCACTGTAGAATTACGTGCAGCATTTGGCTCCTGTCACAGTGAGGGAGCCGGCACTACAAGTATACTGGTTCCTGGGGTCAGCCAGCACCTCCGGGACCCCCCGGAGAGACTAAAACCAGGGTTTGGGTGTGTGGCCCCACCCCCATTAGCAAGGCCACACACCCTTGTCACAAGGCCACATCCCCCTTTTCCCGGCATGCGCTAAGCTGTCCACCCCTACCCGCTCCAGGTGCATCAACAGGTAGGGATGCCAGCTGGGAAGGGGGCCATCGCACTGATCACCCCCCCCTTTGGATGTTCACCCTGGCTGAGGGGGACACACCCACAGTACCTGAGCCCGTCACTACTTTTGACAGCCCTGCAGACAATGCACTAAGCCACCCTATGCATGTCACCGCAGACTTTTTCATAGTACATGCATCTTAATGTTATCATTAATGCTACAAAATTACACTGCATGGGTATCATGGATACAGATGCTGGCATTGCATGCAGATGTGTCATGTGACTCAGATGCTAACCTGTGTAAACAGGCAAATGTCCGATATGAGTGACCCGCGCCATGCTTAACTCCATGTATCATTGTGCTTAATCTGCAACTTTGTACCAATTCCTATGCAATAAGAACACTAATTCTAGTGCCTAGCTCACTACTATATAAGCAACTTTGTATGTGGCTGCAATGCAAATAAGATACAAAATGTATTGCCAGTCAATGTAATAGAAGACAACAACAAAAAAAGAGTTATTTTACATTCTAACAAATACAGAGAAGATGAAATATTCATTGGTCATCTCTAACCAGATCAGTAATGGATGACATTAATGTTTATATAGCTTTACTGCTTTGTGAGGACGTCAGCTTGTGAAAGGTATTTAACATTGTTCTGCTTTATTATTTACAGAGTTTTGTTCCCTTTACTAAAGAGACTGTTCAGCCAACACTGACAGACAGAACAAATTGTCTGCAGGAGGTACTGTATACCACATGCTGAATCTTCTTTTGTGGGCTGATGATTTGTTTAGATACTGTAAGCACTGGACAAACACATAGATTTGTGAGATGATCCTCATATCTAGGTGTGTTTTCTACTCACTGATCTTCTTTCTGCAGTTTATAAAAGATAAGAGAAGACTTTTCTAAAATGTTTGGATGGTGCTTGTTTACTAAGTACATATGAAAACAAAAACAGATTAGACAAAGGCAATAGGTCCTTCACGGTTTCAGCAAAATATACCTAACAAATATTACTACATTTCAATTGATGTTAATAAACTACAGTATATTATAAAGTAATGTTTTTATAAAGAAAAGATTTTTAAAATCTGTCAAGCAGAGCTATGCTACGCAGTGGCGTATAATCTCCTGAAGCAAAATGCTCGAATTTTTAATATTTTAGGTTGACTAAAAAAAAAAATGGGTTTGGTAAACCTTTAAATGCGAACATTTGACATTGAATGCCAAAATGTTAAAACAGTCATGGTCAAGACTGTAAATGAAAAACATTGATATTAATGCAACCAGAATGGCAAAAGTTAAAAGCAAACTTCTAACCACAATTTTGAGCAGGGGCTATGGACAATTGTGTTGGGAACAGTTTTGGTACTATTGAACCTGTGATTAAATTTTAATCCAGTTGATAAATTTGGAGCATCTAGTGCCATATCTTCATTGTCCTTACACTCCATCTCTACAGGTTTGTTTCTAAACCTGAACATCTAAAATCAATGTCAAAGGCTGCAGGATCGATACAGAGTTGCTGGTCAGTCAGCCACAATTACACTAAATGCAGGTATTACCCATATAACAAGTTGTACACATCGAAACTGTAGCACCGCCCCTATCCATAAACTTGTTCAAGTAGCTGTTATTATCAGCGCCCATTTTCACCAGCCTATACCATCAGATCTCTGCATACTCAGAACCAGGCTCTAGGGCATGTGTAATCATAACGTCCATCCGCACAACGTAACTTTATGTAACTCTGAATCGGACCCTATGTTATTTCATGGTGGATGCTAACTACCTTAAAGGAGACTCTCTTACTTATTGAAGCCTCAAAGTACACAGTTGCAATTGAAATGAATAATAAGATGGGTGGAACACACATGGAGCACTAAGATATAACACCTATAAGTGTTTCACTTAAGCAAGTGGCTGTTACATGACTGTTGCCCTTTTAAAATGAAAAAAAAATGGAGTGGTCTGTGGCCATAGCCTAGAAATAAAGAGACTGTTTCGGAGTTGAACGCACAGAACTGAATGTGGATATCCCTTGTAAGCATTGTTACATTTGCACTGACCCTATCCTTGGGTCAAAGGATTAATCACAATTGCATGTACCCACGCATGATATCTGTAAACCGACTGGCATCATCCCCCAAATAAGCAACCACTTACATTAGAAGGTTAGTTATTGAATATATTCAGTCATTTTGATTGGTACAGACAATTTTCCTAAATGTATCATGTACAAAACATAATTGATTACTAGAAATATTACCACTTTCTGACTCCACCTAAAATGTATTTTTCACTAGAGGGGAAGGAATCAGTGCAATTTGTGCAAGAGCTGAAACTATTCTTATGCCTGAATCATCAACTGGTAGAAGAGGAAGTTCAAACAGAGCTGTATCACTTTGTTGTGGTTCTGTCCAACCAGCACTTGTGTTAGCACATGTCATACAGTATTGCGTCTCACCTGTTCCTAGTAGACGATGGTGGAAGGAGTTAGCAGAGTTCTACAAAACTGACATGAAATATGCACGTCTGCCAGAGATTATGCAAAGATGGACTGATTCAGAGTTATACGCCCACCCAATTGTTTGCGTACAACTCCGATGTTTAATGATCTGCGCATGAGCAGAATTTGTACTGTGCATGTGCCGATCACTGACTGTGAGAATGCTCACAGTGCTCCCAAGCTGTTTGGGGACAAGGACTTAGCCCACATTTTGTAGGCGTGTCAAGGTCAGGGTCTGTGTCTTCCGATGCAGATTTCCTGGCTCCAGCTGAGCAGTTCTGATTGCTGCAATGGTTATCCACTGTGTCTTCAGACACAGGGCCTGATTCAGACCCGCTCACAAGTGCACAGCGCTCGAAATCGGGTCAATGGTCTCCCACTGCGCATGTGCACGCCAGAGCATGCGCGAGCCCCGGAGTGAGAAATTCTCTCGCTCCGGGACTCACTACAAAAGGGGCGGCTGTCGATGTTGATTGACAGCTCGCCCCATTTTGTAGGCGGGGCGGGGGGGTGGCTACACAAATGGAGGCGTTCCCGAAGGAACGCCTGCCATTTGGGGGCGGCCCCACAACACGAGTGATGTCAGTGGTGAGCTTCCGGCTCTATTAGAGCCGGAAGCTCACTGGGGCTTGCGGCAGACGAGACCCTACCACAAGGGTCTCGTCGCAAGTCCCGATGGTCGTGATGGTCGGGACCATCGCGACCATCACCTGGCCAGGAGGCCGGCTTAAAAAAAAATATGCTGCCCTGATTCAGAGCGAGCGCACTGAAGGAGCGTCCGGCTCTGAATCAGGGCTACAGTACACAGATCTGCGATGCTGGCAGGAGGTGTCTTTTGTCCTTAGACTCCCCCAGCAGCATTAGCATGTTAGCTGAACGGTATACCGAACAACTATGAGGCCCAGAGTCTGTTTTCTGCCTCACATCTGCACATCCTTCATCAACCTCATATATACTTGTTCTGTTCTGTTTATACGGTATGTTTGGTATGTGTTTTGTAGAATTGTTCACAATGAAAGACTGCACCTGTGTCGAGAAGTCAAAAAGGTACAGTCTGCTTTGCTTGCACTGGGTGTTTGTTTTGTCTTGTTAACCCATTGGACTATTCAGATCAAGATAATAAATAAGAAAGGCAAGTATTAGGCATTACACTACAGCACAGTATATGTTATAAAAATAATGACAAAAAAAGTAATTAGCACACATTAGTTTATGAAACTACAGGGGGACCTTTTTTAAGCTTTGTTAAATCCAGCAGCTTGTAAACTGCCCAAAATCATGACAAAAGTTGGCAGTGGGCAAAGCTAAAAAAATAGGTAAGCGTGCAGTATGGTCAGTGATCCTATTGATGGACCTTGAAGTCAGCCAGTTTTAGCCTCCTAAGATAATGACTGATAACAGAGAATCTTTTGCATAAGGCAACTTGTATTTCAGGTTTATAGGATCCTTTAAAGGTATTTTACCTGGAAGTACTTGAGAGGGAAGAGCAAATGAAGGAAATTGCTACATGATAATAACTGTACATTACAATTAAACTTTTCCTCGGACTGTTAACATAATTAGAGATCTAGCGGTTTCAAATGTGGTCCTACCTCACTAACTTTCATTCCTTATCACCACATATCACAGCAGTAAGAAGTGATTGTTTTTGCCCACATACAGTATTTAAAGATCTCTTGCCGGGGCAACAGCTCAAATAAAAAGCTGTAGAGGAAAAATGCTTATCTGTGAATTGATAGCTATCGCTATGACTTCTCTGCAGACTCTAACATTGGGCATGCACGTCCATAAGGTTATGCATGTACAGCACCATTTTGCAAAAATGGCTGCATTAGTGACCTGGGGTTGCTGGAGCGCATAGATGGTAAATATTCTCTAATGCCATCTTCAGATGCCAAGCACCAAAAAGCCAATAGTGGGGACTGCGATATGCTTCATTAATTAGCCTGCTGGTGGAGAGAACGCCTGTATTAAGCTCTTTTATTCGCATGATTTTTAGGTAAAAGGGGATTTTATAAATATAAATCATTAAAAACAAATGCGTGGCAAGTACACTTTATTCCAATGCCTTCACACAGCGATTGCCCAATTGTCCCACACTCCTTATTAGTGATTGTAATCATAATAATGCAGTCAGGCTGTAGTGATATTTGTGGTGCCTTTCCTGCAGAATCCTGAATTGGCTCATAGATGTTACAATGTCTAAATGTACAGTATGTTTGCACTTAGCATACATTGCGGAACAGTCCAGGCTTTTAATCTTTGTATGTAATGTTTATTGATCTCTGTAGTTCACACTTTCAGACTTGGCTACAATTACGCATGCTGGTTATAACAAAATAATTTATTTGCACTCAACTGACTATGCTTGTTCCATCTGTTGTTTGACCACATGGTAAAACGATAGCGTGTTTATAAACAGTAAAGATCTGGATGTGCAGTAATATGAGACACCAGCTGAAACACCTCAGTGCTCAGAGCGTTTTACACTTTCTATTTTTAAAAGCAAAAATTACTTTCAGTTTAGAAAAAAATATATTATTTCATTTACAGTATATAAGCTACATGATCATCTGAAACAACCTCTGACCCTGCAAGAAAAGTTTCACTGTTATATTAGCTAATGGCACACTGACACGGGCAAGTTATTGCCTGTTTGGGATTTGAGTATAAAGTGCCATGATAGAAAAAGCTTGTTGAGCAAACAAACAAGAAAGCTAATAATTTGTGATTTTGCATAAATGCATATATTTGTAGCCTGCCTAGGAGGGATAATAGCACACTCACAAATCGTTACTCAAACTCCTATAATACATCTCATTAACAGATGGTATTGGATGTGCACAGCAAAAATACCTAGTTGGTCTAGTCTGATCAGTGCCCCTGGTTTGGTTAACGCATCAAGGTTACGCCCACTCTCAACTCTCATAACGCCTCCTCAGATTAGAAGTACACTAGGTGAAAAAATGTGAAGAGAAACAGTGCCTAATGCTGATCTCTTTCTATAAATATAAATGTATTTTTTGTAGGCTTATTTAATATGTTATTTATATAGCGGACACATTCTGAAGTGCGTTACAGAGAATATTTGGTCATTCACATCAATCCCTGCCCCACTGGATCTTACACTCTATATTCCCTCACGTTGCAGGAGAAGAACAGTGGCTTATACTCAGACAATTTAGTTTCTTCAAAATACTCCATGGTAGCAATTACTCTAGGTTAGTACCACATTCTCCTAGGTCTAGACAGGTCGTTTTTTTCCAACAGGGCTGCCAACATGGTGTTTACATCCCACCTCCTCTTCTTCCCCCTTGTCTTTTTGAGTCTTCCGTTACTTAATTCCTGAAAAAAAGACCAAATGGGGGGGGGGGGGGGTGTAATCTATAGGCTGCCATGGAGTATCTCAAAGACAGAAGTAGCAGTGAGTATGTTCGGTTCTCTTCTATGCTTTTCCATGACAGCCATTACTATGGGATGTACCCAAGCAGAATACAGGGAGGGCTAATAACCAGGTCAACAGTTCACAGTATATATTTATACAAGTGCAATTTATTTATTTTACTGCCTTTTGAAGGACATGACTTTCAAGGTGGGTGTCCGGAGTATTTAAAGCATAGCGAACTCGTTAATGTACACTATGTATAGTAGACCAAGCTACAACTGTCCTTTACAAACACCTGAGCCTTCCTAGCCCATGAGGTCCATACTGCCCTAGTTGACTGTGCCTTAATGACTTCTGGTTCCTTACATCCTTCCTTCTTATAAACAAAGATGATTAATTATCTAATCCATCTTGCAATGGTTTGCTTAGTTGGCACACAAACTTTCTTTATTCCTGCTAGTAGAACAAACAATTGCTAAAATTTCTAAAATTCCTTCATTCTAAATAGGTAGATAGGTATGCTCTTACAAGATCTAACACACTGTATGTAATCTTTTCTGTCCCATCCTTAGGTTTAGGGACAAAAGATGGTAGCTTGATTGCTTTGTTCTGGTGGAAAGAAGATACCACTTTCGGCAGAAAGGCTGGATTTGTCCTAAGTATGACTGTCTGGCACGGTATTGAACAAAGGCTCTTTTGCCCATAGGACTTGCAATTTGCTCACTCTCCTGGCTGAGCTAATTTCAATTAAGAACAGAACTTCCTAACTCATGGATTTTAGCGAGGCTTCCTGCAAGGGCTCAAAAGAGATGACATCTGAGCATTCAGTATTAAATTTAGGTTCCAGGGGGCTAAAAATGATCTAATTTGTGGATGAATTATGTTCATGGCTTGACAGACTCTTTTCACTAAGTTTTATTCTGCTAACCTCCTATCTAGAAGGATGTTTAGAGCAGATATCTGCACTTTTATTGTTGTTACCGCTAGATCTTTCATAAAGCCATTGTGCAGGAACTGCAAAACTTGTGACGTTTCTACTTTCATAATGTCAAAGTTAGATCTTGTCCAGGAAATAAAAGTTCTCCAGATATTTTATCTACACTTGCGAGGGGACTAGTTTTTGGTATCGCCCTGGCGATTCTAGAGGGCCAACACTTTCAGCTGAACTGCGTCCATGTGGTCATGAAGACGACTTATTGCTTTCCATACTTCTCTCATTGCTCACTGGTTTGAAGACTTTCTCTTCAAGGGGTGCAACATGCTGTAACAGATGTGCCCCTCATCCTAATGAGCTTGGGTCTGTTGTTAATATCAGGTACTGTCGTTGTGATAGCGAAGTTTACCTGTTTTCCTAGACATTTTTTTGTGGATTGTTCCACCTGTGCCTGGTAGTATAGAGACTGTAGTTTAAAATATTCCATTGTAGCTTTCTCATTCGCCATCTCGCTCATGGAACTATGTCTATTGAGAGACGAAGCTCTATGCATAGTGGGATGCGGTCACAGGCTTGTACAAACGTGGATTAGTGAATAACACAAAGGATTGAAAACATCTGCACACATTCAATTATCAGTATTAGGTAAAGACCCCATATCAATAATGTCCAGAATTATATCAGGTTCGGGGGTGCCGCCAACTGACAAAAAAAAAATTATTATTTCTACAGGATAAGAGAGAAAAAAGAAAAAAAGTTTTGTCTCCATGTGGCGCACTTAGGGCCTGATTCAGACTAAGTCGCTAAACTGCGCTCGATCGCTAGGGGCGATTATCGCACATCTGCGTATGCATCAAAGTACGCATGCACGAACCAGTCACTGTGGCCGGGAATCGTGCGCTTGTAGTACACAGAAAGGATGCTATCCTCAAAATCTTCTTCCAAGCCATGGGCCCGATTCATAGATTTTTTTTAGCATCACTGCGTCTTTGGACACAGCGGAAGCGATTCTAAAATACGCCAACGCCGCAGGAGGTGTCTGAGGACACCCCCCTGAGCGCATCACAGATCTGAGTGCTGCATGCAAAGATGCAGCACTGGTTCATCATCACAACCATTGATCATGGCTATGGCCATCTGAGTGAGCCTAAGGCGACTCAGACAGATTGCAGCTACCTAGCCGAGGCCAGTAAATCAGTGAATACTGGCCTGAGCATTCCCAGAAAACAGGGACATGCCCCCATTTTTGGAAACACTGGCTGTCACCGCACATTCCCTGACCCCAAATCGCTGAAGCTTGTCAATCACGCTTTAGCTTTGGGGCACTGGGACCATAGTCACAGAAGAAGACCTGCACATGCACAGTCCAGAACATGTGCATGCACAGATCTCCAATAATCAGAGTTGTACACAAACCCAACGTCGTCGTCTGCCCCCCACAATGGGCCAAAATTGTGACTGTTGGGAGGTACAAGTGAGTATAGGCTGCCACTAGGAGGTGGCTCAGCAGCGGGAGGAGTAAGGGTCTTTGGTGGCTCATTGTATTGCTGAGTGAAACATTCTAGTCCCTTCCCACCAACCTGCCATCGACATTAAAAATATAAAACACCAGAACATGCAATAAAAAGTACATACAAAAAACAAGGTCAATACAAGTTATGGCTTTCCTACCAGCAAGTGCAGCCTTGGCACTTTGCTGCAGCTGCCAGCTGGTGTTCTAAGCTCAATAGGTGCTTGTCTGAATTTTGGAAAATTTCTGACCTGTCTGGAAAAGAGATGGGTAATAAATACCTGCATTTAAAAAGTGTCAAATAATTAAGTTATTTAAATAATAAGTTTATTAAATAATTCTCCCCCCCCCTGAATCTGCAACTGCCAGTCAACAAAAAGTATTAGAATGCATGGATCTCTCTAAATCATTATCTCTCACTGCTTATCTATTTTACTGCCCCCTCCAAAGCAGTCTCTCATTTCCCCTCACACCATATTGCTCCCCATTGTCATCTCATTGACCTTGCATGGTGTTGATTGCCCCCTCCATAGTGGTCTCATCAAGCCCTCCCCCTGCATATCTTGATCTCCCTCCACAGCGTTCTCATTGCTCCCACACTTCATATCTCAATAGCTCCCACTGTCCATTCCTTTCATATCACACTGACTCCCTGCTAGCACTGACCAACCTACTGCCTCCCTACCAGCACTGACACCCCCACCCCACATGACCTCCTCACGGAACCACATAATGCCTTTTCACTGCTCTTCACAGCATATACTGCCCCCCCTCACAGCACATAATGTTCCCCTCGACTGCCAACCTCACAGCACATCCACCCCTCCCTTAGCAAACTTGTCTGCTTGCCTTGGTTCTCATTTCCTGGTCATTGTACAGCTTCCTTCTGGTGGCTGTTCTAAACCGGCTTTGATCTTGTTGGAGGCAGATGACTGGCTCGTAGACTGTGGAGAGGAGTACAGGGAGTTGGATGGGCCCATAATGGAATAATGCACACCAATCTTGCTATAGCATAGGACGATGGATGAGAGGATAGTGGTAATATTGCTAATTTGAGAGTATAGTAAAAACATCACTTTCAGAAGAAAAATAGCATGGAAACCCTGATATCAGTTGACCTAGTGTAATCAACTGATGAGAGTTGTATCCTAAAAGTAAATGGATATCTGAAGGTTAAGAATAGATAGTCTGCATTAGTGCTAATGTGGTACCCCTGGTGTTATGGTGGGCACTGATAAGTTAGGTCTAAATGGTACCTTACAGTAGAGAAAATAAGGAACACCATACAAATGACAATCCGTAACTAACACTACAAATATGACAATAGTTTGTAATACAGTAATAGAAAAGCAATAGGCAATACTGTATTTCTCTTTAATAGTTAAATACATTTTTGACTAAAACTAGTTTTTCAGTTGCTTCAATACACTATATTCTAAACACAATATAATTCTTAAAAAAACACATTCTGAATTAACAAAACAGATTATTTCTTAGAAAACTAGCAAAATCCCAGACCTGTGGCACCTCACCCCGCTCTCCAGTTCTGCTCCTCTGCTGCTCAACTGTGCATGAAATATAATAGCAACATCTCACATAAAGTCTCAACAACACTGAGGTTCACATAAGCAATAATGAGTATAGGAGAAAACCCCCCATATAGTCTTTAACACAGAAAAGTTAATATGGTATAGAACCCCGAGTCCAGTATGAGGCTAACACCTCAGTATGGTATAGAGGAGCTTCACCTGGGTGGAACCCTGTAGTGATGGAGATCCGGAGCAGAGTGAGCCCTGTGATGCGGTAAAAGACGGAGCAGGGTTGAGCCCTGTGATGCGGTGAAAGACGGAGCAGGGTTGAGCCCTGTGATGCGGTGAAAGACGGAGCAGGGTTGAGCCCTGTGATGCGGTGAGGTTCCGGAACAGGGTTGAGCCCTGCGGTGTAACTAGAATCCAGAGCGGGGTTCAGCCCCGCGATGCAATGAAGGTTGAAGCAGGGTTGAGCCCTGTGAAACGGTGTGGTTCCAGAACAGGGTTGAGCCCTGCTGTACTTCCCCGCACTAAGTGTCTGACAAATTTGGAGCAGCCAGCATAACCAATACTCTATCTTCCAATAATCCAGTCAGATGTGATCTGAAGAACTGAGTTTATTATTCGATAGAGTAACTTGCGTAGAAATGATAAGTAATGTGATAAGTGATGATATGACAAGTGATGTGATAACAAGTGATATGGTAAAACTGTAAACAAACAATGAAAAGCAATTACTATATGTACATGGGAATGCAAGGCAAACATATACATAACATGGTATATGCAAACAACATGAAACATACAGTATGCAAAGTACAGCTGCAATGTCACATAGTACAGCGAACATGCATAACATAACTGGCTAGCAGATCTATGGCACAGTTGAAGCTTAGAACGCACCATTGGATGCTGTACCAGGTTGAGCATATGTAATGATGACTTTCTGGGACCATGTGAAAAGGAAAATGGCTGCTTACAGCTCCTTTAGCCCAGAAGGCATTGCTAGACTGCTATGGAATGCTAAGAAGGTCAAAATGGATCAGATTTAAACTGCTGGTTTCCTGACCACTAGGTGGGGCTGCTAATGTGAATTAGTGCAACATAACAAACCCTATGCTGAAGGCATGACACTTGCGGTGTGACTAGAATCCGGAACCGGGTTGAGCCCTGCGATGCGGTGATGATAACTAACGGTGCAGTTGACAACTGTAATGAAGATGGATTTGGTGTCCACAGGAGTGAGAGGAAACAGGCAAAGTAAATAGTGCAGCAAAAGGTGAAACCACAGCAGTGGAACAAAAAGCAATACTTAGGCAATGGCTATGCTGAGCTTTGTAGTGCGGCTGGTAACTGGCATCAGAAGGTTAACTAGAATATGAGTGGAGATATAGCAAAGTCCACAGCAGGGATCTGGCAGGAGTCCAAGAAAGACCTGAAAGTAACGTTGCACAGACACTGAGACACAGTTAGTAACAGGCATTAACCTAGAGGTCTTTGATCCATAGGAAGTTCAGAACATGTGACCCAAATGGAATCAGGTTTGAAATAATGAGCAATCTAGGAATCCCACAACCTGACAACACCTTGGAAACAGATGATCACTTTAACTCTCTATTCCCTGTATGTGAAGAACACCAGCAAGCAGGATAGCTCCTCCAACGACCACAAAGGAACTTTGGAAAAAGTTATCTATCTTTATGTACTGAAATAGTCGCAGTCCTGAGACACATGTACAGACTTACAAACATATACACTAGGACTAATTTTTTTTAATCAACATCCAAACAATTTTCAATCCATTAACCGGGGCACCAAGAGGGCAGGTAAATATTACTGAGCCCAGTCTTCTATAAGGGACTGAGTGAGCACAGGAGAGGTGTAACTACATCTGCCCCCCTTCCCATGATGCCACAACCATGCTTCATGACAGCACACACCATGGGAATGTACAGTCAGGTGCATAAATATTGGGACATTGACAGAATTTTCATATTTTAGCCTCTATTCACCACCACAATGGCTTTGAAATGAAACAAACAAGATTAAATCTGAAAGTCTGCAGTTAAAGCACATCTTGTTTGTTTCATTTCAAAGCCATTATGGTAGTGAATATAGGAGAAAATATGAAAATTCTGTCAATGTCACAATATTTATGCACCTGACTGTACATTGCCAACAGAGCATGGCTATGCTTCTAGTGCCAAGACTGGCCCAATGTCTCAGCAGCCCTGCTTTAGTATAGTGAAGTTTGTAGAGATTCAAGAAAATGATATAACTGGATGGCAACATGATAGTGATGGCAAGCCAGGAGATGAAATGTGAAAATATTTTAATGAAACAGTAGTGATGCTTAAAATAAATCTTGCAAGCAGATGTAGTAGGTAAGCAATGTATCAGATTATTTTAAAGACCGTTTTCCATACGTGTGTATCCTATCAAAATGTCCTGAGTTTCCTGATTTTAGGGAGTACCCACAGACTCTGGGATAGCATGTTACCATCCTGAATCTGGCCCATTACCTATTTAAATGGACAGAGGAAAGGTGTGATGACATGTTTCCCAGCAAATTCCATCATCCTGGCCCCACCCGCCCAGCATGATGCCTCAGGGGACTGGGCTATAATTTGCTCTGCCCACACAGTGTCCACTTGCATATCCCCTCTGGGGAGAAAAAGAAAATGAGTCAGCTTAAGGATCTCCCTGTCACGGATGGTGTTTGAGAGTTACCTGACTCAGGTGTTTAACTGCATTCAGCAGAGACCGGCTTGACTGGCACCATGGATGACATACTGTAAATAGCTGTATTTGCATATGAATTGTATGGCAGTGAGAACTGCCTTTGATGATAAATGACAGGAACAGGAAACTTGTAACGGAGTGGAACCAGTAGTATACTTGGAGGAAACGGACTGGGATCGGCAGGAAGCTTACTGAGCTGGATGGGGTACCAGTAGGTAAGCTTGCAGAATTGGACTGGGAACCAGTAGGATTTCCAGATACACTAGGTATAGCTATCAGCAGGATTACTGAATGAACTGGTCTAGGAACCATCAGGATTTCTGGATGTGCCGGGTATTGCTGCCAGCAGGAGCCTGGGATACACTTGTTCACAGGGAGACAGAAGTAGCACAATCTGTACACCATGGGAAGTAACTAGATACTCAGGCCCAGAATGCCATCAGAGGAGAATGTCTATACCCTGGGTCTGGCAGGAATTGGTGGATACGATCAGATGGTCTGGCAGTAGCACTCTGAGTGGTGGAGAGCACAACATGCAGAGGGAGCAGTCATATCTAGCAGTGTCCACAGACAGAAAAGAGCCCAGTTGAATAATCACAGTGGAAAGGAGAGCATAGTCCAATGTATACACAGAAGTGTTGCAGCCAGCATGATTAGAGCAGATCTCCCAGGTGAATTACACATACAGATCCATGGGACAGTTGGCAGGGGTAAGTCTCAAGGCAAAAAGGTGAAAAGGTGAAAATGTAGCCAGGGTCGTGACACTCCCTTATCTACATAAACAAGCGAGAAATCGAGTCTGTCTTTTATGCATGCCCAGAGTTTTGGACCTAGCTCTACCAAATTTGGCATGGTGGTGTAGTTTGACCAGTATTCAGTTTTTGCCTAGGTTTGAACTTTGTCAGGGCCCCACACTGTCACACAATCCCTAAAAATGGGGACACTTAAATTACACAGGTCCCAGGGCTGGCTCCAGTGGAAATTGGCAGTCTGACAAAAACCTGTATGAAAGCTACAAAAGTATCCATTTAACCTCACAGTCTGAGCAAATGTCAAACTTTATGCACATTCATATTAAATCCAGCATTAGTCCTTTTTGTGACCATATATATTAGTCAGCCCTCTGTCTTTGGATGTAAGAGTAACTAGAACGTTGTGGGCCATATAGCAAGATTTTAAAAGGCCCCCCAGAGGTAAAAAAAACACACATTAATTTGCCCCCACACAGAGCCTATTCATGTTATGCCACACAGTAGTATAGCTTATCCACATTATGCCATGCAGTAGTAGTTACCCTTATACATTATGTCACACAGTAATTCCCTTATACCACACCGTAATGCCCTTTACAGATTATGCCACATAGTATTAGTGGCCAATATAACATTATTCCACACAATAGTAGTGCCCCTTACACATTACATATTAAGCCCACACCAGCAACACACCTCCCCGTGTCCCTCCAGCAGTCTCTCACCTCCCCCGTTGTGCCATCAGCAGCCAGCAGGTGTTGATTTGGTGCCAGGCTGCCAGCTAATTACAATTGGCGTACCAGGCAGGCAGCGGCCACCATTGCTGGTGCAATTAGACTCTGGCACCGATCTTCGAGCTCCTCCTGGCTCACCACTGCTGTTCGGCTGTTGGTGAGTGAGCTCCAATTGCATTACGACTGACTGTGCTATCTTCTTTCCATGTCTGCCTGCCGGTGTACCGGCACCAAACCAACACCACTGACACCAGGGTCCCCTTGATGACCCTCACTGGACAGGCCCACCTTGTGTGCATGACTGGGTGGCCACAGAAACAGCTCAGGCACCATAGCAGCTGCACTCCTTGCGCCCATGGTAGTTACACCACTGTTTATATGCACGTTAGCAAACAGTGGGGTCCTTTTCAGGGTCAATGGAATGGGGTTATAGGTGAGGACATTGTAAACG
Organism: Taudactylus pleione; assembly: GCA_031769625.1. Taxonomy (NCBI): domain Eukaryota; kingdom Metazoa; phylum Chordata; class Amphibia; order Anura; family Myobatrachidae; genus Taudactylus; species Taudactylus pleione. The sequence goes on along the minus strand of JAUIMM010000120.1, from coordinate 13,960,879 downwards.
AATGAAGGCTGCAGGTGTACTTCAGGGTCCAGTCTTCAACCCAGGCACTGCCAGCTATCCCAGTTAGTAGTAAATAAAATATTTTCATCACCCACACAATGTTAACACAGAAATAGCTCAGATCCAACAAATAAAAATATGACAAACAACCACTCCATAGAGAGTGCAAAGAAAAGGATTGGCCCCAAAAAAATAGCATTGTGTTGCCGAGCCACTTTTTATAACATTTACCAATCAATTAGTTTGCTTAAAGCAGAGTTGTAATCAGAACTTTTTAGCCCCATGTATAGCTTATAACAGGTCAGGGAGTGAGCAGCACATTTCAGATGGTAGTCAAATTTTTTATGCAGATCATCTTTACAAAGTTTTTCTATGCTTGAAGTGTAAATTTACAGGTGGTGATATGGAAACTGTAATTGCATGGAATTGGACTATTGGGAAATGTGGCATAAATGTTGCAAAATGTACAATAATATAAAAAAAATTATACACACACACACACACCTTTCTAATAAATATATATATATATATATATATATATACACACACACCTTTCTAATAAATATATATATATATATATATATACCCGGTGTTTAGGGGTCTTTCTGCTCGTTTGGGCTAAGCTTTTGAACCACTGGAAGGATTTTGATGGGATTTACACTATTCTTTTCACGGATTGGTTGAGGAAGATTTAGGTGTTTGAACCATTCATCTGTGACAAAAGGGAGCCGAGCAGTGACAATTTTACTGAAGCAAGTTACAGAAAAAAAAGCTTTTGTACCTGGTGAGTGACTGATTGCTGCTGCAGAGACGAGGGCTGCACTTTGGTTGGCTGAGACAGTGAGAGCCATTCAGAGCTGGCAGTGTGCTCAGTTGCTTTACAGCAACCCAGAGAGGGGATGGAGTCAGAGACTGATCAGGGTCATGTCTGAGGCAGACAGAGTGGGAGAGCCTCCAATGAACCCATGAAAATGCCCTGATGCAGACACAGTAGCCAGGGGAGGCATAGCTATCAAGAATGAAAGACAAAAAATCATTGCAATACCAATGAATGATTTCCAGGCGATGTTGGCAAACATTGGACTGCCACCATCAAAAGGTAAAAACACTACCATCATAACAAAACATTGAGGGTTAGTAACCATCCCTACGCTGAACCTGCAGATGGACTCTGGCCATCAATCCTCCACCATGAAGTGCTCCCTCTCGAGTGTGATGTTCCCATTCAGCCACATCCCCTCAGAGAATAGCATGAACCTCCCATGGAAGTCAGTGATTTTCTCGAACAGGGGCACCATGGCAAGCAAGCACAACAGGAAGCCCAGAAAATACAGGATACAAGGTGCAGAGAGGACATTGCTCATTGCTATGTTAGTCAGCCAGGGAGGGGTGTGCATGGAGGCTTTGAAAATGTGCACAGGTACCCCAGCCCTGAGGATATGCTGCTGATAATCCTTACAGTAGCTGCAATACAAATCTCTCATCCATGATTCTCTTTCCCTTCCCAGCACATACAGGTTGCCAGATCACAGCCAGCTGCAGGGCAGCAGCAGGGGGAGGGTGTGGGACACTGCTGAGATGAATGGGTAAGGAGTTAGAAGCAGGGGATTGTGGTGTGATGCAGGGGGGGGGCTGTAGTAAGGAGGAATGAGAAGCAAGGGCATGTGGTGAGATGCATAGGGTTCTGGTGAAATATACAGTAGGATGCTGTAGTGAAATGCAGGGGGCAGTAGTGAGAAACAAGAGGCTGTTGTGAGATGCAGGGGGCTGTGGAGAGAAGAAATTAGCGACCAGCCCCAGCTTTGCACAGGAGCAGTCTATATAATAATGCTGAATGGCATGTCCTAAAATGGATAGGAGTAACAGCTCTCAGTCACAAAAGAGGTGACATTCCAGCAAAGCACAGGAACGCAGAAAGGGGGGTGGGAGTTGGTAGTGATTACCAGAGTTCTCTTGTTCAGAAGGAGGCATAGCCACACCACTTCAATTTGGCCAGGTCCCCCAGTACCCAGCCCTCATTCAACTCTCAATGGCCCTGCCAGGAAAGGAAAGTATTAAAGGGGGATGGAGCAGAGTATGGACAGGACTGGGGCAGATAGGCGACCCAACATATGCCAGGTCCATTTTACTAGTTCATAAATAAAGGGAGCATTCAGCTCAGTTACAAAGCTCAAATTACAAAGATCATCAATAAATTCCAAGTTCAAGGAACAGGCATTCCAGGTGTCATGGTGAACATTGACCATATTATCCTAACATAGCAAATATTTAATTAGCAGATGATTGTACTAATATTTCAAGTCACCACAGCACTTTTAGTTAATTACTATGGGGAAAAAGTGTTCAATATTTATCAAACATCTGACAGCCTGGCATGGTGAATACTTTGTAGTTGCATTGCAATTCAGTGGTGATTGTCAATGGACCTATATTTGCAAAACATTTGATTCTTCAGCCAGTTACTTCACGAGTTTAAATATTTCTGCAAAAAAATAAATTAAGTGTACTGGTAGATAAACTTGCCATAGCAAGAACAAACAAGGAATGTTCTTTATGTGAAATTCAAACCATGACATTTGTTCTGCAACATTAAATTGAAAAGTTTTCTATTTCGATTAACATCTCAATTGGACATTCATCACAACCCTGACAAACCTGCATATGTTTCTTTGTAAGGAAAGACCAGAGCACAGTACTTGTATAATGATTTACTACATCCCACAAGCAAAGTATGCACCTGACAGACCGAACCGGTTTAGTCCAACTAGTATAACAATTATGAAAGATCAATTTTGCATAACAGATCAGAAATTTCAATGAAGGAAAAGAAAAGCAGACACTTAAACATTTCGCCGGGATGCCGAACGCATACCGAATAGAATGGCTATAAGCAATTTGAGTCTGGAAACAGTTTTTATTCTGGTTTATGTTATTGGGTCTATTTACAGCTAAGTCACCCATAGTTTTATTATTTTAAACACCACTCTTTAGCTTAACTTAAATAAATAAGACAGCCAACTGTATAGAATTGGAAAAAGGTCACAGCCAAATTTAATTAGATTAAGTTAGAATTGAATTAATTAGTCCTGGTGGGGAAAAAGCAGTGCTACCTCAGTCTACAGCTCGTAATAATGGTTTGCTTTACCAAAAATGGGGTGGAGTTTTCCACCCCGTGCACAAGCCATCCTGGGTAGTACCACCTCCCCTTAACTAGCACAGTGCTGGTCCCTCCCTAGGATGAAGACCTGGTTCTCCCCTAAAGTAGTAACCAACTTGCGTCTCTCAAAGGGGGAATGCTAGCCAAGCTCTGCTGCGCTAAATTGAGCCTCCAAGGAGCACTGATTTTCGCCTGCTGCACCTCACCTTCTGGAAAAAACAAACAAAAAACAATATATTCCAACGAAAACATATTGGTACAAACCAATGTCACAACACAAATAAATATTGGTACAAACTAATTTCTCAATATGCCGGTTGGGTGGGATCACAAACTGGAAAGAAGAAGTTGACTCCTCCTCCAGCCCTAATATACTAGTGCTAAACACCACTTCGATGGGGCAGCTAATAGGCTAACAGACTGTCAACAGACCTCTACCAATTATAAACTAACAAAAAACAGCTTTAACTAGTACTGTTCCAAATAAAAAAAACAGTGTGCTTCTATCTTCTCAAGCTTATGCAAGCATTCGAATATTTATATCAGGGTCCACAGTGTTTGTATGATAAACATCTTCAGGCACTAACACCCAATTTGTTATTGATCCATAAAGTCCTTTAGGATTTGCATTTTATTTTAGTTATGCAGACTTTGTAGCAAAAATCTGCACATTTTTTTTTTTTTTTTTTAAATATACAGTGCTACAGGTTTGAACTTTCCTTCCAACTGGTGTTGAGAACCAACATGTCACCCGATAGGACACAGTCATGAATTTTGCTTGCGACAAGATATGTTGAACTGTGACATTAGTCTTGGCTTGACTGGATGCACTTTCAATTGTGATGCAGCACATTGTGTACGTAAATAACCAAATGCAAACCACTTTGATCCCAATGCCTAATCAGTGATCCGAGGTGTGTGGAGAAATATTTATATATCAAAAGCACACACTTATGCTCAAACCCATACTTTCCATGTCTTTGTGCAGATTATGCTCCGCAATTGGCCTATGTTCTTTACCCCCTCAAATCCAAATCTTTTGGGGGCACACATAGTACACAATGCACCCATTAAGTAAAAGGACAATTTGTTTTCATATCTATACCATACATCCAGCCACCAATGGTCAATTGTTGCCCTGAAATTGCCTATATCACATGGGTGGGTAACAAACTAGTATTGAGAGGATTCCTAAAGCCCCTGCCACAAAAGGGAGTTTAAAAATAAAGTCTGGCTGGCTTGTTGTATTACCCAACACTCAGGCATCCGTATCAGTTATTGGAGAACAAGATATATTCTCGTCCAAACAATTGTCCATTTTCATATATACAGGTACCTAAATTCCTCAGTGTGGTATTTGAAAAAGACTGATGCTTAACCCCCCCCTCCCATTCCTCTACCCCACATACCCCATTTAATATATGAAGTGTTATAAAAAATATTTCACTTTTATTTAAAGGTTGTTTTAAACAAAAACACATTGCTGCCATGTACCTGTAAAAAATTTTTAATAAATTAAAATCACTTAAATATTGAAACAAATCACATGACAATCTTATTGGCACTTAATGACAATTCCTGTTGTAAACACGTAGCAATACAATGCAATTTAAGCAACTTACAGTCTCTTTATTGTCCTGTTCTTAAAGAATAGTTTTATTTTTTCTATATATAGTTTAACATTAATTTCCAGATTAATATCCTAGCACTCTGCTTACTTTAAAAGAAAAAACCCTAAAAAAGTTAAACATATAAATTAAAAGGCATGCTTCCTCATTGCTTGAGGTTCTCTTTTTGGTTTCTTTTATTTTGTGTGCTCCAGAATCTTGTCTCTTCCATTCTAAACATCTATATACAAAGAAAAAAATTTTTCAAAATAAGTAATAACGCACAACTAGAGAAGCATACGACAGATCTATTCGTTACAACAATTACACAATGTATGTCCAGAGATCACTGATCCTGTAGAGAACCAATAGATCATTCTCCAATCAGACTAACAGGCCCATGTCATGCAGCAAGTTACTATCCAAGGGGATCCCATTATACAATTTAGCTCCCTATGGATCAGCCCATGCGTTGACAGCTCAAGCTCATTAAAGACAAAAATGCTTGATAGCTGCATCCACATACAGTATTACACATACTTGTGGGAATATTTAGAAGCCCTAGCCATGCAGCAAGACCATTGACCAGATAAGTCTTTTCCATTAACTTCACTGCATGCATTGACAAATGCAATAATCTTCCAGGGGGATTATCCAGCCAACAGAAAGATCCAGGTCAAATGTTATTTGTACCTATGATCATGAGGTTTGCATGTCTGGTTATCCGACTGCTTCCTCCTTATTGCAGTACAGTGGCATAAGTTCATCCCAGACGCAAGTTATAATTTGGTGCCCCCCCGTTACAGCCGCTGACACTGTAATGTAGCAATTTGCATGCAGACAGGCCACAGATAGAAGAAGGCAGCAGCTGATGGTCTGACATTGAACTCTCTACTAGTGTATGGTGGCTTCTCAGGTAACGGGAAGGGGTACCATGTATTGGGTGACCGTGACTGTACACTACGGGTACATAGCAGGGTTGCCTACCTTTAATATTCTCTTCCCGGGAGAAGCCCGGGAAGAGAAGCAGCAGGGGGTTGACGGGGGCGGGGCTTGATTATTTGCATCATTAATCCCCGCCCCCTCGCAGTAAAATTGACGCGATTAGGCACAATTTTCATAGGGGGCGGGGCCAAATGCTGTGATTCATGCAGAATCATGGCTTAAGCCCCGCCCCCCTTCACGGAGACCCGCGATTGCCGCGGGTATTCTCCTAATTCTGCCCACTTCACTAGGAAGTGGGCAGAATGCGGGAGAAATGCCTACCCTTCCGGGGGTTACTCGAAAAATCGTGAGCCTCCCGTGAAAACCGGGAGGGTAGGCATGTATGGTACATAGTTACAGCCCTAAGTGGGATGAATATGTTGTGGACAATGGAGGAGGTGCCTCTTCAGAGCTGGAGCTTGGCGGCAGGCGCCTCCATTGCCTCCCATAGTTCTGCCCCTGTTGCAGTATATACTCTAAATAAGCTTGGCTTTTATAGAACATTGGGTCCGAGTGTACAGGTTAAACATCAGTAATCTTATTTCATTAAAATCAGAATGCAATAGATATTGTCTGCATGTATACGACTATTCAGGGTTGCCCATTTAACTCTCAGCTGTAGACAATTTTTACCAGATTAAGTTAAAATATGTATCACGATCTTCATACACCTAGCCTCAAGCTATTCAGCGCGAAATATCTGGCAAGTGAGCTGCACGAAGTGTCAAGCACCCTTTCTTTAAATTTGTGTCTTATTCACATGGTAGGTGCAGCGAACCACCACTCAATCTGTATCACAGACACCAGGCTGCGACTTTAACTGCACAGGAATTAGTTTTATACACATACAAAGTTGCAGATTACGCACAACAGAACTTAGTGTGAAAAAAAGCCACAGCCGTTAAATCATAGCACTTCAAATACATATTCAGATTCAGTCGCACAAAGATACCAATGTCTCATAACAAATTAATCAGCGCAGTCTCGTTAAATAGTGCGGTCTGAGTGTAACTAAAGCAGGGTACACATTGAACAATGTGTACCCAGCCGACCTGTCAGGCGAGGAGACCTGGCAGGGGTCCCAGCATCGACAAGCGCATACACACTTGCCGTTGTCGGGAGAGACATTGTGACGGTGGGGGCCATGATGCATCTGGCAGCATGGCCCTTTCCGACAAGGCCGATGCAAGATTTCAGGGCGCCCTAGGCAAAGGTTCACAATGCCGCCCGTTATCCCCCAAACCCTCCGCCCAGCTCACATACACAGCGCTTTAATATTCACAGGACCCGAATTAAAGGGATGATTCCCCCTGCAGTGCCCCCAGTAGTAAGCCCCCCCCCCCGCACACACAAAAATAAAAAATTAAATACTTACCTTAAACCCCGCTCCAGTGCCTGCTGCAGTCTGTCCCCGGCGCCCGCTCCTCAGAAGCATGGGAGTGAGTGACATCATGATGTCACTCTCAGTGCACTGCGGGACCCGGAGCTCAGGAGTGAGCTCCGTCCTCCGGCTGCCGCTGGGGGAGAGAAGGAGCCAGGCGCCCGCTTGTAACACAATCTCAGCGGGCACCCGGCAAATGGAGGGTGCGATCGCTGGGCCAGCGGGTCCCATAGCAACCGCACCCCCTGCACCCTCCATAGTTAGGCAGACTCAGAAGTGCCCTCTAGTGGCCGGCGCCCCTAGGTAGCTGTCTAAGTTTGCTTAGTAGTAGCGCCAGCCCTGCTTGCCGACGATGTCACCCATCTGACCTGCATGCAGGTCTGACGGGTGAGGTCGCTGACAATGCGCAGGAGCGACATAAGACATATTTGAGCAAATAAGACGATCAGCGCAAAAAGTCGCACAGGACCTGTCGTGCAAAGAAAGGTTGCAGCAATAGTATATGAGGACACATTTGTAGTCTGAGGATCTGGAATGATATAATTTGATAAGCTTGATTAATTGTTCTGAGTGAACCAAAATGTTATTGTGTGGTCATCTCAGTGGTTTATAACATGGATAAAGGCCAACAACACTGCTTGAAGGTGCCTGGTAGAAAAACTACATGCAAGTAAATCCAATTTACATATAGCCCATAAAAAAATTAAAATAAAGGCACCACACAACTCACCATTGGCCTCCATATTATTCAGAAGATTAAGCCGGCTCCGTTCTCTCTTTATCCTGCAAAAACTAAGCAGCATCACCAGATTTAAGAGTGTCTTTATGTGCATCAGTCTCAAGAAATACATTTAAATTGCCAAGTTCCTGTATCTAACAAGTCTATCATTTTGGTATATCCTAAGATTTTATAACAAAACTAGGCAAGCAGACTATAGATAAATTGAGCTCTATGCAGGTTGGGTACGAGATCCAGTTGGTCAATACAGACAGCGGCCTCCCGACAGTCAGAATCCAGATGCCTGCAGATAAGTACCCTAACCCTACCACTAACCCCAACGCACCTTTCCAGCAGCCGAACCCTCCTCTCCTGAAGCTAAACCCTAACCCTCCCCTCCCACAGCTAAACCACAACCCATCCAACCCCCCGCAGCCTAACCCTAATCCTCCCCCTAGTGCCTAACCAGAATACTTGCCGTCAGGATGTCAGCAGTCGGGATTCCGGCGTAAGGGATCTGACCGACAGCATCCCAGCCACTGGGATGCAGTCTACATCCAGTCTATGCTGTCCATGTTGACAAGAATGATAGATGCAAGACTGAAATATATTACTGAAGCCATACTCCATTTGGAACCTAATATAAGACCACTTACTAGGTACTAATGTATACTATTCAGATAAAATATAGTTTGTGCAAGAACAGTCTCAATTGCCACCTCAGGCAGAAAAGCTACTAACAAGATGCACCTCAGAAAAGCCATTATACCACAGAAAATTAACCTGTGCCTAGCAGGATATTGCTGAAAACTGCACTTTAAAAGGCATAATCTAGAAAAGAACATACACTCGTTTACTGAGCAAATTTTGCATGTTTTCAAAACTGAATATGCTCTTGAAACAAGTATACCCAAGAATAGGCAGTGCAGTTGTCAGCAGTGGTGGCACCTGCCTGGGCTGTAGTCTAGAACAGGCCTGGTCTCCAGTCCTAAGTGTAAAACTTTAACAGGGGAAGAAAATTAACGAAAATACAAATGCGCAAAAATTCCGGTATCTGACTACATTGGCTGCAACCCCTAGATGCCACGCAAAGCTGGAACAGACGCAGAAGTGGCTTTCCACTAAAAGCACTTTATGCTACAACAGTTCAGAATGGAAGTCTCAGGGGTAGAAAACACTGGCAGTCCAGAGTGTGATTAACAAAGTGCTTCTAAAGGGAAGCCAGCTCAAGGACTGGGGGCTTACTAGTGGTGATTTTACTTTGGCGGATTAACGTGGCATTTTCATTGAAGGTGTGTTAATGCAAATGCTGTTATGTAGAGTATAGGCTGGTGCAAGTGCACACTGATAAGTTGCAAACCAAGGGTACTCATAAAGGGCAGGCAACTCTGCATAAGGGCAAATATTCACAAGTTTTACAATTTGCATTTAACTCTGCTTCAGTCCCCATAAAAAAGCATTTAGTATCAATGGAGTCACAAGGGGGGTGCGGGAGGTGCACCCCTTTTTGGCAGTGCGCGGCTAAACCACCCGGACAATACCCTTCCCCGCACCAGGTTACACCACGGGAAGGGACACCACTGTTTAGCATACACACTATTGGAGGTCTCCTTATGGATCTAAATGTTAAGTTTGACATATCTGTCCTAACGTAAGATATCAAAGCAGTGGCTAGGACATGCTGTAGTGGTAGTTCAGATTTACTGAGGGAGATGTACTAAGCTCTGGAGAATTCTAAATTGGGAAGTGATAAACTACCAACCATTCAGCTCCTAACTCATGTTACAGGCTGTGTTTGAAAAATGACAGTTAGGAGCTGATTGGTTGGTAGTTTATCACTCCAATAGATCACTTTTCAGACCTTTGTACATCTACCCCAGTGTGAGAGGTTATGGCGAGGGTGTAACTATTTATAGCATGCCAGACAAATACAATAGGACACCGCAGCATAGAATGCTATGTGCCTGTAAGGGCCTGCGCTGTCTACCAGCATGGTGAAAGGAGGAGTGTCATAGCTGGCTACACATCATAGACTACATTCAGGTGGTGAAATGATGCAAACTGTAAATTACAGTAACTTTCTGTAACAGTCAGGAAAGCAGTTAAGACATTCTTATAGAGATACGAGCCATTTGATACTCACTATACACCGAGGCATGTGCTACCTATAAAAGTTAGTACAACCAAAAAGGTCCCTGTCAGCGACACGGCTACAAAGGATCGAGGATCACCAGCCATCACCTGCAATAAGTCCACATACTGGCATCGACTGCCAATATAGCCTTTGGAACATCTAGGGAAGGAGAATTTAAAGTGAATTAACATTTTCAAGTTTAAAGCTTTAACACAAACTTAAATCTACAGACAAACATAACAAGCCTCATTTTAGGGATAGGCCCACACTGTTAATTCACAGGACTTGTGTGTTCATCTGCTGGTTTGAACAATCATTGGAGATTTCTGCACTTATCCTGTTTGTAAGATTCTAACTATGACTATTTATAAAAAAACATGAAGCAGCTCACAATAAATAGGACTATATCGCACCACATCAAAATATATATATATATATATATATATATATATATATATATATATATATATATATATATATATATATATATATATATATATATATAGTTATTTTTTATTTTAGTAGCCATTCGTGTATACTTACCTCTCCGGCGTCTTCGGGTGTTGCCCAGCCCCTCCGCGACCCCTTTACGCAGTGAGAAGACAGACATATCGAGTGCCCGACATACCTGCTTCTCACTCCGCATGCCCCTGCATCCCAGAGCAGCAGGTCAGGTCAGACCTGCTGCAAAGGATGCTGGGAAAAGGGGGCGGAGCCAGCACCAGGTGACAAAGAGCAGGAACGTATGCAGCTTCCCTGCTCTGTTCGGCGCATTGTACAGATTATGCCATCCTCAGATGGCGAATCTGTCCCGCAGGAAAGAAATGGAAAGTTGAGCTTTCAATTGCTTTATGTATCGCTCTAACCATACAGAAATATGGTGATGCAAATCATCCATGTAGCAGGGATGCCCCTGAAGAACCTTCTCCACAGAGACTTGCTCCATGAATTGCACAAAGCAGAGAAGAGCCCTGATTTCAGCTAAACAGGGCTCTTCTCTGCTTCATGAATAGACTCCTTAATCATGAAATCAACAGTTTTTTTAAAATTAGACATAGTAATGATGATGGTACATGCTTTAAAATTATTTTAATATTACATCTTCTACATCAAGGGTATTCAACATGCAGCCCTTTAGCTGCCATAGAACTACACATCCCAGCATTCAATATAATAGCAAAACTGTGGCAAGGCATACTGGTATGTCTAGTTCCACTGCAGCTGGAGGGCCACATGTTAAATACCCCTGTTCTACATACACCATCCTCCTGAACAAAAGAATTATGTAATTCCCAACAGTCCTGCTTTTCTGGGTTTGTCCCGCTGTGCCATCCGGGTCCTGCGGTAAAAGGAGGGGGGGCAGGGGGGAACAGTCTCACCGCTGCTCTGCTTAGTATCTGCACACAGTGCGGTGAGATTCTGGGGTAGCCCAGCATCTCTGGGAGTGCTGTGCACACCCACAGAGTGCTGTGTGCAACTACACCTCTCACAAGGCCACGCACCATTTTTGGGCGCCCGCGTTCAGGGGTGTATCTAGGGGTCTGCGTGCCCCTGGCAAAATAAGGGACTGGTGCCCCCCACCCCTCCTACGACAGTGAAGCAACTGTGGGCTGGACGGAGCTGGCTACAGCAGCAGCCCACACTGGAGGGGGGGGTCTGGGACAGTGCTGCAGCATACACTGCTGTGGAGTGGAGGGGGCTGGCTACAACAGCAGCCCACATTGCAGGGGTGGGAGAGGGGGGGTTGGAGGTGGCTGCTGCAACAGTGAAGCAGCTCACACTGCTGTGTGGTGGACGGGGCTGGCTACAGCAGCAGCGCACACTGCAGGGGGGGTTGGGAAAGTGCAGCAGCATACACTGCTGTGGATGGGGCTGGCTACAGCGGCAGCCCACACTGCAGGGGTGGGGAAGGGGGTTGGAGGTGGCTGCTGCGACAGTTAAGCAGCTCACACTGCTGTGGGGTGGACGGGGTTTCCACAGCAGCAGTGCTGAAGCTGCACAGTGGCAGTGCACATATCATAGGGCAGAGCTTGATAGAGGTGAGGAGCAGGATTGGAAATAAAGCCGCTCTGCGTTTTGACTGGTCTGGTCTTACCTAATCCAGGCACGGCTGTTATTAAACAGGCAGCGATCGCCCCCTCCAGTTCTCTCCTTTCCCTCGTCGTCGTGTTAGATCAGCAGCATAGACTTGACAGGCGGTACTGGCCACAGGTGGCAGTACCAGCCACGGGTGGCACTGCCGGTGCCCCCCCTCGGTTGGGCGCCCCTGGCAAGTGCCATCCTGGCCAATAGGAAGATACGCCCCTGCCCGCATTGTCCCTAATTCGATCCGGAGAATATTGAGAGGTACGGAATTACCTCAACTGTTCATTCACTGGACATTTTGTAATAAAATTACTCAACTTTCATGGTAAGGTATTATTAGCGGTTAGTAACTCATATGAACTCAACCTGGGGTCCTTCTTTCCTTTAATGGTGGGTACACTATACAGATATATCTGCAGATGATGGTCATTCATACACACTGAACAGCCATCATCTGTGTATTGCCACGGGTCCTGGCTGCCGATGTGCAGGTCGGGGGCGGTCCCGCCCCCTCCCAGCTCTGCAGACCGCCCGTACACACCTACCAATGGACAGATATGTCTGCAGACATATCTGTCCATGGGCTTTGCAGCACAGACAATGCGATGTCGTTTACGTTCACAGACATATCGCAGGTAGACACTGGCCAATGGGCAGCAGATATATTGGACAATCAATTGATTGTCCATTATATCTGTCAGTGTGTACCCATCTTTAGATGCCAATTACTGATCGTAGCTATGCATTAGCAGCAAGGAACAAAGACTTATCCTTGATGGCAAACAGACTGAAAGCAATAAAAACAGAATAGAAAGGCTCTGTAAACTTATATAGAAAGATATTGAGCCTCCCAATCTTTCATTCCCAACAATGCTAGCTCTTTGCTCTGGCTACAATCAGTTAATGGTGGTAACTTCAGTGGAAACACGAAATGTCACATGCTTGCTTCCAGGTTTTACAAAATCAGAAAATACTGTCAATGTCACAGCAATTATTTTATATCTAATATGTCAAGTGTTCGTAATAAGTTGTACTATGTAAAGGATACAGATTTAACATTCTGGAAAAACAAAAATGGTTAATAAAAGAACATACCAAAGTACGCCACACTTACATGCAAGAAGCCTCCCATTCTGATACTAGGAATCTGCATGTGCCATGGTAACAGAAGTTGGTGTATGAATCTGGACATTTGGCAAATAATATTTGGGGTGATGCCTTCACAAATAGAGAGGCTGTAAAAAAAATTGAAAACAAGAACATTGCATATTTTTAGCACACACATAGGAGCAGGTCTATACTGTAGAATCAGTTTGCATGGGTAGACAGCTTTGTAATGTAGCAGTGGAGTTAATTAAAACAGAACATTTGAAGGACCTATAATTTGCAGGTGGGCTTTACACCTACATATAGGCAAGATTTAAGATCAGTGTTTAAGACAAACAATTCTTTTGTATTGAAAGATAAAACAGCCAGTATCACCTCACCAACACTTATGTGAAATTATATATGTTTTAACTCAATTAGGTTACTTACAGTTCCTTGTTCCAGTACTGGAGTTTTGAGCCAAACTGGCTGATAAACCTTATTTGAAGAAGGAAACACCACTTCAGTGGTTATTGTTTCAAGTCTACTATAAGAGGATTTAAAAACCTAGAGGGTGTGGACATAGCTAGTGTTCTAGGTAATGCCAAGCAAATGCTAAATATTCTGACAAGCAGGCGATCATATTTGGTCTGTTACACACGAACAACAGTACAGCACAGAAGAAAATGTTTCTATGCCCAGGCAGCAACAGCAAACAGATACTACAACACGCACCATGTGGGACTGGGGCTGAAAGGCCTACCAGGATAATGAAGTGCCAGGGGCCTGCTTAAGAGGTGTGTCCATTACACAAAGGACACTGCATAAATGTAATCTCATAAGTAGCCTAGGGATATCAATGGTTAACCTACCTATGGCGGACTACAAATGGTGCCATAGTATAGCCAAACACAGGGGGAGGGGGGGTTCCAGTTGCCCAAAAACCCCCCTCCAGAACAGTAGATCAAATAAACACCACAATAGCTATATTGTATAATACAATTTTACTAGAGCTGAGACAACATCCAGTACAAGTAACTTTGTGGAACTGAGCACTCCTTTAGTGCACCAGACCACATTCTTGTTAAGTGCTAACTATGACCCCTCCATAGGCTGGCCACACACTAAAATTAAGCATACGGAAACCCGACTATTAATCCTGCGATTGCCCCTGCATCAGTAATATTGTCGTTATGAAACCATTGACTGAACCATCAATGACCATCCCTGCTGGGGAGCACCGCAGACTGCAGGCCAATCAGGTGAGGGGTGCAGCTTAGTGATGCAGGGGGGAGAGGGTCTTTAGCAAAGCCCCCTGTAACAGGGAAGAAATAAAAAGGACATCTACAAACCAAGAAAAGCATACAGTCCTAACCACAGTTTAAGTTTTGTTAGTCGAGATGGTGAAAAGATAACCAACATGACACTTATAAGACTGGGGTGTTTGTATCATTATATAAATAATTTCTAAATACAAATAGACATTCCTAGTATTATACAGACATACACCTGGAAGTACATTACACTTAAGAGGTAAGTAATGATGCTGCACCACTTAAGGGAGCGAGGGGTCCCTCTTCATACAGCTTCACTGAGCAGGTGCCACTGAAGCAGTTTAGGGTTTGTGCCACAAGAGATACAGGGAACAGTTGCCCATGCAACAACCCCCTCCTTTCCCCTCCTCCTCATAGTAAGAAGAATGTTTTTGAGGCAATCAGGCCCACCTAGACTCTTCCCAGGGCCAATACCATGCTGAACACAAAGCTTTCTGATCTCCCCAAAGCTTCTAACTCAGAGGTTCCCAAACGCAGTTCTCAAGGCACCCCAACAGCTCAGGTTTTAGAGATATCCATGGTTGAGCAGCATAGGTCGTTAAATCAAATTGACTGAGGTACTAATTAAGTCACCTGTGGTCAAGCATGGATATCATTAAAACCTGGACTGTTAAGGTGCATTAGGCTTGTCGACTTTCTGGCTGCCCCTTCCGGGAGGGAGCAGCCAGATCGGTATGACAGCGGGGCGTGGCCATTGTGAGGAGGTGGGGCCGCCCAGAAGATGTGTAATTGTGGGCGGAGCAGGCAGGGCCATGCAATCGCATCATTTTGGCCCCGTCCCTACCATACAGCAGATATTACAGGCATTGTGAAGCAGGGGGCGGAGCCAAAATGACGAGAATCAGTGGGAATCGTGTCACTGCCCGCCCGCTGCGGGGGTTTCTAAGGTAATTGCGGGGGGGATAGGAGGGGTGGGTGGCAGCCAGGAGGATTGCCTGTCTTCCCGGGAGGTCAGGAGCGGCACCCAATTTTCGGGAGGTTCCCGACCAAATCGGGAGGGTAGGCAAGTATGGGGTGCATTAAACAAGTTTTGGAACCTCTGTTCTAACCCCAAAAGCCTGCTTTACTGTTACCTTATCCTAGGTTTATTTTTTTATTGGTCATAACAGCGACTAAAATAGGATATATTTAAAACAAAGAGAAAAAAAATAAAAGAAAGGCTTGGTCCCTTGGCCTACTAGCCTGCCTCAAACAGCCAAAATCGTCAAATAGAGTAGTTATTGAAACATTACGATTTTACTTAGTTCATCAGAACCTTTTACCGTTCTACAGATGTGCATATAAATTCAGTGTTCCGTCTTTCTTACAGGCCCATATTAACATTAATTCCTTAAACAGAAATCCAGTGGCAGATTCTACTGTGGAATTAGGAGCAGGGCCCACAGCAGAGAAGGAACATAATGGGAGATTTACTAAAGTGCAGTTTCAGCAAACTGTATGGCTTTTGAGAGTTTAATGTGCAGTTTGTAAACCGTGCAAGACTAGAGGCTAAACCACACAAACCACATTATTTCAAACCACCAGATCAGAAACTGCCATATTGATTTTTACACGGGGAAAGAACACAAATGGTGCAAGGTATTAAGCAGCAGTTTGTAAAGCCACCAGGAAAAGAAAAATACATGTGCTTCTGTCAGACAAGACTTCTCAAAACACATGCTGTTTGTGAATACCTATACAGATAAACCCTCCTGTTACTGGGGATCTGTTTTATCGGAGGTCATTATGATTATTATTTCTCAACGTTTGGAGACTCCAATTCATTCAAGGACTGCACACGCAGCCCTCCAACAGGGTTTCACATTACCTTTACTTTGAACACGGCCGAAAAGTACTTTAACACTCCATAATTGATCCAAAAAATATCTTGCACAGGTGTCAAGAATGCACTACATGCCACAGACACTTACTTGCCGCAAAGTGCACCCACTCGCCCTCAGACTAAATTAATCTAATAATTCAATAAAATAATAATGTCAAAATACTGCTAGTCTGAAGCTTGCAGATTAAGAAGGTGAGCACATGTAGAATACACACCCTATTTCTGCTACTGGATGTAGTGTGTGACCTTTCTAAGGAAGCAGAGAGTAAGGGGTAAATGTACTACTCAGAGGTTCTGGTCACATGATTTAAAAGGGCAATACTAGCAAATGCCAAACATTCACAGTAAACCATACACACCTTACCTGCAATAACAAAAATTAGCCCTCCAAACATGGTTGATAGGTTTCCCTATGAAGAACTCTAAAAGTGCATGCAAGAAGTGGACCTACATTGAAAACAGAAAAAGAATTAGGTGTAATTGTGGTAGGTTAGTAAAAGGGTCAATATTTGCTGGGTAAAACACCAAAACATTCTCATAAGTGGTCCTTAGATATACATTATATATGGATTTTGTTTGTGATCAAAAAGATCTCAACACCACCAAATATAAGAATCTGTTTCAAATTTATTAAGTCATAGTTCTCCCTCTTTAATTAAAATCAAATTCTGCTGCTGAACAATTTGATCTTTGAAGACTGCAATCCCAGTCATGTCACTGTTGCAGAATGTGTAACACCTTAAATACCACCATTGCAGCCTAGAGAATAGGAAAAGATGGTAAGAATTGCATCTAACGAAGTAAATAAGAACAGGACTAGACATGGGACGGTCTCTAAAATTTAGACAGTTGCCATCTATGGGGCAATCCAATTAGATGAGAGTTTGCTTGTGCGAGCAGTTTTCAGGGCAAACTAGCACTGCGAATTACATTTGCAATCCAATTCCAAACTCATTGTGCACCTCCCTGAGGGTGCGAGGTGTTAGGGAAAAGCTTTATTTTAAAGGTGCAGAACCCCTTAAGCTGGCCACACATCTAAAGATTATCTGTCCAACTAGTTGATTGGTTGGTATGAAAATCTGGTAAGGTATGAAAGCAAATGACAATCAGCAATTTGCTCCCAAATGCTGGAAAATGGACAAAAACTGTTTAAACATTGTTTAGATCAAGCATTTAACAAACTTGTCTGATGACCATTTTCATCTGTTTTCTGGCATTTAGGAGCAAATTGCTGATCATAAATTACTCCCATCAGTTACCAAATTTTCATTCCAACCAACTAGTTGGCTGGTTTGACAGAATCTTTAGATGTGTGGCCAGCTTTAGACAGCCCCACTATGGACCATTTAGAAGTTTTCAATTAGCTTAATTGGCCCAATAAAAAACAAGGCCTCAAATTACCCCCAAATCTGTTTTGTTTGTTAAGGCACCCCAAATTGAATTACAGTATTTTTTTAATGGAAAAAACATGGCTTTAAGTTTTATTTTTTTAAATAAAAAAAAAAAAGTGGCATCAAATTATTCCAAAGTCACCCTTTCCTACTCTTTGCATTTTCCAGTTAGTTCGTCAGAGGTTAAACGGAAAAAAGTTAGCTTTTTATTATTTTTGGAATAAAATAAAATAAAAACACACAGCCATTTGACACCATGTAAGAACCCCCAGCAGGGCCACCATCAGGGGGGTGAGGGGGGTGGTGAGGGGGGGAGGGAGGGGACTGCCAGGACTGGAGACCCTTTAGCATTGTGTGCCTTATGTGGTACTGCAGGGGAGGCAGATTTAAAGATTGGAATAGATTTTTACAAACAAAAAACTGTTCAGTATTAGTTCTCTACAAGTGAAAGAAGCCAGTACTTTTTCCTGCATGCATTCACACCCCTTGCATTGCAACATGGTTTGTCCATAAATACATTGCTCTAACTATAAAGATATTTTTAAAGGTGAAACCAGGTTTAATTACTTAAAGAAAAAAACAAAAAAAAAAAAAAAAACACTTGTTAGTTTATGGGTTTAGTGGTTCTGAAACTATAACCTTGGCTCAAGGCACCCTTAAGACCCCCATACATCAGCAATTGCTTGCAGCAATCTGCAATCAATTGAAAAAGGGAAAGATTTTTATATACAATCGATTGCAAATTGCAGAATTGCTGCAATTGCTGATGTATGGGGGCCTTAAAAGTTTAGGTTTCAGATTGCACACAGATTGTTAATTCAAACTGACCATGATACCAATTAAGTCACATGTGCTCATGCATGGATAGCCTTGAAACCTGGACATTAATCCCTCATTGTGTGTAAAGGCCCCCATACATCAGAGATTGATTGCAACAATCGTGCAATTTGCAATCGATTGTGTATAAAAATCTTCCCCTTTTTCAATCGATTGTGGCAATTCTGCAATCTGCAATCGATTGTGCATAAAAATCTTTCCCTTTTTCAATCAATAGCAGAATTGCCACAATCGATTGAAAAAGAGAAAGATTTTTATACACAATCGATTGCAAATTGCACGATTGCTGCAATCGATCTCTGATGTATGGGGGCCTTCAGGCACACATCTTTGAAAGTCTGACAAGTGTAGTACAGTTCTGGTGCAGAAAATACTTTCCCTTGTTACTGTGATGTTTATATCACCCAACACAATGAATGAAAATGTAAAAAAATCCAAAGAAAACCCATTGATCTTAATGGAATATATTATAGAGGTTGGCTTTACCTTGGATGCAGACAAACTTAATTTAGTGTGGAGGTCTGTCTGGGCAATACATACATGGAGGTCACATACAGTACACACAAACAGCATTACCAAGTTTTACATAGAAATAAACCTTAATTACATAATGGAACTTTAAAAAAAAAAAAAAAAAAAAAGTTCTCAGTAATGATCATGTGAAAGATTCAAATGGCTCTACTTAGAAAGTGACAAGTGGGGTGAGCAACACACACTTTAACTACTACAAAACTCCTTGTAATAAATGTGTCCTTGCAGAAAAATAAGTCAAAAATATACAAGTGTACATGCTATACATTAAACAGTTACATTTTGACTAAAAACAAACCCATAAACAGTACAAAAAAAGAAACCATAAAAAAAAAACATGCAACAAACACCACCCATTAATCCAAACTCACTGAGCAGCCTAGACACCACTATTAAGAGCAAAAATAATTTTAAGCAGTCTACTTATACTAAGATCTGAAGGAGTAAGTAACATCATCTGTTTACAATCACTTTTTCAAGCAATTAACCCAGTGTTTCCCAATTTCATTCCTCAAGGCATACTAATAGTCCAGGTTTAAAGGATATCCATACTTGTGCATAGGTTCCCAAATGCAGTCCTCAAGGCACCCCAACAGTTCAGGTTTTAGAGATGTCCATGGTTGAGAACTGGTGGTTAAATTAAATTGACTGAGGTAATAATTAAGTCACCTGTGGTCAAGCATGGATATCCTTAAAAGTTGAACTGTAAGGGTACCTTGTGGACCAAGTTTGGGAACCTCTACCATAGGTAGTTAAATAAAAAAAGAAAAAACTGAGGAACTAATTAAGTCACAGTTCTGTGCTAAAGTATGGCTTTCCTTAAAACTTGGGCTGTTAAGCTGGCCACACATCTAAAAGGTTAACTTTCCTACCAGCCAGCTAAAGTAGTTGGCTGGTTGAAACAAAAATCTGGTAATGTATCGGAGCAAACGATAATCATCTGTTTGCTCCCAAACGCCGGAAAACGATAGTTCAGAAAAGCTGGTTACATCAAGTGGATTAACTAGTTGGCTGGTTAGAAAGATAATCTTTTAGATGTGTGACCAGCTTTAGTGAGCTTTGAGGACTATGGGCCATATTCAATTTGAAGCAAAATGTTGGAATGATGACGTCATTTTCGCCTGTTTTAATTATCCCCATATTCAATTTCAAAGACTTTTCGCCGGTGCAAAAAGTCTTTGAAAAAAAACGAGGATAAGTTTTGGGGTTTAGGAGTGCAGGCTTAAAAAAAATAGCCTGCACCCCTGGGAAAAGCCCCTAAGAATGAACTGTGTAAAAAAAAAGTGTAAAAAAAAATAGGGACATCCCAAAATTTTTTATTTAATTTGGGGTTAAAAAAAAAAATATGGGTAACATGTTTCAGGGGGGTTCCCAAGTATGCAGCAGGTGTTTAAAAGAATGCGGGTTGTCGAAGCTGGATAATTGGCTGAGACAAGATCAGTTTAAAATTGGATCGCAGCGACGCCATCTTGCGACTGGCTGCAAGACACCATCTTGAAAATTAGATCGCAAGACGCCATTTTGCGAATGGCCGCCTAAGCGCCATTTTAGATAAACTCACACTTTAGTACATGTGGCGATATTACTATTAGCATCATGCGATTGCATCTGTGACCATCGCCATAAGTTACGGCAATTCATCAAAAGCCCATTTCATGACTTTATGTAGTTTGGGTGCTCTGGATAAAGTGTGTGTATTATTATAATTCCCCTAAAGTATATATTTCAGAAATGGCTGTAAAATATGTCAAAATTGGATTGCATTAGCTAAACAGAGCAAATGGCCACCTGACAACTAGCCTGTGAAGACAAGCTTAATGGACATAACGTCTGCTCTCACTCCAGGTGGCCCTGCTCAAATACAGCAAGAGGGTCGTTTGTAGAACCTTACATTAGCAGGCTTCCTACAATAAAATACCTTCAAAGCCAAAAGTGTTATCTGAGGTTTGTGTCTTGTAGCTGTGCTAATTTGCATCTACACAGGCCCTGGGAGAACAAAGACCAGTATTTTGGAGCCTGAAAAGGGTGGGGGCTGCTGGGGCATGAGAAAGTCATGGAACTATAATGCTCAGCATTACACACTGCTAGGTGTTCACTTCTAGGGATAGCTGAGAGCGAAGAAGTGCTCCCCATGTCGGTCTATGGTGGTCTCCCTCCACACAGATTCTCTAAGACTTCAGATCAGCGTTATCTCTGTGCTATAATGAGTTCACATGCCTGTAGAGGCTCATGCTATAATTGGGCAATCACTGTGAGTTTAAGTGAGATTTACGTGCACCATTTCTCATACACACATTAATACGCACAATTGCGCTGTTAACTAGTCGCATATTAGCGAATGCATAAGACACTGTATGAAAACACTGAATATTAGCTCCATTCACATGCATTTGCCCCAAGTTAACTAGCGTCTTTACATCAAACCCCACATACTCACACATTACATTTTCACATACAAGGTTCCATAAGCTTTAAGGTATAAGATTCGAGTATGCACATTTATTATCATTGCTAGGAAATAAAGGTTATTTCGTAACTAAGGTTTTATATGTGATAAGTAAGTAGGATTTGCATGAGGCAGGAAACCAAAGACCACCAGTTGTTAGAGGCTGGATTGTGTCTATTTGAACCAACCTGTTAAATGCCTTGTAACATATGCCCTCTCCTTTAGGACCAATGGTATTAGCAACAAACTTTTCTATTGTGTTGTTTATTCCTGGGGGGTATAAATATGTGTGCTCTGACCCTGGGTTCCTAGTCTTCGTGCTGAATGCTGATTGACGAGGGGTTTCTTGCTGATGCCTACATCTGGACCAGAGAGCGCTGCGTATGTATAATTGTACTTGGGTCTGTATAATCTCTTTGCGCTAAGATTATATGAGGATCATAGCGTGTAACTGCTGTACTTTTACTTGAATAATACTTTGTGCTTTGGAACCACAGGTTCTAGGTCTGGAGTCTTTATTTACTGTATGACTGCGTACGCAAATTAGCGTCATCCTTAGAGGTTTAAAGGAATGATATTAGAAGGTATAGGCAGGGGTATTTATAAGGTTCAAAGACAGAATCCTTAGGGTGGTAGCGGCAGGTGCTTTTTTGAATTTTCAAAATGCACTTTAGGGACTTTATAATATGCTTACCCCCATTTTCATGTAACCCAAATTAGATAAGAAGTTATTCCCCCCCCCCCGAAAAAGATTAAGTGCTACTCTTCACCACTTCTTCATAGCCGCAAATATGCACCTGCTGCGGCTATTACAAACCCCGACTTCCTGCAGCAGCAAAAATGGGGGTACCTATAGTGATCCCCCATATCTGGACATCTTTAGGGGGGTCCCAGGCACATTTCCCGAAAATTCCCATTTTTTTCGCAGATCCAATTTCGCCAGGTCCCTTTTTCGCTCCGTTTGAATATGGGAATAAGCGGGCACGCGCCTGATACTTTATCCCCACTCTAACCTCCGATGTGGAGCGAATAGCCCAGCATGGACTCTTCGCTCCCAAATTGAATATGGCCCTGAGTTGGAAAACACTTCATTAAACTAATCAGTACTGAAGTATTTCCATTACTTAATCCAGAGTCCTACATTTTATCAGTAGTATTGTATTTTTCCTCTTCTTTCAAGAATTTGCAAATGGATCTGTCTGAATTTGTGTATGTCTCCTGATACATTGGGAGATAAAGGATTTGGTAATTTCTGAAGTAAATTTGTAGACTGAACTGTCAAAAAACTATGCAAACCTTTGCTAGACCTAGAGTAGGGGTACTACTTAGGTCAGAGGTTCCCAATTCTGCCATTACAGTCAGTTTTAAGGATATCCATGCTTAAGTCCAAATGGTTAAATCAAATTGACTAATACCCCTTTTACACCAGAGCTAAAACCCAGGTTATTACAGGGTTAACCCGGGTTGCTTCAAGGAGTAAAAGAGGCTAGGGTTGGATTCCTGGTTGAGTGACCTGGCAATCCAACCCAGGTAACTTGCAGGGTTTAACACAGGAACGAACCGTGAATCCGTGCAGTGTAAACGTGTAACCCGTGTCATCCGACCCGGGTCCCGTTTACAGCATGGGGACTTCCAGGTTTCTCAGGTCTTTGAGATGACGTCATCTCTAAGCACTGGGAGAAGTATTCACTGCACCTATGTGCAGTGTGAACGGGACTGATCCGGGAATAACCTGGATCAGCGCTGTAGTGGAAAAGGGGTATGTCCAGGGTCTGACCTGTTTTGGAAATGTGTTCCAAATCTCAGGTCAGACCCTGGACTTAGGTTGAAAAGCAGTATGAGGTACCAGCATTTCAACCCTGGTAAAGAGAAGACCAGGGTCCCATTCACAGCAAAGGAAAAGCCGGCACTTGGAGATGATCACGCGCAGCAACCCGGGTTAAAGGGCAGCGTGAAAGGTCCAGGTTGAAATAAGCCAGGTCGAGCGACCCGGCATTTTGACCCTGGTGACGAGAAGGGTTGAACACGGGTTCAACCTGGCTCGTGATGCGGTGTGAACGGGAACGGGTAACCAGGGTCGATGAGACTCGGGTCCCATTCACTGCATAGGAAGATCTCATCTCCAAGCGGCGGCTCAGCACGTGATAACAGCATACTTGCCGACTATCTGGCTGATCCTTCCGGGAGGGAGAAGCCAGATCGGCAGAACAGGGGGCGTGGCCGGCAAAAGGGGGCGTGGCCGGGCGGGCTGAGGGCAGTTTGCGGGTGTGACAGGGGGCGGGCCACACGATTTGCATCAATTTGGCCCCGTCCCCGCTACACAATGCCGAAAAACAGGTATTGTGAAGCAGGGGGCGGGGCAAAAATGACGCGAATCGCGACAGCGGCCCCCCGCTGCGGGGGTTTAACAGGTACTGACGGGGGGAGACGGGGGATCGGCGGCAGGCGGGAGGCTTGCCTGCCTTTCCGGGGGGGCAGGAGCTGCACCCGTTTATCGGGAGGCTCCCGCCCGAATCGGGAGGGTAGGCAATCCTGGATAACGGTGACGTCATCGACCCGCCATTAGTGTCGGTTTGGGCCGCCAGTCTGACAGGAGTCCCAGCTGGGTTGCACCCGGGATGGGCTCGTGAACAAAATCCCAGCTGCAACGCGCCATACCGATGTGAAAGGGGTATAAAAGGGGTCGCACTCGGGATGAATCCATATACAAAATCTCAGGTGCGACCGAAGTCATGTGAAAGGGGTATAAAAGGGATATAATTCATATGTGTCCCAGATAACAGTGAAATGATGGCAAATCTAATAATGAGACAACCTGAAGCAGCTGTATCAGGCAGAACGGTTTTGGGTAGCAGGAAAACATAAATTTTTAAGACTGTCCGTTTTCTTCATAAATTATGGTATTTAAGTCTAATACTGTTTTGCACATGTTTGCGTGTTGATTTTTTTTTTTGTACTAAAATAATTAGAGTAATAAAAGCCCCACATAGTTTCATGTTATTGGCAGCATGAGATATGAAAGTGATCCGCAAATCACATCAAAGGGTGCTTTTCAATGAAAGTAGAATACGTTTTGATCAAAAGAGAAAGATAAATGTATGGTTACTGTGATTAATTACATCTTCACACATTGTTTCTTTTTAATCTATCTTGCGTTAAAAATTATGAGTAGCATCATTCGAGAGCTGTTCTAATAACTATCTGAATAATTGATAAAGAAATATATATATAATATATATATATATATAACTTAAATGGATATTAATCAAGGCAAACTTACCACTATAGAAAACTCTGTATATAGGGTTTGTGCCTTAACTTTTACCCCCTTCTCCTGCAAGCACTTCAGTTGGGAACTCTCTGCTTCTTAATTAGGCACAGTCCAGCATTCTGTAAAACCTTCATACTAATCTGTAAATGCCAGACGAGAAATGGATTATTTTCTAAGTTCAAATTGGAAAGAGCCATATAATATCCAGCAATGCATGAAATCCTCCAACACTCAGAGGTCATTATAGAGGCTGACCAGCAGAGGTCATCACTAACTGACAGTACCATGATCCTACATCCTTTATTACATTTTTCGTTTTTGAATAATGTCCAGACCAAAAAGTTCTATTTAACTATTGCAGAGATAAAGGAATGACCTAAGAAAATAAGAAGTGCTGATGACTGTTTGTTCTTGGTAAAAAAAACAACAATAACAACACAGATGAAGGGAACCGTGTCATACTAAGACTATGGGCCGAATTCAATTCAGTGCGATGTTGAATAGCCGCAGGAGGGACCTCCCGCAGCTATTTAATACACCGTGCTGTTTGGGCGGCTAAAGGATTTCTTCTCACACCCCCCTGGGGATGCGAGGAGAAATCCGCTAAAAGTGCCGGGCACGCAGCTGTTGGCCGGCACTTTAGTTGGAGAATGCCGTTTACCGCGCCTTAACACCCAGGTTAAGTCGCTAGAACCGGCATTCTCTGGCTTATCTTCTTCCCGACCAGGCAAACAGCGCGTTGAATTGAATAGCTGCGAGAACCGCCCTCTCGCGGCTATTCACCATCGCACTGAATTGAATTTGGCCCTATATGTACAACCAGATGCATTTTTGATAACTAGTATTTTGGACCCATCACTTGCTGGGTTGCGAGCACAAAGAATGCATTAAAAGTTTGACATGCATGGGTACCTGTAAGCACAGAAATCATTACAGAAACTTTTGGTATTTGGTTATCTATTGGCTTTTTCTTTAGCTAATTTAGCTTTCATCTATTCTTCATATGGATTGTGTTGCTTGTTGGGCATTGTTCAGCTCTCGATGCCATTTTAAAGTTAAATGGCACCTTTGGCTTGAATGACTCTTCTGGATTAAATTACAGTTAGGGCTTGCTTTTGCTTGTGTGCCCGCACCCTAAACCTAACCCTCCTGGGGGGGGGGGGTGTCTAACCCTAACCTCCCCCTTCTCCTAGCCTAACCCTAAGTCCCCCCCGGGGTCCCTAAACCTAACCCCCCCATCCCCGGGCTAAGTGTTATACTTACAAGTCAGAGGACGATCGGGGTAGCGGGGGTCGGTCTTCCGCCGTCGGGATTAAGATAGGCGTCAGCATTTCGACGCCTATCTTAAGTCCCTTGTCGGGCAGGTCGTGTCGGGATTTAGACCGGCGGCATTGCGTCTGCCGGTCTATTAACTACATCCCCCTCTGGGTTGTATATTCTTTGTCAATTATTTATTGTTTATCTCTGTTGTTTTGATATTTAATATGCCTTCTCCTTTAATATCTGTCTCCTCCTCTGTATATAACTCTGTCTGTCTTTCTTTAAATGTTGTGGCAAAGTGTCAGTTTCTTTTTCTAATTAAAAGATGTGTGAATGACATTGGTTTACAGCGCCCGTCTACACGTGCACTCAGTAAGAATGGCAGAAACAGACAGCAGGGAACACTATTAGGTAAGATTAGAGGAGAGAGAGGATTTGATGATGTTGTGTTTAGCAGGGACATGCATTAGAGATTGGAGATCAGTAGGGAGCAGCAAGAGAAGTCACAGTGATGCAGGTAGGAGAATCAGTGGACACTGAAGCTTAGTGTAGTGAGGGGAGAGTTACAGTGAGTAGGGGGTGAGACAGGCTCCCAGCACTCAGACCCATCTCCATGTGTGCATACCCAGCCATTGACCTCAACACACGTCACTGGTGTTCAATACATACTTGCCTATACTATCAGAATATCTCGCAGGCTCACGAATCTCGTGTGGTGATCCCGGATGCCCAGTAAAGTAGGCAAGTATCCCAGAGGCTGTCTGAGGCTGCCCAGTTTCCTAGTAGGCAGTATGGGCAGCCAATGAAACAATTTCCCGGATGGGGCAGACGAGAAACTGGCAACTATGGTTTAAAGCTACTGTATATTCTGGGGCTTGACTGTGAGCAGTTGGTATGCGCACTCCATTGTGCATGTAATAGATAAACAGATTAGCATACAGTATAATAAATAAACTGAATGAAAAACTGGAGCTACTTGAAGATTTCATAATCATGACTGTTTTTCCTTCTAATTTCAAAGTCCTGCTACACTAAGCTGGCAAATAACCACAAGACTTCTCAGCACAAAAGTGGCAGTATTCGCCAGAACCAGTTTCGGTTACAGAAATGTGTTATCATCATGTAACCAGAGGTAGGGGTGTTGAGGAATGCACTATGTGCTGTCTCCTCGGTTGTGACAGAGCTCCAATAGTAATGGAGGTCTGCTACTGCACATGTACGATTTCCGACCCAATGCGGCTTTTGCGCATATGTGCCTTACCATGCGTTATTTTTCCTCCACTCTCTGGACAGATTTGACATTCCCCTGAGTGTCTCTCTTATTGAGACCACCAGAGATAACGGTGCCACATATAGCAGCGGCAGTGCCACTGTTCACCACCATGCCACCACCACAGTCCGCAATACAAGTCCCATTGCCATCACTGCATGTATCTGCAGGTACACGCTGCAAACACTGCACGCCGCCTGCATTAACCCGCTCCTGGTTGGATCTGTGTCCCATTGTATGCTCCTGCATTAAACTTGTGTTGTCTCACATCCTGCTGTTTTATCTGGTTAAAAAAAACAATCCCTGGTTAAGCCGTTCATTGTGTGGACTTACCTCCATTACACCACTGACACCTATCAAAATAGGTTCTGCCAATACCTTGTACCTTTGACAGAAAGCACTGTCCTTTCATGCTTTGCATCATGTGACCAACGCAAAGGCTTATCTTTTTTCTGGCTGTCCTAAATTAAACCCAGTGCCCACCATCTGCTCCTACCAAAGTCATATCTCCCATTTGGGAAGTAATGATTGGGACAGTGGTCTCCTTTTGGAGATAAATATACACACAATGAGTACCATAATGCCATATAAAAGGGTGTAACCACTCTACTATGATACAATGGGTAATCAGCCCAATTTATACATTGGCAGTGGTGTTTGGGCCATGTTATGGCCCAAAAACAGAACATCTAACCCAACAGTCATGTTCAGTACTGACTGGTGTCTCATGTTGGCATTAGCTGACCACTAAGGCACATAGTCCCACTGTATGATGTGGTATCGGGTTAGCACTAGTAGTTTGTGTGTTACCAGTCAGCTTGTGCACTCAAACAATAAAAGTTTATTCTTGGCGATTCCTCTCACAAAGCTAACACAGTCTGACTGGCTGTCAAATCAGACAGCTGATCCAGCATATCACTCAGCCTACAGGAACAGCACCTTTTCTCTCCTCCCATGTGTCACTGTCTCCTCCCATGTCACACTGTGGGGACAGCGGCAAACACATATATAAAACCAACTGCACTATGGTGATAAAGCTATAAGCTGTTACATTTAATAAGCAATGACAGCAGTGCTTATCCAGCAATACTTCCCTACTAGCCCCCTGCACCCCCGGAATTGAGTCCCGATCTCTCACATCCCACTCAATTCCTTGTGAAGTGGGCAGAATGAGAAGGTAATTGCCAGGTATTGCGGCTCTGAAAGAATGGGACATGGCTAAAAGATGCGAAACTGCATCATTTAGCCCCACCCACTCCTCGCGGTCCTGCGTTTTGAAGCAGTTATTTGTGAGGGGGCAAAATGACATAGAAGCCCGGCCTCCACCGCCCAAAGTTGCCAAATACACATTTCCTCTCCGGGCTTCTCTTGGAGAAGACAAATAAAAAGTTGTCAAGCATGGTTCCTGCTCTGCACTGCAAATGTAATTAAAGTTTGGGGGCAAGGCTGAGAGAGGTGGCCCGGGTGGAATGTACCCCTTTGCCCCCCCCCCCTGTTTAATCCAGCCCTGTAGCAGCAGGTAGCGAATGCTAGACAATACCACAAAGACAATGTAACTTGCAACCCGTAACTGCAGCTCAGTACAAAACACTCAGGCGCACCAGTTTTTAATCAACACAGAATGACAAATGAGTGGTCCAAAGGCACTGTTAGTGACTGGAAACTATGGATCTTCCGTATCCACTACGAAAGTGAACAAGTGTCCCTCTATTCCTTCTCAACAAGAAGAGAACAGAAGAACCGCAATGAATTCTTAAACTGAAATATAACCACGCTGATCTCTTTTTATGTTCACAGTTCACACTCGCCTATATACAGTGAGAGATGTGCTTCAAAAGGTTTCTTCAGTGCTTCTAATCTCAAGTATAGATTTTACTTTGAGTTGCACATTCACTATACACGTTGATAACGCCTTTATTAAGGAATAACACTCATCTAACAGGTGGAGACATTTATCAAAAGGTTCTTTAATTGCCTATGGTATACAGTACACCACCAGTCTATCCCAAAAATCTATTTATCCACAGTGGTCAAATATTAAAAACAGTTATCCAAGCTTAAAAACATATGGCATCTTCATAGATCTGTGTATCTGAAATGCATTGGTGGTAGAAGGGCAACTGCATCCCGATCTGAGAATACTGTTCCAACTGCATAGTGCTTCATCCCCCTGCTCATCCCGGGAATTGGAGTAGGGGTTCTTAGAAGGTGCCATAAGGTCCAGTATTCATTTGAGAAGGAACACCATTGTTCTTGGGGGAGTTTTTATGATTATGGATATTTTTAATAAATTTCTATGAAGATACCATGGGCCAAATATAATAGGGTGAGAGTTCAGAAAATGTGAGAGTTTAGCAGTAAACTCTCACATTGGTCGAGTTTTATCTTCAAAATGGGAAAACATCTGGATGAGGGTTTAAATTGTGAGTTTTTTTTAGACTAAAAACATGTGAGTTTGCATGTTCTCAGACTCTATTACATTTGCAGAGTTTAAAAAGTGTGAGAAAATTCTCACATTTACTAAACTCTCACCCTATTACAGTTGGCCCCATATGTTTTTAAGTTTGGCTCTACACTGCTCCCAGCCCTTTGCCAGGATGGGCTCCTATCAGAGCCTGTCGTCTGGCAAGAGAAAATTGATGACTTTGCATGAAAATAGTAATTTTCACGTTACAAGTTTACGCCACAATTTTTATCACATCCGCAATATAAATGTGGATTGCGATAAATATGCCCCTAATACATATCACTGTCAACTTTTTCACATTCAACTATGCATGGATTTTTTTCATACTAAACCTGTCCTTAAAACTAGGATACATCAGTTGGATATGCAATCAAAATGTCGACAATCATAATGTCGACACCAGAATGTCAAATGTTACGATATCGACATGGTTAAATACTGACATTTAACATTTCAACATCTAGAAAATGTCGACATGAACAAAATGATGACAAATGACATGTCGACATGATGAAAATACCGACGTTGGAGTGAGGGTTAGCATTAAATGGTGATATTATTAACATGTTGATATTGGGGCAGTGTCGACAAGTTACATGTCTGCACCAAAATAAAAATTTCGACATGCAGACTACTCTGTTGATAAACAGTACAGTACATGTATGTACATGATAGAAGTATACGAAATATTAACGTTACATTAATGTGAGACTATTATTATTATTATTGTGTTAAAGCTTCCCATAATTTAGCTATTGGAGACTACAAAGTTACTTATTCATAGACGCAAACAGTTATTTGGGAATGTTTTCTTTCCCTCTGCCTTTTATTGCCCGGAATTGGATGAAGGGAGCGTGAGACTCCTACACTAGTGGAATTAATTCTGGACACTTTTAGGAAATTTCTAAAATTTTGAGTTTAGTCATTATTTTTATATTATAATAACTTCTAATTTATATTCCAATTGAAGTATATGTGAGTATAATCATTACTATTTATTTTTAAGTTGTCATTTGTCATATTTCCAGTGAAAAATTCAGTAAAATCACAGTTTTACAGCTACCGTATATACTCAAGTTTAAGTCGACCCGAATATAAGCCGAGGTTCCTACTTTTACCACAAAAAACTGGAAAAACTTATTGACTCGAGTATAAGCCTAGGGTGGGAAATGGCAGCAGCTGGTAGTGCCCCTAGTAGTAATTCCACCTGGTTGTGCCCCCAGTAGTAATCCCTCCTGGTAGTGCCCCCAGTAGTAATCCCTCCTGGTAGTGCCCCCAGTGGTAATCCCCCCTTTCAATGCCTCCAGTAGTAATCCCCCCCTGGTAGTGCCCCCAGTGGTAATCCCCCCTTTTAGTGCCCCCTGTAGTAATCCCCCCCTGGTAGTGCCCCCTGTAGTAATCCCCCACTGGTAGTTCCCCCAGTGGTAATAACCCCTTTTAGTTCCCCCTGTAGTAATCCCCCCCTGGTAGTTCCCCCAGTGGTAATAACCCCTTTTAGTGCCCCCTGTAGTAATCCCCCCCTGGTAGTTCCCCCTGCAGTAATCCCCCCCTGGTAGTTCCCCCAGTGGTAATAACCCCTTTTAGTGCCCCCTGTAGTAATCCCCCCCTGGTAGTTCCCCCAGTGGTAGTCCCCCCTTTTAGTGCCCCCTGTAGTAATCCCTCCCTTGTAGTTCCCCCAGTGGTAATAACCCCTTTTAGTGCCACCTGTAGTAATTGCGCCCTGGTAGTGCCCCCTGTAGTCCCCCCCCCCCAGTAGAGAGAGACGTTAGAATAAAAAATAAAAAAATCACTTACATGAAACCCCCGCTCCTGGTCCCGCCGCTAACAGCTCCTCCGGCCGCTTTGTATGGGAGAGACGTCATTACTCATGACGTCTCTCCCATTACCCACTGCGGGAGCCGGAAGATGGCTCCCGCAGTGGGAGCAGCAGCAGCCGCTGAGAGTCTGACAGACTCTCAGCGGCTGCTGATTACAGCAAACACGCAGCTGCCGGCTCCGGTGGCTGTGTGTTTGTGCTGTGTAGCGCTGACCGAACTCCGTCCAGTCAGCGCTACACTTCACTCGAGTATAAGCCGAGGGGGTACTTTTTCAGCACAAAAAATGTGCTGAAAAAGTCGGCTTATACTCGAGTATATACGGTATGCTTTTATTATGGAAAAAAATATGCAATTTCAACAATACACAAAATTAATATTTCGTTGAATATCCTCTGTTCTTAAGAACAGCTTTGATTCGTCGAGGCATCGAGTGAACCAGATGTCCCAGATTTTCAGGTGAAATCACATGGTACCAGGCCTGGATTATGGCTTCGATCAGCTCTCTCTTGTTACTTGGATTTTTTCGTGATACCATCACTTTAAGCCTTGACCAAAGATTTTCTATCGGATTTAAATCCGGACTATTTCCTGGCCAAGGCAAGACAGTGATTTGGTGATCACTGAACCACTTCATGGAATTGTTGGCGGTGTGGCATGGCGCTCCATCCTGCTGAAAGATACACTTCCGTGGGTCACCTTCGAACAAATCCTCGATTGTGGGCAACAGTTTTGCCTCCAGCACTGCTTCTTGGTACTTTTTGGTATTGATATTGCCATCAACGACCACCAAACGTCACACACCATGGCTGGCCATGCTGCCCCACACCATTACACTCACTGGGTGCTTCCTAGTTGCCGTGATGCACTCGGGCAAAAGATCTTCCCCAGGCCGACGCCAAACAAATTTCACTCCATCACTCCCGAAGATTCTGATTTTGGTCTCGTCGCTCCAAATAATCTTGTCCCAGTCTTCTTCTGTCCACTCCTGCCCAATCTATACTGTTCTGCCTGTTTCTAGTTTAGATACGGCTTCTTTCTCGGGGTCCTAGCTCGCAAACCATTGTCGAAAAGTTTTATTTCGTATGGTTCGGTCACAAACTTGGACACCAGATGTTTTCATTATGTTGTTGATGGCTTTTGCACACCTTTGACGGTCCTGCAGGGCCAGGCGACAGATTCTGCACTCATCTTGTTTTGTAAGCATGGGCTTTCTCCCAGTTCGAACGGCTGATTTCGTCGATCCACTGCTCGCAACCCTTATGCAGTTTCCATACACCTGACTTTGTTGCCCCACTGCCCAACCTGTTCGCAATTTCTTCATAGGTATACCCTTCCTCACGAAGCGTCATGGCTTTGCCTCTCTTCCCAGGCGACCAGTCAACATGTTTTGAGGCATTCAGAGCCATTTTAGTCGTTATTCAGACTTTGAAAAGAGCTGCAACTAGCTTTGAGGATTGATTGTATAGGCTGCCACAGTCTGGATGAATTGAGTGCTGAACAAAGCACATGAGCCTGCATGGATGCTGTGTGGGACCTGCTCCCGGATCCTGTCAGCATGCTGCCTGCTGTGACTGGTGACAGCCTGCATCTTCACCACAGACAGTGGCTAGTAAGTGCATAGGCAAACGCAGGGGGGGTTTCCATCTGCCTGGAAACCCCATTCCCCAGCCCACACCATAACCACAATAGAAATAGTAATATAATAGATTGTTACTAGTGCTGCATGTTCTTCTCAGTATCACAAATGAAATAATTAGCACCACCTGTGGATCTTTTAACATATATCAGCCAGTAATAAATAACCTGTGCACCAACTAGAAGATCTGGAAAACATGCACTGTTAGAGATGCACTGCTATAGAGCTCAATATGTACATATACAGTTTTGACCAGGGCAGTGCTAGGTTCTTCTGATGCTCCTCCAGGCTCCCGAACTTGCTCCAATAGTCTGGAATGGTGCCCACATCTAAAATATATACATTCAGCTCAGGCAGGATGGCCTACTGGCGCATCTAATGGCTTACTGTGATCGCTGGTCCTGTATATGCTGGAATTAATACACACAATACACTTTGTATGATGCTTATTACAGCTGGTTAGGTGCTAATTCTGCCCTATTCATTGACAGGCAACACTCGCTCTATAATTAAGCATTTGGAAACCCCCCTCTGAAAATCCTGCGGTTGCCACTGAAGTGTATGTCAAAACCCTCTCTCTCTCTCTTTTCTTTCTCCCACTCTCTCCATCCCCTTCTCTCTTTCCTCTCTCTGACAAATCATGTTAATATATTAAGTAGAAACATCATAGATTGAAATAAAAGCATTAAAGTATTGATTTGGTATAGCAGAATATTAATTTTCTGCATAAATATCAAATAAAACATTTTTTTTATTGAAAGTGTCCAGAATTAATTCCACTACTGTAAAACCAATAACGGGGACTTTGAGGATTACCTCTCACCTCTCTCCCTCCCTGCGACTCTCTACTTTGGGCACTAGGTGTCGCTGCTGCAGCCAGTGAGCCGTTACTTCCTATAGCGAGCCGTAGCGCTGCGCCGTTGCTATGTGCCCTGGCGTCGTCTCCAAGAGAAGCGGTGTGCGCGGCGGCCAGACAGGGGGAGGAGGCGGCTGCGGTGGCATTTCCGGCCGGGCCGGCTGCTGCGGGAGGCGTGGCGGGGAGGGGACAGAAGGCAGCAGGAGGGGCGCAGAGAGCCGGTCGGCTATGACTGAGCAGCAGAGCTTTAAATTAGGGGAGGAGGAGTGCGGCGGCCGGCTGTAGCCTGGGATAGGAGGACACGGGCTCCCTTAGACTGTCCTGTCACTGCCCCTCACTTACAGGGTATATACTGTAGTGTAAGCGCCACCACCACCGCCTGCTGTGTGATTGTCCCTTTGCAGTGACTGGAGGCTCCCAAGATGGACATACAGGTGAGTGTGTCCGGCCCATCTCCCAGCAATCAGCCCACACTCTAGTATAAATACTAATATAGTATAATATTGCACGTCACTCTAATGTGTCTCCTGGTCATTCAGATATCTAAAAAGTGCCCCCTGCTATTGCACTGTGCTACAAGTCTTACAGTGCATTATGTGACTTGTAGTCCCCACAGCAGCTAATACTTGATACTTACTGTTTTTACTTTGATCTGTCAAATAGTTATAAGAAGGACAAGCAGAATACCCCACACTATTTGTTTTGATATTGAATAGAACTGAAAAATTAGGGAAATGACAGGACAGTATGTAGTTTTGTTTTATGTTTGTCATTTGTTATTGTTGCAACTATAGACTCTCATGTAGAAATATTGGTGAGTAATGTAACACTTCCCAGGTGTGCGAGTTGGTAGGGATCATTCATCAGGTCAGGTGTGTTATGTATTACTTTATGTATTACTGCTTTGAAATTCTGATGTATAGTTCTCAGTATTTGGTTCGGGGAACCCTTACTGTGTTCTGCTCTGCTCAGCTTCTCTGTGCTAAACCCATCCTTCATTTTAGAAGACATTATTGTATATGAAGTAACCAAACACGTTTTTCTACCAGACGTCTACTGAGCTTGGAAAAACAAGTTTGGCAATCAGAAGTTTTTTTTATGCCTTATTTTATCTAACGTATAATTGGAATCCATTGCTATTCCGTTCCATCAGTTAATGTGGCGTGCTAGCTAGCAGGGTTGATGTTACATTTTCATTTCAGAATACAAATGCACCCTACGTTCATCATTCTTTGTCCTGATTCATTCTGTGCTCAGGAACTGTTCATTCTGGTAACTGTAAAATAAATGATAGATCAGGAAATAAGGTGCTTTCCAGCTTTCTGTGGGGACATGTTGGTATGTGTGACAAGGTAGTACATTCTTTTTAGTATTTTATGTGCTTCTCAATTGTGTATTGGATAGATACAGTTTGGTCCATAAGTGTGGACATTCCCTTATAAAAAGGAAATGAGTAAGGAAATATTAACCCAGTGTCTACACATATGATATGGGAGTGGGGGAAAACTTTTTAGGGTATGTCACCAGTATGGTGGCCATCTTCAAAACAACTCTAATTTTTTTAATTAAGGTAGTCATGTGACATATCAATCAAATGCAGAATTTCATAAGAAAAACAATGGTGTTCTTTGTTTTAATGAATCTTTATTCCTTCTCGAGTTGCCATTGTCATTAATGTCACTACTTGCAAAAGAAGATTCAGTTAAAACTCTAGAATGAATGAAGAACAACATTGTTTTTCGTATGAAATTCTGCATCTGGTTGATATGGCACATGGCTTTTAGATACTGGATTATAATGGTGCATATACACGGTAAGATTTGTTGTCAGATATGAACGATAACTATTTAAAAAATCGTTCATATCTGAAAGAAAATCTGACATGTGGGCCTGCAGCGATGAACGATGCGTGTTCCCGCATGTCAGATGACGATATCTGACATCGTCTGTGTTTTGCAGTGTTTGACGATTTAATTCATTTTAATACTGTCTGAAATTCATTCAATCGTTCAAATCGTTGGTAAAATCGGTCAATCGTTCATCTGACAGATCTAACCGTGTGTATGCACCATAATTTCCTTACTCGTTTCCTTTTTATAAGGGTGTTTCCAGACTAATGGACCACCCTGTATATATATTTTACAAAGAACTGTTACACCGACAAATTTATTAAGCAGCATGTTGGGTTGTCCATTTTGATTCAGTGGTGATACTCATCGGTTTCGGGTGTGTGCAAGTTGATTTGCCCCATTTCAATTAGACTGCTGGAAAATAGAAGTATGAATCTGCTCACAGTTGGCAGCGGATTCAAAGCACTGAACAGATCAGTATGTTTAAAATAGCAATGAAAGGGTTAATGTTAAATGTACGTGGTGGTCGCTTACCAAAAGCATAATCAGCCTTGGACCTCTGAGCCAGGTCTGGTACTGAAAAAATGGGGTATAAATCGTTGTGGAGTACTCTAGTTTTTCCAGCAACCAGCACCGGTCTGGACTAGTCGGGGGGCTTGTACTATAGCAGGGAGACGCACAGTGTGGGATCAGTATGTCATAATGTAAAGCGAGGCTCCAAACTGGTCAGCCCTGGACTGGAAATCCTGGGATTGTGAGGACCCCCCACCCCCCCAAATAATTTGTGGTCCCACCTTTCGCGGAACTACCAACCCTGGACTTAGACCCCAGGGCTCATTTCCGTACCTCTGGTGGCAGTAGGTCCAGGGGTAATTTGTAAAAGTTACATTTATTATGGTACTTTACAGGGGAACTACTGTACAGGTCTTTACTAAGGCCTTTTAGTTTCAGTGTAAAGAACAATATTAAATCTATCTTTTACACAATACCCCCTACACTCACCGCCACCAGGGGTCTGGGGAAGAACTTTGGGCTGAAAGATCCTTGGGAGGGGGACCAGTTTGTTTTTGGGGTCCCCACTTCCCGAGGATTTACAGCCATGGGATGACCAGTTTTGGACTGGTTTTACATGATGGCAGGGTGACCTCATGCGGTGTGTGTCCTTATAGTGTAAGCTCCCTGGCTGGGTCAGCCCGGTGCTGGGTACTCGCAAAACGTGGGGACCCACGCCGGTTTCCCCATGACTTTCCAGTACCGAAACATGTTCAGAGTTCTGGAGCTGGTTATGCATTTGGTGTTATGCATTT
Source organism: Taudactylus pleione (assembly GCA_031769625.1). NCBI lineage: Eukaryota > Metazoa > Chordata > Amphibia > Anura > Myobatrachidae > Taudactylus > Taudactylus pleione. The sequence continues at coordinate 13,923,632 of JAUIMM010000120.1, read as the reverse complement.
TTTTATTTTAACAATTCTTTACACTGTCCAACACCAAAGCCTGCACAGATCATACTTATCTGTGCAGTGCTTTGGACAAACATGCTACTCACAGATAGGTCTATTCATTTCTTCTGTTGTGCTGAGATTTTGGTGTGATTTGATAGTGTAAAGGCACACATGCAAGAGACTGCACGATTACGACATTGTATTCGTGCAGTCGTTTGTCTGTGATGTGCCTACACTGAATGAGCAGTCGTTCAGTGAAGGCACATCAATCATCTGCAAACATGTTGAACCTGACGATATCGTCAAGTTGTACAACATATTTGTACGATAATAGATGTCTAAACGACCAACTATTATTGAACAATCTAACGATATCATTACTGTTCAATCGCGCAATTTAATCGTCTAGTGGATGTGTGCCTTTAAGGTGTGTACACACTGGGCGATTTTACGATTACGACATCGTAATCGTGCAATCGTTCAGTAATCGTGCACTATACTGCCGGAAACAACCAGCGATGCATGCTCCCGCTGGTCATTCCCAACATTGTCCATAGTTTGAACATGCAGGCCAATCTGTCGATAACGACAGATTGGCCATGTTCAGGAATGAAGGATGGTGCCTACACTGAACGACATATCGTTCAGTGCAGGCACTACAGGGGAACAAGAACGACTGTGCGAATACGGTGTCGTAATCGTACTGTCTTTCCTGATTGCCCAGTGTGTGCAGTCTTAGACAACACGATTCTTAGTAAATCTGTGATTTCTATTCTCTTCGATTTTAACATATGTTGTTTGTTTCAATGGTGTAATTACATCTAATGCCGTTAAAAGTTGCAACCATATAATTTTTAAGCGTCACATTAAACGTGTTTAAAAGCGTTTTCAAACTGTTTAGTTAGTCATCCATTCGTGAACTCTGAGGCTAATTCAGCATTGCATGTAAGTGCCGTGTTGAAGGCATATTCCTGATTATCGGGAATCTTTGCATGCGCAGGACCCATTCTGCGATTGTGCAGAGCGGGTCCTGCGTGATCGCACACAGCCTCTGCTATTCCTCTGCCTGACAGTCTGTCCGACTCTCGTTAGCTGCTAAAACATACACACCGCCGCCGTATACTACCCCCCCCCCCTAGTTACGCCACTGACACTGAAGTGCCAAAAGTCATGGGATAGATATGTAGTATCATGTAGGAGCCCCTCTAGCCCGGCGAAGTGCAGCATCTTGACGTGGCATCGATTCCACAAGTGGACTGAGGACCTCTATAGAGATGTTGAGCCATGCCACGCCATTCGTCTGAGTGCTCCTCAAGCCAATTCTGGACAACTTGGGACCTGATGGAATATTCCATCTTTGTGGGGGTACATGAAGTTCATGAAGGGCTGCAAATGGTCATCAAGCAATACAATGTAGCGATTACCAGTCAATGACATGTTCAAGTGTACCCAACTATTATTGAACCACCACCAGCCTGCACGGTGCCTTGTTTACAACTGGGATCCATGGCATCATGGTGTCTGTGCCACACCCGAACCCTACCATCAGCCTGAAATAGCAGGAAATGTGACTCATTAGACCACACCATATGTGCCAGTCCTCAAGGGTCCAATTAGTGATGTCATGAGCCCAGGTGAGGCACTGTGTCCGGTGTTGTAGTGTTAACAGGAGCACTTTGTTGGGTCTTCTCCGCCCATATCCCATGGAAGCTAAAGAATGCTGCACTGACCTGCTGGGTATGCGTCTGGTACCTCCTGCATTGAATGTGGAAGTGATTTGCGCCAGTGTAGCTTGTTTGTTACCACTGACATTTCTGGCCAGACGCTGCTGGTCACAATCATTAAGCACGTGTGGTCGCCCACTGCGCTGTCCACGGTGGGTGGTGATGCCTTCTATGAGGTATTCCAGGTACACATGTGACAGTGGTTGAGGAATGTTGAATGACCGCACAACTTTGGAAATTAAATGTCCCATCTATTGCGTACCCACTATCATGCCTCGTTTGAACTACGATAATTCAAGTCGCCTTACCATGAGCAGCCTAGCCGGTGTTTAAACTAACTCCGGAGATGTACAACTGATGCAGTTCTGGGCCGTTCTAAGATTCCACAGTATGGTGACACCACCTACCATTACCTTTACATCCTGCTACTCCATGACTTTTGGCACTTTAGTGTACTTCAACCGTAATACACTGTGCACACTAACATATTGCTAGAGGCTCTTGTTGGAACAAAATAAGTATGTAATACACACTGTGCAAGTAAAAATTACATTGTATGAAACATTGTGATGTGCATGGCATGTATTGTACCCCCAGCTTCAACATTTTGTACCCACAGGGAGGGAGTTAACAACCATTGATATAGCAGTGCCACTTTACATTTATTAATATACACAGAATATGAACCAAGGCTGAATCAAATATCTCCTGGCTTACTCTAAGTTACTTTAGTGAATTAGCTAGACTAAGTCCTAACATTCAAAAAACTACCACTCCTTGGGAGCAATTCAGTTAGTGGCGTGGCCTTCATATACCCTACTGGAATGGCACATTAAGGACAGCAACACCGCTAGGTTTTTCTGCTCAACTTAGACCTGTACAGGAAAACTAACAATGTTTCCCATACCATAATGAGCAAATTTGTAAACATTTGTTTACAAAGTTGATCAAATATGTTAGACAGTGCATGGAGTCCAATGTTATCCAATTACTTCTTCTAAACATTAGTGCAGAGCTGGTTTAAGAACAGATGTGGCTATAGCCAACATATTGGTTTGGATGCCCTTTTGATCAAATTGGCTTAAGGTAATGTAGGTACCACAGTACTAGTACTCAATAAGCTCTTGGCAGGAGTCTTGGTTGCATAGTACAGGAACTGGTTGTGCATTGGTGTAATCATGGTGTCATTGGATGACCAGATGCACGGGGGCACTTGCCATTTTGTTAGATACCCCTACAACTAGAACTGCAAATGTTCTGTTTGTGGCTAAATCATCCACAAGACTGGTCATTTTCTGTCTAAACATAGCTTTGCGTTTTGTCTCCTTTACTTTTCTGTTATTATCTTGGGACTCATTTGGGAGTAAAGATTACTTGTACAAGGTTTCAAGTGGCCGATATGAGGCGGAGATCAGTACAACAGAGATAAGTGTCTATTTTCAAAGTTGTTTCTTCAGCACCCCCTTCAGTGGTATAAGTGTGCTGATAAAGTTGGGATATCTCTTCCATATCTGAACCTTAAACTTTGATCGATTTACTCTATGGATTAGTTTGTTGCTATCATGATTGGCATTGTTTCTACTGTCAGTGAGTTTATTGTGTAAAAACATTTTGAGAACCTCAACTGTTGCAAGAACATGTTAAGTTGTGTGTTAAAAGTGGAGAGTGCTGACAGAACTTGACGTATGTTTGTATTTTTTATTTAGTAGAACCTTTGTTCTGATCGCTCTTTTTAGTTATATATTGTTTATTATGTAGCCATCCGCAATATGACTTCCTCTCTTATTGTTGCTGCACAGACCGACACATCTGTACCCTCCACCTTCCCTAGATGAAAGCTGGAATTTTAAAATGCATAAACTTTTACTTCAAATGATTTTCAAACCAGCAAAAATCCTATATTTTAAGCAGAGAAACCAAAGCTGTATTTGCTTATGTAATTTTTAAGCTCTCATTCTTCCTAGAATCACTGGGGATGATTCTAAGTTAGATGGATCTCTGTAATGGGTGCAAATTTGCGAGGTTTTACATACATTGCATGGGCAGATCCGAATTTACACATTTTCGGGTATGTTTGTCCTATTCTGAGTTGTACTTTACTCATACTTGCATACACTCTGGAATGGCATGGATGCTTCCAAAACTCGGGTGGCAGTCCCGTCCACCCGGAAAGATGGGCAAATCACCCGGGGCTTTGGCCACCCGGCCACCTACTTCCCCAATGAAGTGGGTGGCATAAGCGGCTGGTGACGAGATTCACGTTGAATCGTGTCATGGTTGCTCTGCAGCTAATCTCAGCATTGCCCACCTCCGCCAAGCCCTGCCATTGCTTGTCTTGTGGGTGTAGCATTGGTGTGCATCAAAAGCTCTGTGCGAATCTGAGTCATGCATATGGGTTAGGGTAGACTGTTTCTGACCCCTTGCATCTAACATGAGGCTGGTACAAGTGCCGTAACTAATGACTGTTGCTACGGCTGACGTAAAATCATTGAGCAGCACAGCTTCCTGCTTGCAGATGCCCGAAACCTTGTGCTTCTACGTTCAATTGTTAGCAAATTTCAGTTAGGTACCGGTGCTCCTTGTGGCCATTACTGGTAATTGAATACCCGCCATCAGTTTCTTTGGCATCAGAGCAAGGGTTATGGTGGCTATAGAAGCATAGATCATGTATGCTGTTTTGAAGTTTGCTAAAATCTTATTTTTTGTGTCCACTCAAAATCCAAATCACTAAGATTGGTTAGACAGTAAAGCTGGGTGTACACTAGGCCGACCTATCTGATGATTGGTAAGTGTATACACACTTACCAATCATCTGCCCGATGTGCTGGGCTTGACAGCTCAACTGGGTGGGCATTTAAATTGCCCCCACCGGTTGAGCTGACAATCACCGCTGGGTCCCTACAGCATGTGTACAGGCGATCGGTGGGTTGCCAGTACACTGATATATCTTATAGATATATTGGCCATCTGCTGTACTGCACAGCAGATGGGATATGTCTGTAAACGACGACATTCAGGCATATCTGCTGTGTACACACTCTATAGATATATCGATCACTGTGTACCCAGCTTAAGTGTATGCCCAAATCAACTACTTACTGTATCTGGTTAATGGGCAGTTGGGTTAAATGGTCATTTCTCTCTATGGGCCGTATTCAATTAGCTGCGATACTATCGCACCCACGATAATAGCGCAGATTTTTTGGTGATATCGCATCGGCGATATTTTATCGCCGATTTTTCATGTAAAAATGGAGAACTTTTCTCCATTTTAAAAAAGGGGGAAACTGTGCAAAATCCTTATTTTTGTGTAAAAATGTGGCGATTTCTTACAGAACCCTTTGGACAGCCCCCCTAATGATACTTTAGCGGGAAAAAAATCATAAATTGCTTACTTTGGTGAAAAACGACCGCTGAAATTTCGGTCAAAATTTATGTTTTGTTTCTTAAAAAATGCATTTAATGTATTGGGGCTGGTATTTCGGAGGGACTTAAAGATGCGCCAAGTGTTTTAAACATTGCACGTGGCTGGCGCAGGCATTTTTTTAGCGGTTTGAAAAAAAACACCTGCAAAGCCAAGTGCGATGTTTAAAACACTTGGCGCATCCTTATGGGCCTCCGAAATACCAGACCCAATACGTTATACACATTTTTCACGAAAAAAAAATAAAAATTTGGACCAAAATTTCAGCGGTCGTTTTTTTCCAAAGTACGCAACTTGTTAGGGGGGCTGTCCAAAGGGTTCTGTAAGAAATCCCCACTTTTTACACAAAAATAGGGATTTTGCTATTTTTTTCGCCTGCCCTAGGCTGGAGAAAAGCAACTCCAGTTTTTAGGCGAAAAACAGCAGTTTTTCGCAGTCGGTGAAATCTGCTGATCGCGGCCGATATATTGACCGATCGGACAGCAGATCTGCAAACGACGGCGAAAGCGGATGATTTCGCCTCTAATTGAATACAGTCCTTAGTATGGATTGCTTCAGGATTCGGCATGTGTTTCAGTCGATCGCCCGTACACAGGGGCACCGAGGGGGTGGGGGGGAGCCGCAAGCGAATACTACTTACCCGGGACCGGCACAGCTCCCCATCCACAGCAGTCCAGCACACGCTGCTGTGTGCTGGGCTGCACTGAGAGACTGTCCGAGGCTGCTAAAGCAGCAGCTCAAGCAGTCTCCTATGCCAAAGGGGGGGAGCGATCACGCTAATCGCACCCCCCATTGGCTGTGGCCGCCTTCCACTATCAGGTCACGCCTCCTACCCGCCCCCCGGTTCCTCCCGACCCGCTGCAGCATGCAGATGATGGTCGTTCAGTGTGTATGGACGACCATCATCTGCAGATCACTCGATCTGCAGATATATCGCTATAGTGTGTACCCACCTTAAGGTACACACTTTACAGATATATCTTCAGATGATGACTGTTCAGTGTGTATGAACAACCATCATCTGTGTGTGTCTGCGGGTCCCGGCGACCAGGGGGCATGTTCTGGCAAGCGGGAGGGCAGTATGTCCTTCACCCCTTCACACGGCGGCCGCTGTGTACGGGCGGTCTGCAGACTGCCCGTACACACCTGCCGATGGACAGATGTGTCTGCAGACATATGTGCAGCACAGCCAATACGATATGTCGGTGAACGATTATGTTCACCGACATATCGCGGGTATGCACTGGCCGACGGGTAACAGATATATTGGCTGATCAATTGATGGGCCAATATATCTGTCAGTGTGTACCCAGCATAAAGCTGTATCCTATGCCTATATTTGGCAGTTGGGTTACTTGTAGTTTTGTGCCAAAGATAATGTCCGATTCAGATTTAATTTCCCAGTATATTTACAGGTGGTATTAGAAAAATAAATGGTGCTAACAGTTGTGTTTACAATCGGGAGACATGTAAGTTTGCAGAATCAATTTATCAACAATCATAGTTATCAGGGGCGTCTTAAGAGAGGAGGGGGCCTGTGTGCACTCCCCGTGCGGGGCCACCTCCTCTCTTCCCGGTGGCCGACAGCTGACTGATGCGGTTGGCCAGCCATCGGAGCATTAGTATACTCCGGGCACTAGAGTGTGCCTGGAGTCTACTGCGCAGAACGCGGGGAAAATGGCCGCAGCGGCCATTTTCCGGTGTTCTGAGCAGCGCTGACACCTGCCGCGGGACCACGGACGGGTAAGTTATAAATAATATGGGTGCAGGATGTGCGGTGCGGGGGCCCGTGTGCCCCGCACACGCTGCATCCATTATAGATACGCCACTGATGGTTATAATATAATTCCATAAAAAAAACCCATAAAAATGCATTGGCTTGCTATGATTACAGTAAATTCATAAATGCAAATGTTGAAAAGTCTTTAGACTTAATTAAACCTTAAAAAAACAGCTCTCTAATTCAAGTTGTGACATCATTCAAAGTCCCTCCACTAGTGTGCTTAATTATTTAGGCTACCCAGAGCTTTCATGCAAAAATAGATCTCTCATATGATAATGCTGTTTCGCAATTGAACCACAAAGTAATAATGCGACATGATGCTTTATGATCATGTTTAAAGTTATAATGCTGACGTGATTAAAATGCTTTAACCAACCTTACAACCGTGCCTCCAATCTGTCATTGACATATGACCGTTGACAAAAAGTATGTATTTTAGTCTACATTCTAGCACCCTGCACCTAATAATCAAAGCGAGCATTTAAACAAATAGATTTCTCTTTCATCGCAATATATCTGAAGGTTAGACCAATATGCAAATGTGTAATACAGGAAAAAGGATTGGCTGCATAGGCGGATTACTAGTGTTCATTCTAGCACCCTGCACCTGTCGCAACCTGTGCAGTTCCTCTTTCCTGCCTTGGGTGTCGCTCTCTGCTCTGCTGCTTCCAGCACACTCAGCTAATGCAACAAACCACTTAGATATAGACCAAAATGTGCTAGAAGCACCAGAGCAGAGAGCAACACCAGAGGCAGGAAAGAACTGCACTGGTTGCAACAGGTGCAGTGTGCTAGAATGAACACTAGTAATCATCCTATGCAGCTAATCCTTTTTCCTGTATTACACATTTGCCTATTGGTCTAATCTTCAGATAGATTGAGATGAAAGATAAATCTATTTGTTTAGATGCTCGCTTTGATTATTACGTTCTAGGCCTAAGCTCCAGCAATATAACCTGGTGTCCCATATTCACAAATTTATATAGGAAGCTACGTTGGTAATATCTTTGTCACCTCTGAATAATTGAAGCATCTGAGTGCTTCTGTGGCTGCCGTTGTACCTTTATTATGTCTTTTGTGTTGCTCGGAGAGACCATTTTCAGTAAGCGGTTTTGTACTCTATGTAAAAAGACTCTTTACTTGAGTATGTTAATTATTAAACTTCCTTTATTTAAGGACCACTGTACTTCATGACTCATTGTTACAGTAGAATTAATTAGCATTTTAAAAGAGTATACCTTTATATTATTGAAAAAACCCCAAGGCATTCAGCTGTTAAGCTAGGCACACATTAGGCGTTGTCTTTGAACATAGGGCCATAACTAGGGTAGTGTGACCAGTGCCATGGCACAGGGCACCGCAGGGCAGGGGGCGCTGTTTGTGCCTGTCAATTTTCCTGTTTATTATCATTCTCACTTGTAGCTTCCTCTTCCCTGGCCCTTCCACATGAGGCCATGGCCCTTTTTCAGGTGCACTATCTTATATAGTCAAACAGAGCAAGCACCAAAACACACATACCTAGGCGCCTGATCAGAATATGGAGATATCGATCTTAGTACCCAATCCACGCTGCAGCTTCTTAAGAGAGGTAATTGCCACACCTCTTAACAGTAAAAACAAAGAAAAGAGAATAATAAAAAACGCTGCTGATTGGAGACCTTCTGTCTTGATAATAATAAATACAGTTTAATATAACATACAAATGGTCATATATAAAACACATAAAATTAAAACACAAGACAATTTGCATAAATAACAATGCATAGGTATAAATACTTCTGGAATATCAGGTGGTTATATAAAGCAGCCGAGATAATTGCAAGCTGTCGACAACTCCATATATGTTGCTATGCTGTGGAAGTAAACCTATAAATACAATATAATAAATGAAACGGCTCCACACTTCACTATACATTTCTCTTGATTATATCCCAAAATGACACTTCAAGATTCCAAGTGTATTTTAATCCATACCAGTTTATTAGGTCAAGGACCAATTGAATAACTGTACTTTGTGTTCCCTGATGGTTGGAGAGGACCTGATTTATAAATATATGTGAGTACATGATCTCAAGTTTTAATGTCCATTTAATAGTTGGGAAATTTCTCATAGAGAGATAAAGATGCTCCCATTTCCCTTAATGGGATATATATATATTGAGCCAGGTACAAGTAGTCTCCGCTATCCTTCACCCATTTTGTAAACAGATATTGGCAAGAATCTTATTAATGCCCAGGTGATGGTGTTCACTGAGAGTTATCTTGATGTGGTTACTCACAGTGAAGTTGATCCATCAGAGCGCTCTGTTTTGGTGGATGATAGTGTGGAGCTGGAGCCTGTAACCGTTTCCCCGCCTTGTGGTACACCTCAGTGGCTTCCTCAGACACAAGGCGGGGAAACGCGTTACAGGCTCTAGCTCCACACTATCATCCACCAAAACAGAGTGCTCTGTTGGATCAACTTCACTGTGAGTAACCACATTTGTCCTGGAGTTCACGGAAATCTGGGTGACCATCGCATTGTTTGCTGATCATCTAATGTGTACCAACTTCATAGTTAAACCATCATTGATATAGTTATTATACTAGAGGTAAGGGGATTTTTTTTTGTAAGAACTGGAGACAATAAAAACAAAACCAAGCATGTACTCAAAGTATGAACCTTGCAGGTAGCAGCAATACAAACAGTGATGTCTTTGTTGCCTTCCTGTGCTTTTTATTGTTTTTGTATGATTTTTTTTTTCTTTTTTAATATCCTCATTTTGTATCTCCCTCCCTTGTATGAGTGAAGGGGTCATGGAAGAGGTGATAATTTCAAAGAATTGTTGAAGATCCCTGCCGTTATGTAAATTGTTTTAATATGTAATCATACCAGAAACACCAGTGCTGGTGGATTCTGCCCTAACATCTTATCAGGTAGCAGCGAGCGATGATGGGCATGGTGAATTCAATGCTGTTGTCCAAAAAACGAAGGCAAACTGTCTTCTACTGGAAGACCAGAAATTGGGGCGTATAGCAAATAAAATATTTTTTATCTATGATCCCTATATTCTATTTATAAGGCTTTCCTTATTTCCATACTGCTATATCTAGTGTATGGGGGAAAAGACTGATGCAATTCCGGTAGTAGTGAAACTCAAAGTGCCCATACATGTCATTTTGATCTTATTAACTGTAAATCCTAAAAAGACCACCAATATTTATCTGGATCCAGTCACAATCCCAACCACCGGCATCCCAATGGTCAGTACTGGGGTTAAGGTTAGGCACTAAGGGGGGAGGGGGAGGGTTAAGATACTGACCGATAAGTGTCGGTATCCCAACCCTGTAGGGATGCCGGCGTTTGGATTTTGACCGCTAGCATCACGTTTCCATCCCACATTTATGAACACCTCTTTGGGATCCACCCGATATTGGTCAGGACAGACTGTCAAATTGGTTAGCTGACAGTGTATGAGGCTTTGTTGGCGGTCCACCCAATGGGTCCAAACGCTGCACGGCCATATCATTCAGATTTTGCCCCCAAAAATTGGCCAAATTTACTTAAGCCGCATATCCACTATACGATTCGCTCTATGAGCGATATCATGTAGCGTGTCCCCGACAGTGGTGTGCTCAATGTCCTTAACGACATTGAGCACCCACACTGAACGATATATCGTTCACTGCTAGCACCGTCCCTCATCCCCGTACTTGCAGAACCTGACAATATCGTCAGGTTGCCCTGCTAGTACGGGCGAAGATCAACAATGTCAACGACCAGTGGGAGTGTGCATTGCTGGTCGCTGACGGCATATCCACTGGCCAATATAATGAACTATAGCTATATCGTTATTGTTCATTTTATCGGCTAGTGGATACGCGGCTTTACTTGGTAGGCCCGTCTGATACATAACTCATATTGCAAATGTTAAATACTGGAATACTTAATTGAGTTGGTCATGAGACACCTGGATATAAAGTATACCTCATCTTAGCAATTTAATTTATTTGATAATAAATAATAATGTGGTTAAGCTGGGATGGTAATCACTGAATATTTATATTGTAGCTTTCAGAAGTTGTAATAGTTCTTAATAAACCTATATAGCTTCAGTATATGTAGAGTTTGCCTTGAATTTGTTGGTTTACCATATAATTTTTTTTTCTTCCTGCAGGCAACTTTATTGGATTATAAGGCAATTGCTCTAAAGTATTTCCTTGATGCCAGAAACTTTGTAAATGAGGCCTGCAAAGAAATTGAGCCATGCCACCTAATCGCGCTGACATTTGTCTCCTCCCTTATATCTGTATGGATATATGACTTTATATTCCAACAGGAGAGTAAGTATTTATAATTGATTATTTTGCAGTAGTGTTCTTTATGTATTCATTATATGGATAGTGCAGCAAATAATAATAATTATTTTATTTATATAGCGCTTTTCTCCCATGGACTTAAAGTTTATATTATTATTTCTGTCATCACTGGGCAAAAAAAAAAATCTATATTCTACCATAGAACGTCAGAGGTGCTGAAAAATAGTGGGACAATGAAAAAAACAACGATGCAAAGCCACCGGTCCCTTGAGTATCCTTGCAACTTCACAAACTTCTTTTGAACTTAGGGATGAGAAGTTTCGAACTCATCTCTTAATTTATATAATGAGATGTTTATAGTTCCTCTTATGTTATAAAACATTGGTCGGATTCTCCATCAATGGGGTAGCACGACTGGTGTACGCTAATTGGTAGCGGCAATTGTTTACACTGCACATACAGTCAGGTGCATAAATATTGGGACATTGACAGTATTTTCATATTTTGGCCTCTATTCACCACCACAATGGCTTTGAAATGAAACAAACAAGATGTGCTTTAACTGCAGACATTCAGATTTAATTTGAGAGTAATTACATCCAAATCAGGTGAACGGTGTAGGAATTACAACGGTTTCTATATGTGCCTCCCACTTTTTAAGGAGCCAAAAGTAATGGGACAAACTAAACAATCCTAAATCTAACTTTCACTTTTTAATACTTTGTTGCAAATCCTTTGCAGGCAATTACAGCCTGAAGTCTGGAACGCATAGATATCACCAGACGCTGGGTTTCATCCCTGGTGATGCTCTGCCAGGCCTCTACTGCAAATGTCTTCAGTTCCTGCTTGTTCTTGGGACATTTTCCCTTCAGTTTTGTTTTCATCAAGTGAAATGCATGCTCAATCAGATTCAGGTCAGGGGATTGACTTGGCCATTGCATAACATTCCACTTTTTAGCCTTAAAAAATCTTTGGTTGCTTTTGCAGTATGTTTCGGGTCATTGTCCATCTGCACTGTGAAGCACCGTCCAATGAGTTCTGAAGTATTTGACTGAATATGAGCATATAGTATTGCCCGAAACACTTCAGAATTCATTCTGCTGCTTTTGTCAGCAGTCACATAATCAATAAATACAAGGGAACCAGTTCCATTGGCAGCCATACATGCCCACGCCATGACACTACCACCATCATGCTTCACTGATGAGGTGGTATGTTTTGGATCATGAGCGGTCCTTTCCTTCTCCACACTCTTCTCTTCCCATCACTCTGGTACAAGTTGATCTTTGTCTCATTTGTCCATAGGATGTTGTTCCAGAACTGTAATGGCTTTTTTAGATGTTGTTTGGCAAACTCTAATCTGGTCTTCCTGTTTTGTGGCTCACCAATGGTTTACATCTTGTGGTGAACCCTCTATATTCACTCTTGTGAAATCTTCTCTTGATTGTTGACTTTGACACATATACACCTACCTCCTGGAGAGTGTTCTTGATTTGGCCAACTGTTGTGAAGGGGTTTTTCTTCACCAGGGAAATAATTCTTCTGTCATGCACAGCAGTTGTTTTCCGTGGTCTTCCGGGTCTTTTGGTGTTGCTGAGCTCTCCGGTGCGTTCTTTCTTTTTAAGAATGTTCCAAACAGTTCATTTGGCCACACTTAATGTTTTTGCTATCTCTCTGATGGTTTTTTTTTTTTTTCCAGCCTAATGATGGCTTGCTTCACTGATAGTGACAGCTCTTTGGATCTCATATTGAGAGTCAACAGCAACTGATTCCAAATGCAAATGTCACACCTAGAATCAACTCCAGACCTTTTACCTGCTTAATTGATAATGAAATAACGAGAGAATAGCCCACACCCGTCCGTGAAATAGCTTTTGCGTTGATAGTCCCATTACTTTTGGCCCCTTAAAAAGTGGGAGGCACATATAGAAACCGTTGTAATTCCTACACCGTTCACCTGATGTGGATGTAATTACCCTCAAATTAAATCTGAAAGTCTGCAGTTAAAGCACATCTTGTTTGTTTCATTTCAAAGCCATTGTGGTGGTGAATAGAGGCCAAAATATGAAAATTCTGTCAATGTCCCACTATTTAAGCACCTGACTGATTGTACGTGAACTGAGTTTATACTTGTGCACTTCCAGAAGGGGTGCGGGGCCAGTTAGGGTGGAGGGATCCAAACATCACAACCACAACATCACAACCAGGACCTCCTTCCATAGGAAGGAGTGGAGCGCCTAGAACTATAACCATCTGAAGATAGTCAGTTCCAGCAATCCAGAGTTTGATGAATATGGGTCTGTGGACAAAAGGCTCTTTACCTAGGTTATGAATCCATGTGATACTTCCTTCTTTCAGAAGTAGGTGAAAAAAAAAAAATTACTACACACACTTTTTTATTTTATATAAATGATACAATATCACCAACACAAAACTTTTAAATGCCCTCTTAAGTTATAATGCAGCCTATTGCCCTATATGAATTTGTTGCCTGCCTACTGATATCACTTTCAGACATACGACCCAGGAATTTCCCTGCTCAGACCTGGGTTTTTCACCTCAGGAAAAACCCGGGTTTTTGCTTGAGACCCCTTTTCACACTACACCTGACACCCGAGAAATTCCAGGGTCAGACCTATTCACACTAAACCTGGGTCTGCCCTGGAACTTGGTGTGGATTGGTGTGGATTTAAAGGGGATACATATTTTTTTTTTTGTTCACAGTAATGACATAATATAAAAATTAGCATTTTTATAGTAAATACCACAAAGTTTGTTTATTTCCAATGTTTTTTTTTATTATTGAAAACCAATAAATGTTTACATTACAATATAAGAAAATTATGAATATAGCCTCTAGAAAGTTGTGGTCTATACAAAGACAAAATTTTCACATAAAAAAGTTAAGCAAAAAATAATACACACTTAAATTAGTTTGCACCCCAGTCATGTGGTCTTGGTGCCTGCAGTTAATATCATCAGCAGGTGCATGAAACAGCCAATGAGAAGGTTTTCTAAAAACCCAGGTCTAAAAACCTGGGTTGGATGCATTCACACTAGAGGCTACCTGGGTTGCACCCGGGAAAATCCCTGGAATAAAGCAGGGTCATGGACCCGGGACTTCGACCCGGGTCGTTTCTGTTCACACATAGCAAAAATCCGAGTTGATGCATGTTCACGACCAAAACCCAGGTTTTTGCTGTATGTCTGAAAGGGGTATTAGTCACTAAGGAACTCATTCATTATTCCTTATGGTAGGTGAAAACATTATTTTTTTGTGGTGCTTTTGTCACATAATTTAAAAAAAAAAGAAAAAAAGAGTGTTAAGTGATCATGTGACAAGTGTGATTTTATGCTGGGGAAATTAACACATTGTTTTAAATATTTTGTTGCACAATTGAATTTGCCATGTACTGAATAACCTGTATATTGCTCGCCATTGTATAGTGCATAATTATGTTGCTTATGACTAAAGCTGGTACACACTATATGATGTATTGGGCAATCATATAGTGAGTACTCCCAATTCTTCGTTTCATAAATTGTGTAGTCGCATCAACTCATCTGATGTGCTGTATGATGTGGTTCGCTAACATTAATACTGTAATGTTATATCGTGACGTTGTATTGTGCAGTGGGCATGATTCAGTTGTTGACGCTAAGGCATCAGCAGCTGCAATTTTGTACGCGGCTACACAGCTACCTGGAAATGTATTGAGGCACCCACTGGTGGACTCGCGATCCAAGCAACTGTGTATACAAATATGCAGCAGTGGTCACAGATCCTTCGATAATCCAACATCTAAGTAACCTTTATGGTCACGAAGAATAGCCGAATAAACAGATCCTGGCACCATATTTTCTGCATACGGGATCGCATATGTAGGCAGATACACACCCTGAAAATGGTCATAACACACCCGTGTTTTTGCCGCCATTCCGACAGCCCCTGTCTTTCAGTCACTTGCGAATAATTCCTCACTACAACTTTATTTGCATTTGAACACAATTCAGTCACTGCAGCTAAGACGCATGCGCAGTCCACTAATAATTACTCAACTGCGTGAATATCGAAATAGCGTCTACATCTGAATCACCCCCACTGTTTACACGGGCAGGATATATCGTTACATAGTATCGGCCTATGGCAAGTTCGCCAGATCGTCCAGCTTTAGATGTTTGCTTGACTGTTATGTTTTTATAAAAATGTGTCAGAATTAGTTGATATGAGGATTACCATATCACATGCTGTGTATTATAACGCTGTGTTTAGAATGCTCTTTATTGTTCAGTATATTTGTCACTAAAGGGGCCTATCCATTACCCGACTTTGTGAACAAATCCGGTTTTGGTCGCATTATTCACAGTCGTGTAATGGATAGCCGGCAAGGACCAGCGAAGCGCGTGCACGCTGGATCCTTGCCGACCCCAACTATCTACTGAGCATGCCCGTCAACCTGACAACGCTCGTCAGGTTCGGCATGTTCAGAGATAGGAGGTCGGGCTCCTTCACTGAATGACATTCAGTGAACGCCGTTCAGTGCGGTGCCTGCACCTCGGTGACCTGAAGGTCTGAGCGCTAGACGTTCAGACTTTCAGGTTGCCTAATGGATAGGCACCTTAAACTGTTCTTTGGATTGTAAATTGGTGAATGGAATGCTGTGTGTTTCATACTGGCAATTTAATTGTATACAGGTCATTAGAATGCTACTGTATACTCAGGGACATGCAGGCATACTCCTGAGATTTGATATAAAATGTATTAGAATAACTTATAAACATCTTCTTTGTTTATTGTAATCATTGTTATAGTTAACACTCACAAGCTTTGTGGAGCGCTCTGGCTCTGCAGAGAGATGAGGCAGCAGCATCTCAGCCTCGTTTCTTTATAGTCAGACACTGCTTGCAAAGCTGGGGGCGGGGCTACACCATGGTTAGTAGCTGCACAGAAAGGGAGCTAATAGATGCATGCCTCTGAGTATGGTGAGCCTTTAGCACTGATAGACACCTTGGATGTGTCATGTGACCAGGAAGTGCACTGCCAGCAGCAAGAGAAGACACAATGATGCAGGTGGGAGAGTAAGAATGAGTAGGGGTTGAGACAGGCTTCCAGCACTCAGACCCATCTCCATGTGTGCCTTTCGAGCTATTGATCTCACTGCATGTCACTGTGTACACTACAGATATTACTAAAATGGTTTCACTGCCACTAATGCGCTCTATACTGTATATAGGTCACGACAATAGTGTGTCTATTGTATAGAGGTCACTAGAATGTTGTGATATATGGTGTAGGGGGTGTCAAACTCGGGCCATCCAGCTGCAGTGGAACTACACATCCCGTCATGCCCTAACACAGTTTTAGCATGCCCTAATAGCAAATCTGTGGCAGTGCATGCTGGGATGTGTAGTTCCACTGCAGCTGGATGGCCCGAGTTTGACACAACTTGAACAGTCTCTGCTATATCAGATGAGGTTAGTAGATGATAAATTTGATTTATTGCTCTTTGATGTAACATATTTAATTGGCTGTATACACCACAACTACATCAGACACACACCAGCACGTTTTTGTCGGACTCCTTTTACTGTTGCACCAATTTGGTTGAACAGCCGGAGATACATGCTTGTGCTTGCCCTTTAAACTAAAGATTGCCAGCCAGTCCTTGAGTATGTTGCAGGTGCACAGACATTGATGCCCTGTGGTTCTCCATGATGTGTGCTGTGGTGTGGCAGTTAATGATCAACACAATTACATACCAGTACAGTAGTTCCTTTTTATTGCTACATCATACATTTATTGTGTTAACTACCTTTTTAGTGAATTTGGCCATGCCCTTTTTAAGTAGTTCTAGATTTGTATATAGAAGTTTTTACTATTGCTGATTATATACTGTACTTCAGTGTCTCAGATCGTCTAACATTTGTTTTAAAGTTTATGATTAAGAGTCACATTGCATGCCCAATTCAGTAGGGGATACATATGGATTGTCGATCTTCATACTGTTGACATCATATTGATGGAACAATTCTGACAGTTGTGATGCAATTTAAAGCATTGTAACAGTGTCTGCAATATAAATTTTAATATAATTGTAAAGTATTATGCTAGAATTCTGACACTGCTATAGTACTTTAAATTTACAACAGTGTCGTCCTTGTCCCATCGATATCCTTCTGTCGATATATTGACAACAAGCAGATCGACAATATATGGTGGAATAATTTGGTATATTTGCCCCACTTAAATTCCCATATGTGGCCAGTTTCAGGGACATTTTATAACTTTTGCAAAATGTAAGCTACATTTTATTTTCATTCTCTAAACACACATTCATATAAAACACTTGTTTCATTGAATGTCTTGTAAACTGATTCAGTAAATTGTATAGTTTATGTCCCACCAACTATGTATTATTGCTCCTCCATGTGTGACTTGTACTCTACATATTTGAGACTGCTTGTTTGTAACCAGTGTTATAGAAAGAAAAAAACTGACATCCCCTTTTCTCATTTCCCCCTTTCTTTTAAGAGACTGACAGAGAGCCGATTGCATGCAGTACCGCTTATATCACCGAGATAACAAATGGGACTAGCTCTTAACCAGCAAAAAAGCTGCCCTTTTTATTTTTGTGTTATAACTACTTGTAATCTGATTTCATTATTCCAGCTGGCAATATTCTATACAATAGTAACATTACAAGCCAAATGTAGATTTGTTTTCTTGAATTGAGCAGTCATCAAAAAAAAAAAAGTTTGCTATTTTACATTTTAAGGGATTATGATGATTATACAGTTGTCTGGAAATGCTTGTTTGTGTTGTGTGTTTTTTATATACATATAGGTTTTTAAAACATTTTTTTTGTTTGTTTCCAGGTCTCACATCGAGGTGTAAAAAACAGTTTTTCAGAATACTAAAGAGATTGCCATTTATTGGTTCAAAAGTAAGCATCGCAACCTGTGATTGGTCTAATCTGTTCTTTGCAAACATTCCTTGCATATAGAATATTGTGTACAAAGTACACCTCATAGCTAGGGTTACACAGTTAAGGTTATTTATAAGACTACAATGCAGCAAAACTGACTTGGAAGTGAAGAGCAACATTGCTATTTCACATCATCAATCTTCCTAAAGCTGCTCTTTACATGACACAGAGTGACTCCAATAGCACAAGACATTGTATCAGTTTTCCTTTCACGTGTCTTTTCCCCCCCTCAGTCTGCTGACTCAAAGTTTACTTGAGGTCATTGTACAGAATGTAGCTGTATGCTGTGATGCAATATTGAAATGTACTATTTGATATGATCTATTTAGTGATAAATTAAATATAATTATTTTCTTTAATTGCATTGAAAGGTTTTGGTGTGGATCATAAGATTGAAAGTCAATAGGTTGACAAGGTCAAAAGGTTGGCGTGGGAGTGGTTGACACAAATATGGTGCCTAACGTGAAGCATCCCTTCTAGTGCCTAACCCTAACTGCCCTTCTAGTGCCCAACCGTCCCTCCTAGTGCCTAACCCCAACCGTCCTTACTAGTGCGTAACCCTAAACGTCCCTCCTAGTGTCTAACCCTAACCCTTCGGTAAGTGCCTAACCGTCCTTTCTAGTGCTTAACCCTGCCCATCCTTCATAGTGCCTAACCCTCCGATAAGTGCCCAACCCTAACTGTCCCTCATAATGCCTAACCGTTGAGGTAAGTGCCTAGCCCTAAGAAGAAAAAGAAAGTCGTCCATTGTTGTGTTGACTATTTTGTACCTGTCGACCTATTGGTTGTCGACCTTTTTACTGTCAATCATACATCCTCCAACCGAAAGGTTAGGGTGCTGAAATGAGCCTGTCACTTCATAAAATGTTCTCCTAGAAAAGGTGGAATAATTTGCCTAGAGATGTGTTACTGTTTAATCGCTTCTCTTTTTGCTTTGTGTGCTTGGTGACATCCATTCATTTTTGAAGAGTTGCATCTGAATGCAAATTTGCAGAGGGCAGTCTACAGCCTTCATACTATCTGATCATTAGATACACTTTATGTTCTAGCTTTGTCCTGACAGTCCTGCTAATATCCTGCATTGCACCTGCAAGGGAAATTGTAATGTGCAAGTGAATAGTCAGTTGCATCTCCGTAAAATCATATCAGCAACGTGTTTGCTTTATCCACCTCCTATGCTTTATGCTGTCCACATCAGTGTGAATGTTTTATCTGTTAAAAATCAATATCAATGTACCCAAACATATTGGGAGTTAGATTGGCTTCTAAAACATGATCCTACTATATGTGGGGTGTTGTGGTGTCTGTGAGAATGTATGCCCTAATGGGTAAGGACTGTTGTGAATGTTGGTGTTATATAAACAATAATTGTGCTTATTAATCATGAGTTCACTAACTAGTCTAATGACCTACATAGTGTGTGTACTTCAAATGACTCTGGGCCTGAACCAGATTTGTGAATGAGTAAGATAGAGCAAGTAACTGAGTACCTGAACAAACCATGTTGCAATGCAAGGGGTGTAAATACATACATTGTTTTGCATGCAGTGTAAATACTGGCTGCTTTTACATGTAGCTCACAAATGCTGCACAGGTTTGTATTTACACTGCAATTTAGATTTCAGTGTGGACACCTCCCTCCTAAGTCTAACTCTCTCTGCACATTTTATATCTGCCCCATCTGTAGTGAAACATGGCTTTACCCAGGTTCACAATTACTTGCAGTTTCTCACTCTATAACCAAATCTGAATCGGGCCCTCTGTTCTGTTAAATCTAAATTCCTATGTACTGTGTGTGCCGCTGTGTGTATTGTTTGACAACAAAACTTTAGTTGTACATTGATGTTATTTGTACAGAAAGAAACCGTTTGCTGAAAAAAAATAATGTGTGGACATCTTCATTGGTATTGGTACATTTTATTATTGTCAGTTTTATTATCTGAAAAATATTTATTGTTATCTGGAAATGGTGCAACTAAACTTTGAACCCACTCAAACTTAAAAAAAAAAAACATGCAGTTTGCCTCCTCTGACCAATGTTCTAATGGACTGATAAGATAAGTATATCAAAGTGTAATTTATTTGCATGTCATCTTCAATGCAGCAAAGATTATGACAGGTTACTTTATTATGAATTAAAGCAAGACTTCTCTGAATTATTATTATTAGTGCATACCCCCACTGTCAGGGGCATCAGAGCTGTTGGCAACATACACAATAAACTAGCTGTGGCACCTGTATATCCGTTTGGTCAAAATTGCTATGAGCTAGGTTTAGTCACATGATCTGAGCTAGGTGGATTGGAGGCTTCGGACCTCCATATCATGAGAAAAGAAGCAATCTTCAACTTTACAGATGTGTCCAGATAGACTTCTCCATAACTCATGCCAAATAGCCCCATTTGGCACACCACAGACTACTTGAGAATTAGCCATGCCATGCAACTGTTTATTAAACCATTAGTCTTTATGCCAATTCCTTTGTGAGAAAATATTAGTAATCTTACGTATTTAGTACACAATTTGTGACTTGGTACATTATTTGCGAATTAAGACGCAAAATGTGGGAAAAAGTACATAGGCACTTAAACCACTGCCCATGGCAGAGCATCTAAGTCACAACAGACATCTTGCACCATATGGTGCAAAAAGGATAGGTCTATGAGGACACATCTGTATCTTGAAATTTAGTGGCGTTTACTGATCCCTGATTTAACACATTGGTGGAGATTTATCAAAGTTTGGAGAGAGAGAAAGAGAAAGTACCAACAAATCAGCTCCTAACAAGCTCCTGAAGCTGATTCATTGGTACTTTATCTTTCTCCAAGCTTTGATAAATCTCCCCCACTGTGCAGTAGCTCCATCATTGATGGAAACCACCACAGTGTAGTGATGAGCATACTCTTATCCAATTGGGGATTTAGCTCAGCAATGTGTGATTGCAGGGACATCCCCCCACCTTTATTCCCTGCTTATTACATGTGGGGGTATAGAAGCAGCAGGGCAGGATTAATAATTACAGGAAAAGAGCAGGGTAGGGCCATGTGCTGCATTTTAATGTTTAACCGTTTGCAGACCTGCTACTGAAAAAAGGTTGTGAGAGCATATTAAATCTTTAAAGCAACATGTTGGGAAAAAAAATTTCTACTGTCTGTTTTTTAATTTTACACCTAAGTTTCACAAAGGATAGATGAAAGCTGCGTACACCCCTGACAGATTTGCCAAACAATGCTAGGGGCTAGACTATTTTTGGAGCTTAAAAATGATCCCAAAAACATCCAATTTCGAGCATACACAATAATCGAGCTGAAAGGAGACACGTCATTGCTGATTTAAATACATATGCCCACAAAGGTGATGTTTTAATATGAACTACGTATCCTCAGGAATCGAGGCATAACTGTTGGAATCCAGATAAATTTCTGTCGCGTCCAAGGAATGTTGTGCAGCACTCCACATATCAGGACCCAATGAGGAGCTTATACACTATCAGATACTGCAGCAGATCCATTGGAAATTAGATTGTCAGCCCTATTTATTGTATAGTGTGTACCCAGCTTTAGTTACTAGATTAGGCTATGCGACCTGCCTACAGAAGGTCACAAGATTAGTATTAATAGAAATTCAATATAGCCTTTTTCATTTTCTTTTGAACAGATCCAGAAGGAGTTGGATAAAGCTTTGAATGAAATGGCCCATGTCGTGCTAAATATGAAAGACGGAATGAGCTTCGTGACCGCTCTCCCTCACACTGGGCTCAAACAGGAGCAAGTCATAGAAAAGATTAAAGAATACTCTGCCCTAGGTATGTCCTGTTATTATTTATAATGACGTGTATGTACTGGGTGGAATTACCGAAAAGCATACTTAGTTAGTAAGTGCAACATATTGCTAAGGCAAAAAAGTGAACTCTAAAGATAAAAAAAAAAAAAATCATCTTGTTTTTTTTAATTTTTTTTAAATATTAGGATATCCTACTTTGCCTGTAAAATAGATGCATGGCGTGCCTAATATCACAGCGCAACCGCACACCCAAGACTGGTATATCTAGTTATCATATATAATAAATAATATATATATTTATGTATATTATCAATTTTAGAATTGGTGCTCTTTAAATTAAACTTAAGTAGAAGGAACTACTATTTATCTAAACTACTTTGGCTGTAAGGGTCAGGTTGCCCATGATCTGCCATATCATCTTTCGCTTCTTTTCACGATTCACAATGACCGCAAATCTATTTGTGCTAATGGGCTAATCCTGCCACTTGGAAACAGGTTAGTTTAGTTAATCACTTTATATAACAGAATATGATAATGGGCTAATACATAAGGTTATTTATACACCTCAACAATTTAGAGGGAAATGTTAGATGGTCTCCTCCATCCCTATTCTGACCTATGGCCAGGGGCTGGCTGGCAACTTTTAGCCTGGGGGCAAATGCATGCAGGCGGCCCTGGCAGAGGAGTAACGTGTAGCCAGAGTGTCCGGAGCACGTGCGTGCTTTGGCGCCCCCTCTCCCCTCCCTCAAGTGTTCCAGGGAGGAGGCAGGTCCATATGGGATTAATGTAAAGTAAAAATAAAGATATGGGGCAGCCCCCTGTTGTGGTGCCCATATACATTGCCCCCCTGTGCCCCAGGAGAGGACCCCCTTAGGCATGCCTCAAGTAGTGCCCCCAGTAGTGATCCCCCCCCCCTATGCAGTGCCCCTTATACAGTGGCCCCAGTATAGGTCCCGCCTGTGCAGTGCCCCTTGTGCCCCCAGTAGTAAGCCCCTTATATAGTGCCCCCAGTAGTGGCCCCCCCTGTGCAGTGCCCCTTGTGCCCCCAGTAGCAAGCCCCTTATATTGTCCCACCCAGTAGTGGTACCCCCTATGCAGTGCCCCTTGTATAGTGCCCCCAATAGTGGTAAACCTTATGCAGTGCCCCTTAAATAGTGGCCCCAGTTGTAGTCTCCCCCCAATGCAGTGCCCCTAGTAGTAGTCCCCTCCCCTCTATGGAGTGCCCTAGTAGTAGTCCCCCCTTGTAGTGCCCTCAGTAATAGTCCCCCACCCTTGTAGTGCCCCCCCCATTAGACACCCATAATAAAAAAAATAAACACTTACCTGAATCCCTGCTCCCGCCACCCGCTCCTCCGTCTGTCCTCCCAGGCCGGCCCACTATGCATTATGGGAGAGAAGTCATGACGTCTCTCCCATTACCCACTGCAGGAGCCGGAAGATGGAGCGGCTCTGGCAGTGGGCGCAGCAGCAGTCAGTGAGAGTCTGACAGACTCTCATTGGCTGCTACTTAAAACAAACACACAGCTGCCGGCGCCGGCGGCTCTGTGTTTGTCAGTCACTGTGTAGCGCTGACTGAACTCCGTCCGGTCAGCGCTACACGCGCAGTGCAGGCAGCTGTGTCACAGAGACACAGACTGCCTGCATGGCGCTGCGGCCCGGGAGGCACATGGCACCCGGCCCAGCCCGCCTCTGCCTATAGCGTCGAATAACTCTAGATTGGGCTGGAGACCCAGCATTGAGCAAGCACACACTGGCCCATAGTGAGGTTTCCATCACGTTTAATGATATTATTGAATTGTTAGTATTGGCCACCCCAAATCTCTTTGGTGCCTAACTCATCACAATATTGCAATGCATAGATGGTTTTAGCAATCTTAATCATTTCAAGTTGTTAAATGTTTTTTGTATACTTTACTACAAAAATATGGATTTAAATGATAATTATATTTTAGGGGAGGTGTCCTGGGAACAGGGAAAAGTGTCTGGAGCAGTGTATAGTGGAGATGAACGGCTGACCCAGCTGTTTGTAAAGGTAAATCTGTTTAAAGAGAATGTTTATGGGCTGTACTTCAAAGCGACCAGCTTCAAAAATACCTTATGGTATACATTATTCATTTCCTGTTTTCTGTTATCAGACCATTAGAGTGTGCATGGCATAATTAAACCATTGGTGTGTTCATAGCAGTGCTGTGTCTCATGTGATGGGGCAATGTCACAATACGAGGGATGGAATAAGACACACGGGAAGCCACACACTGAGTGGAAGGGGCAGGATTTGGATTCAGTAGCATAGGGGTTTTTGTCACACTGATGCTGGAATATTGTAGTTTTAAGGTGCATCTAATTGCAACAAATTATTGTTCTCCTGTTACTAATGGTGCATACACACGGTCAGTTTTTTCTTCAGATCTGAATGATAACTATTTCAAAAATCGTTCAATCGTTCATATCTGAAGGAAAATCTGACATATCTGACATGCCTGGACGATGAACGATGCGCGTTCCCGATGGTCAGATAACGATATCTGACATCTGATGTGTTTGCAGTCAGACTTGGACGATTCCATTCATTTAATGCAGTCAAAAATCGTTCAAGCGTTCAAATATTTGGTCAAATCGTTCAATCGTTCATCTGACAGATCTGACAAATCTGACCGTGTGTATGCTCCATTAAGCTGCATACACACACAACAATTTTGTTACCAACGATTTTATGAACTATTTTCTGTCAGATTTTTTAAAGTGTAATGAACAATTTTTTTGAACTACAAACGATTTTTGCATAGTCCCTTAATGAGAATCGTTCAGTTGACAAGTCTGACTGAACTGCAAAACTACAAACGTGAACGCGCATGAACGATAATCGTTCATCGTTTGACTCAGAAAGTGAACGATTTTTTGAAACGATTATCGTTTATGTGTGTATGCAGCTTTAGTCTTGGGGATAGGTTTATGGTGAAACTATGTACATGATGTTTTGTTCAATAAAATATATGGATGGGAGCTGTTCTACTCAGGAAAACTTTCTTTTCTTATTTCCCTTATTATTATTCTTTATTTATATAAAAAATTTACATTTTGCGTTGAGACACAGGTGATGGAACAAGACCGGGTATTATCAAACAAATAGGTAAAAGCTTGCAACTATACAATCTATATAAAAGTGGTGTTGGATACATGAGGATAAATGTCACAGAAGTATAGATTGCTGCAGTAACTCATGCATAGTTAGGGCTAATTGACCCAGTCACATAGCTGTGCCAGCTTTGCAGACAGTAGAAAGAGAATAAATGTACATTTTCAGTGAACAGTGTAGAATAGTAGTCCGGTAGAATATTTTATTGAAATGAGGGCTGATTAAGAATTTTATAAGTTTGTACCTCTTGTTGTACAAAGGAAGGAATTCACCAAAAAGTGAATGGGAGCATCATGTAATTGTGAGTGTGGCGAAGTGGAGGGATCATCATGTTGTTGTTGTTGTTTAGATACTTTGAGACAAGTGAACATATGTACAGAACACTAAGCAGCCAATTTATTAGGGGCACCATTTGAGTACTGGGTTAGAGCCATCTTTGTCCCCATAACAACCTGACTTCTTTCTGGCATGGATTGTACAAAGCAAAGGAAACATTCGTTACAGATCTTTTTTTCTTTTTCCATGATGACATTGACATCACTCTGTTGCTGTTCATTCATCCTGCAAATCTCCCTTACCATAACATACCAAAGGATTGAAATCTGGCAACTGTGGAGACCATCTGAATACACAGTCACCTAACTAAGTCATGTTTGCAAAACCAGCTTAGACCAGGGACGGAACTGTCGGAAACAATGGAGGTGGTCACCCCTGAAGTGGGCACCTTACTTCTGTTGTCCCCTGCTCCATGTCCTGGACTTGCTGCCGTGTAAGAGGAGCTGGGTGCCAGTCAGTATCCACGTTGCTTCCACTCCGTGTCTTGGATTTGGTGCTCCTGGTCGCGGACATGACTTAACATCAGTGCACACGGTGCTATTGCAGTGTTGATCTGTGCTGTCCCTGGAGCCCTGCTTACACCTGCATTGTAAAACAGAATGTCTCCTGCTGGTAAACGCTCTGCACTGCAGTGAGCTGCGCCTCTTCTGCTGTGTAGCAAGCTGGGATCCTCCCCGTCTGACCTCCCAAAGCAGGAACCAACTGCACAGAGCACCAAACAACCCCAGCTGGTGAACGTTTATTGAGTCTTGCAGCGACTGGCAGAATCCTGACTAGTCCATCTGAATCCGTCCCACCAGCCATTGTCATAGAGCCCCACGGTAGCCTAACCCACCTGCTGTTGGCACATGACTCCAGTGACCGGCTGAGAGTGCTGCATATGCAGAAGGGTCATCTAAGTTACTATAGAGTCTAAGGGCTACCATTTATTCAAGAACAAGTTTCCACAAGATAGGAACCTCTATACTCTGTATGTACCTGGACATAACATACAACATGGATTTTTATACTAAACAGGAAAAATATTTAAATTACCAGGATTCAATCATAACCCTCCACCACATCCTCTACCCTACTCATGTCCCTGTTTTCCCCATTTGTCCTTGTGTATCATCCCGCCTGCATAACAACAGCAGCAGCTTACTTCTAACTATTGACACACACACACACTGCCTCATTCAGAGAAGTATGCAAACCCGATGTTGGAATCGGTACTGCTCACGTACCAGTCTTCTACTTCAAAAACAGGTACATGACGCCCCCATTTTCTGGGAGTCCCAAGATCAGGATCTGCTCATAGGCGTCTTTATAATGGGTGCAAGATGTGCAGTGCACACAGGCCCCTGGGTCCAGGGGTGCCCACACCGCACACCCTACACCCATTGTTAATAAATACTTACCCCTCAGCAGATTCCGATATGCTGCTCCGCAGCGCCAGGCCGGGAAAATGATGGCGGGCATTTTCCCGGTGACCTGCGCATGTGTCCCCAGGAAAATAGGCGTGGGTGCCATTTTCCTGGAGACCCGCGCTTACGCTGTAGATAAAGCCAGAGTCTACTGCGCTCCGGGCACCGACAGAGAGGAGGGGGCCCAAACGGAGGCTGCACACGGGCCCCCTTCTCTCTTAAAATGCCCCGGGATCTGCTTCTTCCAATGTAGACTTCCTGATCCCGGCTGAGCAGTTCCATTGCCCATTCTGAGCAAGCTTAAGCTTACTTATATGGGCTATTACTTTTGGTCACGATGGTGGTCCGATGCTGCGTTTTCAAATGCAGCACTCGGACCGCATATTCTGGCAGGAGGCATCTTTTTCCTACAGACACCTCCTGCTACATTACCGTATGATAGCATCGCTATTGCTTCCAAAGAAGCAGCAACGATGCTAACTCCGTCTATCCCTGAATGAGGCCCAGAGTTAGCATGTAGGGTGCCAACATTTTATCTTGCGTCTGGGCACCTGGGATAATGTATTCTTTCTTATATGGGGCAAGGTTTAGTGAGTTAAAAAACCTTGTACCCAATTTTGGATTAATGCGAGTATGCGCATTCCCGATACCCGCGTTATCCTGTGAAAAAAAAGTGATTGCAGGGTTTTCAGAGCTGAAAGACCCGTGTCGCATAAAACAAAAGAAAAATTATACTTGCATGTCCAGGGATCTCTGCGGCTCACAGTGGCCTCCCCTTCATATTGTCACTGTGAAG
The DNA here is from genome assembly GCA_031769625.1 of Taudactylus pleione. Lineage (NCBI taxonomy): Eukaryota > Metazoa > Chordata > Amphibia > Anura > Myobatrachidae > Taudactylus > Taudactylus pleione. The sequence continues at coordinate 13,895,972 of JAUIMM010000120.1, read as the reverse complement.
GGGGGCTACTGGGAGGCTCTGGGGGTGCTGGGTGGTGCAAGGGCTGCTGGGGAATGTAGTTCTCCTAGTGCCAGCTACAGGGTGGAATAAACTTACATTAACACAAGTGCTGGATTCTTGTTTACACCAAATACTGACAACCATCTGCATGTTGCAGCATAAATTGAGATTGGTCAGACCTGGTGATGTTTTTTCCAATCTTTAACTATCCAGTTTTAGTGAGACTGTGCCCAATGTAGCCCCAGTTCCTGCTCTAACGTGATAGTAGTGGATCCTGGTGTGGTCTTCTGCTGTTTTATTTCTATAGTAATTTTCATATCCATGCATTCAGAGATACACTTTTGCATACCACTGTTGTAACTCATTATCTGAGTAATACGGGCCATACATCTATGGCCTGGCTCCCCACCAATCTGCGGACGTCGATGATCTGCAATCTTTTGGCGGATTTGGGAAAAACAGCATGTGAAAAATCCCGACCCCTGATAATTTTTTGGTTGGGATCAGGGAATCTCTGATTTCCGACATGCTGGATTTCCCCCGATTCTCCGACCCCCTGTTGCCGACAGAACGAGGACTTTGGGCAATACACTACAAATGTATGGGCCCCATTACTGCAGATTTCTGTCAGCTTGAATCAGTATGTCCAATTTCCTCTGGCTTCTGTCATTAGCAAGGTATTTTTGCCCACACAGTTGCCACTCTGGATGATTTTGGTTTTGTACACCATAACTATAAGCTCTAGAGAAACTTGTACATGAAAACCCCATGTCATCAGCAGTTGTGTTACTCAAACCAGCATCCATAATTCCACAGTCAATGTAGCTTAGATCGGGATGTAGTGAAAATATCGACATTTGCAATGTCAACTTGTACATGAAAACCCCATGTCATCAGCAGTTGTGTTACTCAAACCAGCATCCATAATTCCACAGTCAATGTAGCTTAGATCGGGATGTAGTGAAAATATCGACATTTGCAATGTCAACAGTTATGTGGACATTGCACACATCGTCATGTGCAGAATGTTGACATGTTCACATGTGAAACGCTGACATTCTGCATGGACCGGAAGCAGAGGGTGAGCGGTAGTTAGGATTAAGCTATGGGTGGTTAGTTTTAGGCATACTCATCGCCCAGAGCTCTGCTGGATCAGCCAAAAGTCATCAGCTGACTGTTGGACCTGGAAGACATCACTGGATCTGCCGCGCCCTGCGCTCCAGGTAATTCACCGCTAGACCCCAAGGGACATTTTGTCAACATTCTAATCATCTCAATATTTCTTCAGTGTTGACATGAGTGGTCAATGTTGACATTGTGAACATGCATGTCAACATGACAAAGTTGACATTCTCATGTCGACATTATGAATGTCGACAAAGTACAACACCCATTAGATCACATTTCTTTCCAAGTCTGATGTTTGCTCTCAATAACATCTAAAACTTTGAAAGAGGTCTGCATACATTTTTGCATTGAGTTGATTTGGCTGATTAGATATTTGCAGTTGTACTTACTAAAGTTGCTACTGAATGTATGTTTTGGTGCAGTTCTGTTAATTATTTTATTCTGGTGTTCTAAAGAGTCCTCTTACAGTTACTGTACCATTCATATGTCAGTTTCTCATTTAATTGTATATTCCCTGTGCAGCGCCACGTAAACTGTGGCACCTTAAAAATAAAAGATAATAATTTTGTAGGTTAGAAGCATTTTATGGCAACTTATGTAATGTATATGCAATCAATGTAGTGATGGGCAGAGCAGCAGTAAAATTTGGCAAGGTAAATTAGTCTAGCCACTGTATTCTAAATATTGTAAATTGTAGGGGTTGAAGTTTGGTTAGGGAAGGTCAATGCATATATTGGTATTAGTGGAGCAGCCATATATGCTTGGCTTGATGTATAGTAGTGTTAGTGTTGTAGCATCCATAATCTCTGCCTGAACAGTTATTAAAATGTACAGTTCATGTTTCAGGCTTGATACTCTTACTGACTTCTTTATTGCTCTGTCTTTGTTGTAAATGTGCTGTCAAAATGATGTTGTGTTTTTGTAGTACATAACTCATCATTCTATTCCCTAGTCTTGCATCATTACTACTTAATTTGTCTCTGAAATGACCTGTAGACTAATGAGCCTACAAATTAGATTTTAGTTAAGAGCTTGTTGATACATAGTGGATTTGTATGCTTTTCATTTGGTAATAGACACATAAAAAGACCTTCCCTCCCATGTTAATATTGTATTTAAAATTCTGTAGTTTGGCTGTACATATTAAATCAGTTTCAATTGAACCGTATATTGTTTTTGTTAGTCATTTTCAGTATATCAGTGTGCAGACTTTTGTCTTTTGTCATACAGTGTCATGACTTATTGTTGCTTATTATTTTTCATTGGTGTATTACAGGTGTATGAAGAGTTTGCATGGAGCAATCCTCTACATCCCGATATTTTCCCTGGCGTGCGTAAAATGGAAGCAGAAATTGTAAGAATGGCATGCACCCTTTTTAATGGAGGGCCTGATACTTGTGGAGCAGTAAGTTTTCCAGCTTGTACCTTTCACCAGTTCAATCCAATGATCAATCTCTCTATAATTTTCTTACTACAAAATAACTTGCAGCCATGCAAATATTTAGCAAAGTTATTTGTACAGTAGTACAATTGTCTTTTGAAACTACAAAACAAGTGCAATAGTTGCTAGTTACTAACGTGTGTGTGTGTGTTTATTTTGCATCTATGGGGAATATTTACTAAACTGCGGGTTTTTAGACGTGATCTGATTCTACTTAACATTTATCTAGCACCTTATGGAAGATAATAGCTTAAATCTGGTTGCTATGTGCGACATCTCCACTTCTAAAATCCAGCACTTTAGTAAATATACCCCTTAATCTCAATTGGCTGTGAGAAACCGATTCACGAGACTGCACTGACTAATTTAATATGCAACACTTGTATATATGTGATCTGCTGAGTGTGTATATGAAGCACACATGGGAACTTGGTGGGGAAAAAAAGCCACGACCAACATTGTAGCTCATCGTGTACAGATTCAGAGTCAGTCGCACACAGATATACAAGTGTTGCATATCAAACTAATCAGTATAGTGTGGCGGTTTGTCGCATCCGATTGCACAAAAAAGAAGCTTGACGATAGTGTATGAGGTTAGTGTATATATAAATAAAGCATTCCCTGTAAAGTTTTTATTGTAAAATAAACTTTGTCCCAGTGATGTCATCAAATATTACATTTCTCACTGCAGTCATTTTATATATCTCCCATAACGTATTACAGTATTATACATTATGCTGCCATTGTATCCGCTTCCACAATCATCACTGTGTTCATTTTCTTTTCGTTTTGTTTTTAAAGGCTTCTGATAAGCAAATTGACTAATGTCCTAAATTAAAAAGTAGCTTTCAGCTCGAGTGGAATGTGAATTATGATTAATATGAAAGTTAAAGCAGTTTAAGTATGATGGGGGCTTTAAAAGGTTTTTTTTTTTTAAATATAATAAAGGACAACGTAACTAGATGGTAATTTCCGTGAAACTTTTTTTTTTTTTTCTTTGCTTGTGTTCATTATATATATATTTATTATACAGAGCTGATAACTGTTGCAGACTATCATATACCATTATTTTTTTTTGCTGTGGTAACAGATCTAACAGCAAACAGGAAGTGTGCTATGATGCAGCTGTACTTTATGCATACATTTTTTACAGACTATTGCCCAATACATAGTGTAGAAGAGACCAGTTCCCAGACACTTCCAGCAGTATGTTTCATAATATCATTGGTTTTTCAGGCCTTTTACACAGTTTTGAAACCTGTAATTAAAGGTCAATTAGTACAACAACATTATATAATTGGTAAACTCACTGTATTTTGCTATCATAAAACTCTTATAAAACATTAATGAAGCTAATAGTGAATACTGCTCATTGTAGAGCGTTTTGTATGTTCTCTACTAGTAGTAGTAGGTCAGTACACAAGGTCAACAAGGCAAATCTTACTAAAACGCACATGATCAGAATAGTGTAAAATCCTACACAGGTTCATTAGCTCAGTAGTGTCCTGGCCACTGCTACACCCCCATCCCATTTTACATTCAGTCCAATCACAGTGGCATCTCTGGAAATGTGCCCCCAATGCACTTTTCTGAGTATTAGCAAAGATCGGAATAATCTAACCAAAGCATTGGAATTTTTAAAGCCACAGAGTATTTTAGCTTGGAAAAGTCCTACGTGTAACCAAGTTTATAGTGGTTTGGATGAGGGAACATGTATCCTGTCAGAGCTTCTAAATGTTAACAGCTGTATTAATATGAGGCCCTTGTAAAACTGGTGCTAGAAGATTGTAGAGGCAAACCATACTTACCTACTTTTGAAAAAGCATTTCAGGGAGATTTTGAAAGCAACACTTATGAGAATGGCGGTAAAGTGGGTGTGTACTGCTACATCTGAGAGACGTGTCAAAAAATTTACTTGAATCCAATTGTAAATGAGCTCCAAAGCAGTTAGTAAGATCAACAAGTATTGTGCTTTGCAGGTGGTTCCATTTAAGTAGCCACAAGAAACCTTATATAAAAATGTATGAATCCATATGGACCATAATCCTATTTGAATGTACAGTATATATCTCTGATTTTTTTTTTTCCCCAAGTATGTAACAGCTATATAATGGGGATAAGATGCAATAAGAGAGCTTTCTAGACTATTCAGGGAGTCGGGGAGATTGCTACTATGTCAGAGAGTCTCCCTGACAATGAGGGAGAGTTGGCAAATATGCGTCAAACCTACCTCCTATATGAAATTGTTCATACATCCAACTTTTTTTCATTTTGTAGGTGACATCTGGAGGGACAGAAAGCATCCTTATGGCCTGCAAAGCATACAGGGATCTGGCACTTGAGAATGGAATTAAGCACCCAGAGATGTAATATTTACTTAGCATTTTATTGATATGATTTAGTGTGTTGTAATTTGTCTTAAGGTGGTCACACTTGTTACTATCCAGACATTTGGCATGATTGCTGACGTTCTAGACCTGTGTCCCATTTGATCTACATGCAAGTAGCAGGGTCCCATAGGTCCCAATAGGTACAGTCTATTATTTATAACCATAGTTGTACGGATAAGTGCAGGACATTGTGTCAGGATAATGAATGGAATAGACCATGGAAAATTTTTTACTAGTAAAACCAGATTATGTTTTGTGTAGTGTATAACACTGTAGACACTCAAAACCTAATTGCATTAGACTTTCATGCTATACCGATGAAAAAATGGATGCTTGGAGCCAAACCTATGACACTGACATTATTCACAAACCTCTTGTTTACTCATCACTCTATATTTCTATATTATTAACATTTTTTTATATTTCGCTTTATAGAGCCCTATTTTAGGGCATATTGTTTATGATTTGTAAGCATCAAATATAATTTAGGGGTGGCATATTATAATGATGTGCGAGTAGTGAGCAATATATAGCACTAATATTGATAATTAAAAAAGCCTGAATGATTTTAAAGCATATTTAATAAAGTCAAAGTATTTTAATTCTGTAGAAGGGATTGAGTGAACCCGTACCAAAAACTGATTCCTTTCTCTTTGTATATAAAACTATATTAGCTTGAATCAGTGCGTGGCACCTATATAGCATCTATAGTTTAATACATTTTGGAATCTATAGGGATAGCTATAGGATTACCCCTCATTTATTTATTTTCAGTAACCTAGTGCAGGTTTTTCTTACATTCTTCAGTAATTATACTGAAAGTAGTGGGGTGAAAACTATGGCTCCGATCGGGCAGTACAGGCTGGCAACAGTGGTCTCTGAAGCTATCAGAAGCCTCTGATCGCTTCAGAGGCCAGCGTTCCCAGTGATGCAGCGCGAGGGTGATGTCATGACGTCGCCCGCCGCTCTGGATCTAATTAGATCCAGTCAGCGGCAGCGTCTGCACGGGATGGCGTGGACTGGAGCGGTGCCCAGCGGCCGTCATGAAGAAAGGTTAGTACTGCACAGACAGGTGAGTGGGGTGTGTTCTATACTGGGAGGGGGCATTACTGGGGGCTGTGCATAAAGGGGCACTACTAAGGACATTACTGGGGGGCATTACTAAGGACATTACTGGGGGGCCCTGCATAAGGGGCACTACTAAGGACATTACTGTGGGCTCTGCATAAAGGTGCACTACTGGGGGCTCTGCATAAAGGGGCACTACTAAGGACATTACTGGGACACTGCATACTGGGCACTGGGTCTGGGGGAATGAGACAGACACATACTGGAGCTAGGGAATGTGTCTTACTGCTGTTAGATACTTAAAGAGGTTGTGGTCCTCTTTCAGTAAGTGTTAAAGGTATTCTGTTTTGATGTTAAATGGGGCCCTATATTGTCTCTGTTTCTGAGAAATATCCACCATTCTATTTTCCTCTTATAATGTTTTATTTAAGTGTATATATTGTAACTAACATCCCTATTTGAGCCATTGATTAGGACACGCTCTCGCGGTCAGTCTGCGTGCAAGACCTCGCAATCTCTATTTAAGGATAAGCCGTTGTTTATGGGCCAGTGCCCTGGACTTGTTCCCCCAGGCTAAAAGTTGCCAGCCAGCCCCTGAATCTGGAGCCTTTAAATTGAGTACATGTATAGTCTTTTTGTAGCCTAAATAAACTGCTTGATAGTAAAAATAAATACAATGTGCATGGAAATCTGGAAATCTTTAGTATTCATCAAAATCCAGAACAGAATCTTGGATTCAGTACATCCCTAATACAGATGATGCCCACTTTACGTAATTTTGTTATCCTCTCCAGAAGAAACTGGATGTATCATAATGTAGCAAGTCCTTACAATAGCCTTTCCTGTGTTTTTTTTTTTCTATTTTAAATGTGAAACGTTGTAGTAACATTGCACTTATGTCTTCTGTATTATGTGTTCACTGTAGTATTTGTCCAGTAAGCGCCCATGCTGCATTTGACAAGGCGGCTCATTATTTTGGAATGAAGATAGTGCACATTCCCTTGTGCAAAAAGACTATGAAAGTGGATGTGAAGGTTAGACAATGTTTTGTTTAAATACATGTGCTACGCTTTTACATTTTGGGGTGTCCCAATCCATAATACCTACCAAAATCATAATCCCTGCCCTCCACGAGCTAGGCTGCAAAGAGCAGCAGGACTACATTTTGTAAAGGCAAGGAGAACCTATATCATTGGAGACTGGGCCGAGGAGGTCACTGAAATCTGCTTGAACAGGAGATGTGTAGTGAATGCGGCACCTAATTGGAAAGAAGTCATGGCTATCCAATGAAGTGCCTGCATTCAGTACACACCTCCCATCCAGACATCTACAGTCCTTTATCTCCAAAGTCTCGGTTTCAAAGCTGTAAGAGCAATTTGTGCCAAAGTGCAAGTAGCTACAGAGGCACAGATTGTGCCAAAATGGAATTATTATTATTGTTAATGGTGGGGTCAGCGGGAAAGCTACAACATGCAGAGAACAGATCATTTCATTTTACATTCATTTCTTAATGTCCATAAATAGAGAAAAAAATGTTAGCATGAAACAAAATGTAATTTGCGGATGTTTCAGGATTTGCAGAATATTTTGTCCTGGTTTGTTTTAGTGACTTTCTTTGTGTTTTACAGGCAATGAGAAGGGCCATTTCCAAGAATACAGTCATGTTAGTTTGCTCATCTCCCCAGTTTCCTCATGGAGTTATTGACCCAATAGAAGAAGTAGCTCAGGTAAAAGATTTTAAATATGTATTCCCAGCTGAAATTTGTGTCAATTAATTTTAAGAAATCATAATTTCGGTAGAGGAAGAATGTTTCAGTAGGATACAAAACACTATATAACTATAAAAGGTTTGTAGTCTTGTCCATTTCAGTCTGTTACTTTAGACCTTTTCATAATTCTATAACAATCCTTTAAGGTAAACTGAGAATTGCAAATAAGTGTTTGGATTTTTTCTGAAATTGTTAGTAATTTATTTATTTTGTCTCTTGATTAGCTGGCACTGAAATACAAAATCCCATTTCATGTGGATGCTTGTTTGGGTGGGTTCCTCATAGCGTTTATGGAAAAAGCTGGTTTCCCTCTACCGCCATTTGACTTCAGGGTAAAAGGAGTGACTAGCATCTCTGCAGATACCCACAAGGTAAAATAAGGAAAAGTTTAAATATTCTTGTTACCTAAAGATCAAAGTATGCTCCGTGCAAACAATTTTTCATATCTATTTGTTTATCTTTCCAGTATGGTTATGCACCCAAAGGATCCTCAGTGATACTGTATCGTAACAAGAACTATAGGAAATATCAGTTCTTTGTTACTTCCGACTGGCCAGGTGGTCTCTATGCATCACCTTCTATAGCTGGCTCTCGACCGGGTGGAATAATAGCTGCTTGTTGGGCAACCATGATGCACATTGGAGAGAATGGATATGTTGAAGCCACTAAAAATATCATTACTGCAGCACGATTCATAAGAAAAGAGTAAGTTTTATGCCAGGGCTTGACAATTTTTTCTAAAATCTAGGAGCCAGCTTAAATGTTTAGGAGCCAGACCATCGTCCATGAACAAAATATGACAACTGGTATAGACCACCATAAATGCCCCTTTGATCACATTTTTCATATGCACTATTCCCCGCAATTCGATGCATTGTGGGGCTTGGATGCAGTGACCGTATAGACGCCAAAGGGCTTCTAGTCGGAGAGAGTGCTGTGAGACGGAACCAATCAGTTCCCTCCCAGCATCCCCGAGGTGCGTGTCATTCTGCGCATACGATGACTCAGAAGTCTCTCATTCGCAAAGGACAGCTCTTACCGAGAGAGCTGTCCTTTGTGATTTTTGTTCATGCATACTGGCGGAATTAACGCCAGCATGCATGTGAAGGGTGGCGGGATGCATCACATTCCGAATGCGATGTGTCATGCATCCCACCCAGTATATCCCAAATTTATATTATGCCACACAGTTTGCCCCAAATTCATAATATGCCATGCAGTAGTGCCCTCCATTCAGTTCTGCCACACAGGAGAGACCCACACACAAGTGCCACACATGAGTTCCTTACACACAAGTGCCCCCAATTCAGTGTGCCACACAGGAGTACCTCCAAATTAATAACAATACTATAGTGGGAGGTCATTGTAATGAAACCACATACTCACCAGCTTTGTACAGCTGCCCGGGGGACACTATCTTCCACTCCAATGAGCAGTGCTGCAGCTCCCTTGTGGTCACTATCTTCCTCTGCTGCTTGCAGTGCTGCAGCTAACCGACGGTCATTGTTCTCCATACCGATAGTAATGCAGCTCTGCACAATCACTGTCCTCCTCAACGCCGGTAATGATTCAGCACCCCTGTGGTCACAGTCCTCCTCACTGGCAGTGATGCGGCTCCAAGCAGTATCTCTTCACCCCCGCGCTGGTACTGATGCTGCTTCCCGGCTGTCACACCGCTGGTGGTCACTGTCTTCCTATGCTGTTGGCAGATCTTCAGCTTCCCGCGGTCACACTCCTCTTTAGCACAGGTAATGATTAATCAGCTCCCCGGCAGTCACACTTCTCTACACCGGCAGTGTTGCAGCTTCCCACGGTCAATCTCTACCTCCACGCCGTAATGATGCACCGCCCATGGATAGAAGGAAGGTGCCACAGTGACTAATTATGGCGGGCATGCATACCTCCTTGTGATAGGCCTGCAGCATACTTCTCACTCCAGTAACCACCAATAGGAAAGATTTGTACTTTTTTTTTTTTTAATTAGCTTTATTTTACACAGTACCTGGCTCAAGTACAATCTGGTCGGCAGGACTAAAGTTTCAGTCGCCATGGCTACCTGGCCCCCGGGATTTGTCGAGCCCTGTTTTATACAAAAGGTCTATGCTTAAACTGTTTTTTAAATTGCCTGATTGAATTGTTCCAGCAGGATATGTCAATCTTCTTCGTTAACCCTGCTTATTGCCATAAAATTAGAATCTACACCACTGCTTCCGGCGGCCGTAAACCTAGTATGTTCAAGCCGTTGTCCCCAACACCTCCTGAATATGTAACCTAAACACAAGATGAACTTGATTTCGTAGTGCAGTGTTTCTCAACCTCTGTCCTCAAGGCACACTTAACAGCCCAGGTTTTAATGATATCCATGCTTGAGCATAGATGGTTAAATCAAAATAACTGAGGACTGTTAGTGTGTCTTGAGGACCGTGGTTGGGAACCCCTGTTCTAGTGGTACAGTCTTTAGATCTTTTTGGATCCAGAGTAGCTATTCTACATCGCCTCTAGCAGGATAATTATGTGAAATTATATGGGGGTAGGATAATGCTAGAAACTTTATATTTTGCCTTCCCCATATGATTTATATAGACTATAGTACAGAGGTTCCCAAACTTTGTCCTCAAGGCACCCCAACAGTCCCGGTTTTAAGGATATCCATGTTTGACGGGTGACTTAATTAGCACCTCAGTCAATTTGATTTACCCACCTGTGCTCAACCATGGATATCTCTAAAACCTGAACTGTTGTGGTAGCTAGAGGACCGCATTTAGGAACGTCTGCTATAATACAAAATGAGAGTCCTATATGAACCTTAAACCACAGGTTCTCAAACTCTGTCCTCAGGACCCCAAACAGTGCATGTGTTCCAGGTTTCCTCATAGAAACACAAGTGAAATTATTATTTCCACCTGTGAATCTTTTAAAATGTGTCAGTGAGTAATGAATACATCGGGGCTCATACTGGGTGACCTGGAAAACGTGAGCTGTGTGTGGTCCTGAGGACTGAGTTTGAGAACCATTGCCGTAAACAATCTATTGAAACCATTGCAGCTCAATGATAGTGTAGCCGGCAAATGCACAAAATTAATATATCTCTCAGCAGCTTTTAAGGTGGAAAGATTCTGTAAGATTTTTTTTTATATTGGTAATATCTGGCAGTATAAAGGGGCCTATCCATTACTCGACTTTGAACAATCCGACCAAAACCAGGAGGTTTTGGTCGCATTGTTCACAAAGTTGGGTAATGGATAGCCAGCAAGGTCCAGCGATGCGCGTGCAAGCTGGGTCCTTGCCGACCCCGACTATCTACTTAACATGCCTGTCAACCTGACCATGCTCATCAGGTTTGGCATGTTCAGAGATAGGTCGTCGGACCTGCACTGAATTACGTTCAGTGCGGGCACCGCACCTCGGCGACCTGAAGGTCTGAACGCTAGACGTTCAGACTTTCAGGTCGCCTAATGAATAGGCCCCTTAAGTCATACAAATATTATTGTCTGGCTTTAGCAAGTCATCAAGTACAGCACAGCGTATTTGTGCAGACAAATCACATTTACACTTGTCATGTTGAATACACACTAAATGATCACCCATCTGGAATACCATCCATAACTGTGTGTGCAATGTTCTATTTCTGAGTAAAATAGTTTTTTAAATTGTACATAAGGTATTAGGAAATACTTCTGAAATGTACTTTTTCTTCTGCAAAAGTAAACCTATATTTTCCAAAAAAGACTTAAGTATTTTACAAATGTAATATACTGATCATTTACTGGTTTCAGAGAGACCATTCCATATTTAGTTCAACAACAAAGGATTCACATTATACACACACAGTAATTTATATACTAGCTCAAAGGCACTAATGTGCCGTTAGCCATAACAACCAGACAACAATTAGATTTTGATGTCTGGTTTAAATTAGACAATGAAAGTAATTGACTGATCGGTTGCTATGGCATTAATGCACATTTGTACTTCTGAGTAATGTTCGCAAATAACCCACATTGTATGCAGTCTCAGTGTCTCACCTGCTAATGCGCCTTCTACATGCTTGGATGCAATGGACAGATATAGGTTTGATTCATAGGAACAAATCTTTTAACTCTGTTTTGGAGATTTCTCAGTAAGCACTTGCAAATTCCTTTTAAATGATGCAACAAATTAGACTTCATTCTAAAATAAAGTACTCTTGGTACTTAAAGGGGAAGAAATAACTTTGCAGTTAGTAAGTGATGAATAAACTTTAATAGTTTATTTGATTTATTAGTGCAAGCTCCCCTGTACATTTCATGAGCTTGTAATACGGTTATTCCATTTTTATGACTTATTTTTGTTTGTTTGTACACCATGTGTCTTGCTCTATTTATTTTGCCCATATCCATTTGTTTTGGAACCTGTACCAACACACTGACGACCATAGTTGTTACTCTACGGTGATATTTTTACGTATCTTATTATTTTTACAGGTTGCAAAAGATTAAGGAAATCTTTATTTTCGGGAATCCCGAGGTGTCAGTGATTGCACTAGGTTCAGATGTTTTTGACGTCTATCGCTTGTCAAACTCATTGACAGCTAAAGGCTGGAATCTGAATACACTCCAGTTTCCTCCTAGGTAAGTGTTTTTATTTATGAAAAATGATTGCAGAGTCCTGATTTCAGATAACACAGCAATGCCCATTGATACACCTATTCTGTAGTACAAACTTGAAAAGGGAAGTATATACAACTTTTTGCAGTATGTTAAAAGTATATGGCCTAATTTTATTAAGTTTTCTTAAGCTGAAACTCCAGCCATGCATATTGTACCTTTTTTTGTTTTCATTCTTTTCTACACCAACTTGAGTGCCATTACTGATACCTAGTCACTGGCAGCGCCACTTAATATGTGAAGGAAGTATTTATGGCAGCTTCTGTTCATAGTTATAATTACATTACTAGATTATATATTGGTGAATATCTACCTTTGATCATTTAATGTATGCTTGATTCAGAAGTGGTTTGATCAGGGAGCGTGTGATTTTCTGTCTTTAGCGGAGGTCAGGAAGCCAGCATATACATCAGTGGTTGCTTAATATTTATTGCATACACTTTGAAAGTGTTTAAAATAGTACCACATGCCTGAATGACATTTTCTCTCTTTAATGTGACAGTATTCATATATGTCTTACATTGCTGCATACAAAACCTGGAATAGCACAACATTTTGTCAAGGATGTTCAAGACTCTGTGTCAGAAATATTGAAAAATCCTGGAGCCAAAGCCACTGGAGTGGTAAATGTTTTATATTTTTGTTTCATACTTTTGACTTTACATTGAAATATATATAATAAGACACAAGCTATAATGTGAAAAGTCATTTTAAACAAACAGGAGCATGCATCACTTCCAAGCCACACACAAAATGGGTAACTGTAAGCCCTTTAAATAAGCAGATGTTGTCTATACAGCGTTACATCTGCAGAATTTCTTCTGAATTTGCCAACTTGCATGCCATTGCGCATTTTCTGGGCAGAGGTTGATATGTCCTAAAATAATGTTTGAGTTTAGGTCACTTATTTTCTGGCCATAAAATTGGTGATATTGGGTTAATTTGGCAGCGTCTTCCCATGGTATAAATGTTAACATAATTATTTTTCTTCAATGATCTTCTGAAAAATTTTTATAAACACATTTCTAAATGTTACTAGGAGCTCTTTCAGGGAAGGTAACTTTCATCTTTAGTTTAATGGCAAATTATAACAAGTTAAAAATGAATGGATTTAGTCATTGTCTTTAGCTACTGTCCTCAAGCCAACCCCAGTGCATGTTGTGTGATTTGGAGGGGGGGAGTGTAAATATAATATTTCATATTCCTTTACGCCTAACAAAACCATTATAATGGCTCTCACTATATAAGTACATGTATTAATGTATGTTTGTTTTTATATGAACTTAATATTCCTTTTCTTTTTTTAGGGTGCCATATATGGAATGGCACAAACCATTCCTGACAGGTCCATGGTTACTGACATCTCCAAAGCCTTCCTGGACTGTTTGTATCTCACAGAAATGCCTTCAAGTACCAAACAGATAAATGGTTCCCCTGGACACCACTAGGCACAGCTACTTTCTATGGGTGGTACTATTCAGAACGGTTACACAGGGCAGCAGTATCTTACAAAATTGCTTTTTTATTACATTGACTTTTTTGTAGCTTTTTAAAGGGATTTGTCTTTGAGGTCCCCACCCCAATAACAAAGGTACTTGTATAGCCTAGAAATATTTTTCTTTACTGTATAGCGTAACACTTGCATAATTTATTTGCAGCATAAATATCTTGAAATATTTCTAGAAACTATTGTACATTTTAATACATGTTTAAACATATAACTCACAAGATACCATCTATGACCCTGAGATGCCTGACTGTATGACTTCTGATGGGCTGGTTTGCTTGTACTGTACTACTACTAATGGCTTTTTGGGACATTGTAATTCAGTGAATACAAAGCAATGCAGATGAGTGTTTTTATGTTTTCCTTAAAAGCACAGTTTTTAACACATTGATTAGCATGTATGTCAAGGTCTAAAATATGTAACGTTTAATTTCTACGATTTTTCATTTTAAGGTATTTAAATTTGTATTTCCTATGTTCTTTTGTTTAAAACAAAAAGGTGTCATTTCTATCTACAGTCACATTTTGTCTTTACTACAGGGATCAAGTCATAATTTTAACACCAATTACTTGTTCAATTTAACATTGTTCAGTGTCTTAATATAAAACGTGTATTTTTTCATAGATATTAGGAAGCCTTCTGATCTTGTTTGCAAGAAATTATTGTGCATCAGTTTCCTTGGTCATATCAGTCTGTATTTGTTACATGACTCATGTTAACATTCCTCAGTAGGATGTGCATAATGACTGCCCAGTAAACATTCCAAATCCACAATGTCAGTTGCCTCAGCACAGTGTTTCTCTACCACTTATGTACCTGTGTGTATCAGCAAATGTTTATACATACTGGTATAGGATCTATTATCCAGAATGCTTGGTATTATGGGGTATATTTGCGAAGTGGGTTTGAGCACAAAATTATAAGTGGCAATAATAAGTACAAAGCCTGGTGTACCTCTTTACATTTTAATATCAAACCCGGGGAGAAGCAAGCTGCCGCTTTGTTAATGTTTTTTCCATAAGAAGTGTTTCTGTAATTTACAGCACTTTACCTCAAATAAGATGAACTAAATTGAATGAATAACCACGTCTATCTTTGGTATAACTCATTACATACCTCAGTGACTTACCTGCCCAAAATAACCTGCATTATAGCAAAAAAAAGAAAACTATATAGCCACAGGCGCTTGAAAAAGGGAGTATATGTATAGAATACCATTATAATTTATAAGTATGTACCATGCTGCAGTTTTGATGGTTACTAGCCAAATAGAAACAAATATACCAAAGAAAAGAAAAACAGCGCTGCGTTAAGGATACCCCCTATGTGAACCAAAAACAAAACACTATGGTAAAATATATATAAAAAAAAAAAAAAAAACTGCAATTGTATGTGTGTGTGTGTGTATATATATATATATATATATATATATATATATTTTATATATATATAGTGTGTGTGTGTAAAATTCAAACCATATATTTATACCACAAGTTAATGTAGAAATTGAGAATTCTTTAAAAAAAAAGAGTTTAAAAAAGTTAAACATAAGTAAGTAAAACAGTGTTGCATAATAACTTTTATAAAACAGCTTGGCACCCTAATCCTTGAGTTAATGCATCAATAAATGTTTATCAGCATATATTCACATTCAAATGGTAACAAATTTGCAAGTATAAAATGTGCGTATCCACTACGTGACCTTACTGAGCGATTAAGACATTGTAATCGTGCAATCGCTCAGTAATCAGCCACAAATCGGGCATTTAAATGACAAACGACCAGTGATGCGCACGCCCGCTGATCGTTTTTGACATCAATTGCCCGAACATGCTGGTCAAGCTGACAGTCAGGTTGACCATGCTCAAGGATGACTGATGTGCCAACACTGAACGATCAATCGTTCAGTGTAGGCACTGCACCCCTAGGGAAACGACGGCACGATAACTATGTCATAATCGTGCCAGGATCTAGTTGTGGACACCATAAGTCTTTGTAACAAACAGTGGGTTTGAAGGTGCTTAAGTGGCTTTTGCTGCACGTAAATCAGATCTTGAACACTGTATAGGGATTTAATGACTTGTAGTTTAAAAATCCTGTAGCAGTGTCCGGCTGCAGAGAAAATGATGAGTGTTACATTATTAAATCTTTAAACAGTGGGGCAAGCACACTCTATAGCAGTGTTGGCTAACCTTGACACTCCAGCTGTTGTGGAACTATATATCCCAGCATGCCCTGCCACAGTTTTAGCATGCCCTAATAGCAAAACTGTAGCAGTGCATGCTGGGTTATGTAGTTCCATAACAGCTGGAGTGTCAAGGTTAGTCAACACTGCTCTCTCTATAGGATGTATTGAGTCTCACCTCCTTTCAAACTGTAGGTATGGGGGTGAGTACTCACATTTTCTGATGTGTCGGAGCACCTGATGGGTTCAATGAGACTTTAGTTTAAGAATTGTCTAGATTTCTGCATTCATTTGTTTATGAAAAAATGGTTTGAATTTTATATATTTTACACATTGTGTGTATGTATGTATATGTGTGTGTGAAAATAAATATATATATATATGTATATGTTGTTTTTTTGTATATTCTATTTTAAGATGGGGTTTTGTTTTTGGTTCACATATGAGGTATCCTTACCACAGCGCCGTTTTCCTTTTCTTTGGTATATCTGAATTATAGTAAGTATGCAACACTCGGACTGGACCTCACGGTTAATTGAATCGGCATAAATTTTAATTGTTTAAGTTAGTCTCCTCTCTGGGTCATTGGTGATGGGATTTCTGATGAGATATTCTATACCTGTATGGCATCAAAACTATGTTATTGAAAAGGCTGGTTTACCCCTTAAGTCTGTCCTCCTTTGGCCATGTAGTCAAATGTGTCCAGTTTTGTAGCTCTTGAAGAGGGATGAAAAAATAAAAGCTAAGCACAATGTATATAGGTACACTGTTAACTTTGAGGGATGTTTAATGCAGCTGAGAACAATCACTTATGCCTGAAGTCAAAGCTTGGCTGATGTACAGTAGAATTGTGCTAGTTTTCCTTGTAGCTCTCCATATAGCTCTATGGTAGAGCTGTGGATGGACTTGGTTCGCCAGCTGCTGGCAGTTCTTGTCTTTAAGAAATAGAGGGGGGCCATTCGGTATAAGTGGTTGGTGTATTTACAAAAGCTTCTCAGGTGGAGTTGTCTCATCTGACTATTGTTTGGCTTTTACAGTAGATGCTGTTCTCGATAGGTTCTTAGAATTACTGTATTTGCATTGTTTATCTATTTATTCTAATATGGTTTTACAAAGCCGTGCGTTGTGACTATGAAAATAAACATTACTATGACAAAATGCAATAACCTCACATCTTTATGTCAAGGGATAGCTGAAGTATCAGTTTCTTATCTATAGAATATAGAGGGTTTTTTTGTTTTTTTTATCATCTCATGGCAAAAAGATATACAGCCTAAATGAATCTTACAGGACTGCCCCCATTCCCCAGCTAGTAGACTAACAGAGTGCTACAGATGTTCAGTCACCTGCAGTGGACACCTTGCTGTAAACTTGTCCCAGTAGGTGCTGTTAAACCATCATGCTTGGCATCTTCGATACTCCAGTGACGTAGCATGGGTCTGGAGCAACTTGCCTACTTGGGGAATTTAATTTTATATTAAAGGGCATCTCAAGTCTACCAAGCCAAATAGTTGGTTTAGTAATTAATTATTAAAAATTGAATCTACATTTTTATTTTTTTTGGAATGTACTTGGGTTTTGTTTTTGCCCTATAGCCAGTAGTCGTATACAATGCAGGTTATGTTGAAGTAAAGGTTTTTTTTTTTTTTAATGAAGTCAGTTCAGATTTTTTTTTTCAGATGTGCCATTTATTTGTAGTTTTGTCTGTACCACATATTGCTGTACAGTATTCATGTGTTATCTTTTACCTGACAGTTTTTCATGTGGTTATTTGTCCAATATATCATGTATACTGTCACTTAATTCATGCCTAGATTTTGTTTAAATACATTGTAGCAAGTGCCTTGGGTCACTGATAATTTTATTGTAACATGATCATGGAATAAAATTCTTAAATTACTACTTTTGAACAGACTTTTTTTTCCCAGACTCTAAAATAGGGGGAGATGGCCAAAAGGCAGACTAAAAAACATCATAGTCTAGATCAGCAATGGTCACCCAACACCATTTACAGTAGTTGCTATTCTTTAGTTCAGAGATTCCCAAACTCTGTCCTCAAGGCACTCTAAAGCTGGCCACACACTAGACCAGTGTTGGCTAACCTTGACACTCCAGCTGTTGTGGAACTATATATCCCAGCATGCTCTGCCACAGTTTTAGCATACCCTAATAGCAAAGCTGTAGCAGTGCATGCTGGGTTATGTAGTTCCATAACAGCTGGAGTGTCAAGGTTAGCCAACACTGCACTAGACCAACTTACATCCAACCAGCCAACTAGTGGGTTGGTTGGAATGAAAATCTGGTAAGGTATGAAAGCAAATGACAATCAGCAATTTGCTCCCAAAGGCCGGAAAATGGATAAAAACTGTTGTTTGAACAAATTGTTTAGATCAAATATTTAACAAACTTGTCTGACGTCCATTTTCTTCTGTTTTCTGGCATTTAGGAGCAAATTGCTGATCATCATTTACTCCCATACGTTACCAGATTTTCATTCCAACCAATCAACTAGTTGGATGAAAGTTGGTCTAGTGTGTGGCCAGCTTAACAGTCCAGGTTATAACTATAACCATGCTTGACCACAGGTGACTTAATTAGTAACTCCGTCAATTTGATTTAACCACCTGTGCTCAAACATGGATCTCTATATAAAACCTGAGCTATTGGGATGCCCTGAGGACCGCGTTTGGGGACCTCTGCTTCACTTGATTTAAAGAAAAATAGCTTACTATAAATTTTACTTTGAACCCTGCAATTCATAACATTTACATATCAGTTCAGATAATCTCCATAGACAGGGGTGGATTGGGAATTGAAAGTGGCCCTGGAAAAATCAGTGAAAGTGGCCGTCGGTGTGCGCGCCCTCGGCGCGTGCCGAAAAAGTGGGTGTGGCCTCGTGAAAAGGGGTGCAGCCTAATGCGAAATACCATGCCCGCAAGCCACTCCCCCTGTTTCAGTCATAGTCATACTGGGGCCATGCCTAACGCTCCAGGAGCTGATGGGTATGCCCACAGTCCCTCTCTCCAGTGACTAAGAACATCAAGCATGTGAATGAGCATTTTCTTACCTATATGATTTCTCTGCAACGGGGAATCTCTGAAGAAATTGATCCTCCCGGGACAGGCCGTGTCTTGAGTTGGTATATGCTATTCATGCATGAGATCCCATGGTCTGGAAGCCGTCTGTATGTGTCCCAATAAAACCAATGTTATTATCAACAGAGGTTCAACCAGATAATAAATGTGGGTTTCCCATATCAAACAATTTTATATTAATAAAATATATTTGCTCCTTTGGTTCCATTTACATCAGAATATGGTTTCATTAGAATTGTTATCTTACTGAAGATTACTGTGCCCCAATGTTTCCTTCTAATAGTATCAGTGTTCCTACCATCCTATATGTGTGTCTCCAGCACCACCGCCTTGGTGTGTCTCCAACTTATCCCCTCTCGTGTGTTTATTCAATGCTATCACTCTGCGCCTCTCCAGTGACACCCCCAATTCACTCCGGCACCATCCACCCACAGTGCCATCCTCCTGTGTCTCCCGACGCCATCATCCTGCGTCTCCTCAGTGGCATCCTCCTGCCCTAGCACAGAATAGCCCTTCTTTCTCACACACAGATCATCTCCCCTTAGCACAGAATACCCTCCCCAGACAGATCAAACCGCCTCATCTCCACAGACAGATCATCATTTCCCCCGCCCTTAGTATAGCAGACTCCAACTCCCCCAGACAGATCATCTCCCCCACCCCTAAGTTAGCAGACCCCCATCCCCAGACAGATCATCTCCCCAGCCCTTAGTATAGCAGACCCCCCTCCCCCAGACAGATCATCCCCCCCGCCCTTACTATAGCAGACCCGCCTCCCCCAGACAGATCATCCCCCCCGCCCTTACTATAGCAGACCCGCCTCCCCCACAGACAGATCATCATCTCCACCCCTAGTATATCAGACCCCCCCCCCTCCTCCACAGGCTGTGAAATGAAACTTAAACATGACACTTCATAGCCTGGGGAGGGGAGAGTGGAGAGGATGTGATCAGGCTGACAGACTGCTCTGACCGGCCCCCCCATCCCCGCCGCAACTTACCCTCACCGCAGCCACGCTGTCACCCGCGCCACTTCCTCACTCCTCCTTGTTGACGCCGACTATACGCTGGCCTCTCTTCTCACGAGAGAGGCTCAGACGCGCGGCCAGGCAGTACTGATAGGAGCCGGCTTAGTCAGAGCCGGATTTAGATCTAATGGGGCCCTAGGCAAGATACCGGTTTGGGGCCCCCTCTCTCAAACAATCCTGTGCATGTATTGCAATAGGTGTTGCTGGGTCAAGATAAACAAATCATATATAGAGGAGTCATAATTATATATATATATATATATATACTGTAATTTGATGTGTATCTTGCTCCAGTGACACCTACTGCAATATATGCACAGTTATTATAGCGTTACTAGATCCCAATATTATATATATATATATATATATATATATATATATATATATATATATTCCTGTAATACAAAAAAATATATATATACATATACCCATACATATGTATGAAAGGAGTGTGTATGTATGTGTGTGTATATATATATATATTTATATAAGATGTGAGTGTGTATATATAAATATGATAGGTGAGAGAGGAGGAAAGGGGGACAAACAGGGAGACAAGAGAAGGTGGGAAAACAGAAAGTAGAATAAACACCTACACAACAGTAAGTGACATTATATATATATATATATATATATATATTTATATTTATATATATATAAAAAATGTAAAAAAAATATATAAACAGGTAGAGAGAGCATTGTTATATAACAGTAAGATATTTTTTGGTTGCAGCAATGTAGGTGTGGAGTGTGGGCTGACATCAGGGGACTGTCTGCTGCTGATAGGCGGCGGCCGCGGAGGGCTTGGAACTTAAGGCTGGCACTGCAGAATGGCTGCTAGGGTGGGTTGCAGCGGGGCTAGCTGGATGATAGATCAGCTGGGACTGGGAGGGACAGGGCGGAGGGTCCCCACCGGTGAGTTACTTACTCTGTCTGCAGTCACAGTGTGCCACTGCCGCGCGCAGGCTGGAGGCCACATACACAAGACAGTCTTCGTCTCTCTCTCCGAGAGAGCACCACCAACAGCCGCACGGGACTCTCTGGGATTGGAGGCGGGACTGCGTGATGTCATGACGTCACGCGGTACTCGCGCAGTGCCCCCCCCGGGAGCACTGTGAAGTTGTGAACGGCTGGGTGACTACTTCAGGGAAAGGATGCCTAGCGGGAAATCCTGCCCTGGGCTGAGTGACGCGAATCGGGGGGCGGGGCCTCAAATAACAAGCAGCCCCACAACCAATCGGCCCACCGGGATTTTCCCCGCAAAATGTAATGCCCAATCCGCCCCTGTCCATAGACACAGTACAGGTGTCATGCTTGGCTGCATAATTGTGGTACCAGCTTTGGTCCGGTAACCACAGCTATCCAATCAGGTGCTAGAAAAAGTAAATATCACCTATCAGTTTTCCTGGCATTAGTGCTTATATATTCTACAGTGTTTTCCCCCCCTGTGACTAGGTTTTAACTCTCCATCATTTAAGATTAGAAGAAACTGGGCAAATACACTGATGAAACAAAAGTTACAAGTCATCCTATAAATAAGAAAGTTGCACAATTTACACATAGCTGAAAATATAAAAGCCATTTATTGGGAATAAAATTGAATCCACTTTGGCTAAAGATAATATGTATAATTTAGTCCCTATAAATTGTCCAATAATACTGTTCGGCTGCTGTAAGTATTGTATAAAACACTTTTAATCCAGGTATTGACCTCTTAGGACAATAAAACACACAATGTTTGACTAGATAGATCTGTACATTCTTTTGTCAAATTCTTTGTTTCTAAGCTGAACTCACAGCAAAGGTTTTGTAAATGAACATACAGAACACCTAGTGCTCCTTATCACTGTAGGGTAGTTACATGTTAGGCTCTGGAACCGCATCATAGGGAATTTCACAACAGCTAGAATATTACTTTGTTTTACAATATATACATTACACATGTTGCAACTGAAAACACAGGAAATTAATGGGTATTCTTATCATTCACATCACTAATGAAACAGGCAATGTTAAGCATTCTTTGGATACATGATTGTATTGCCAATGCTGCCATCTTATGTTAAGATAGCGTGGATGCGACTTGTTCTATAAAGCTTGCCAGGTTGATGTCCCTCTCAGACAGGCCACCACATTCATGAGTGCTTAAAGTGATATGAACCTTCAAAACAAAGAACATTAAATTGATTATTCCTTTAAGTATGAAAATGAGGTCCTTACCCAGTATTTTCAAACAAACAAAAGGCTGAGAGACTTGAATCTTCTGTTCCCAGTAAAAGTGCTCATTATTTTGAATGTGCAAAATAGGGTGTGAATGTTTGTGCCCCTGGCAACAATTTTGGGCATGTCCCTGTTTCAGATGCCATACATTTCTCTGCCCGTGCTGGGTTATCAAACGCTAACTATACTACAGTAAAAAAAAAAAAATTGTATAAAGAAAATCTATACTATAGGAACAACATTAACTATATACAGAAATCCAAGGCCAGACTTCATTATTATCAGCAGCATCAATATTAAAGTTATATAACCCCATAGCAATCCTACTCTCCTGCAGTTGCATAAAGCTGCATACACACACAATGATTTTGTTACCAACGATTTTATGAACGATTTTCTGTCAGATTTTTTAAAGTATAATGAACAATTTTTTTGAACTACAAGCTATTTTTTGCATATTCCCTTAATGAAAATCGTTGCGTTGAGAAGTCTGACTGAACTACAAACGTGAATGCGCATGAACGATTATCGTTCATCGTTTGAAAAAATCATTCACTTTGAGTCAAACGATTATCGTTCAAAAAATCGTGTGTGTGTTTGCACCTTTATTTCTAGTTCTTTATAACACAATTCTGTGGGAACACTGCCAAGATGTGTTTATAGAAAACTGCATTGCTCAATTGGCTGTTATCTGCAATATTTAATCCTTCCACTAGTCATGAGAAACTGGGGAATATTGGCCCTCATTCAGACCCACTCGTGAGCAGCTGTCCGCTCGCAAGTGGGTCGATAGTCTGCACTGCGCATGCGCACGACGGAGGGAGCTCCGTCGTGCGCATGCGTGAGACGCGCCGAGCGAAGGACTTTCCTTCGCTCGGAGTGTCTCATCAAAGGGGGCGTGCTGTCGATGTTGACTGACAGCACGCCCCCTTTGGTGGGCGTGCCGGGGGCGTGCCTGTCAGACGGTTCCCAAGGGAACGCCTACCGTCTGAAGCCGGCCCCACTGACATAACTAGTGATGTCAGTGGGAGTGATTTTGGCTCTGATAGAGCCAAAATCACTCCTGGTCTTGCGGTTGAAAACCTCAACCGCAGGCTGTTGCTCGCAGTGGCGATGGTCAAGACCATCGCGACCATCATCCTGCACGCTCGTATATGCTGTGGGTGGTGACCCACAGCTATACGAGCATCCAGGAGGACGCTCCATATTATTGGAGGTGGGCCCTGATTCAGAGCGAGCGCTCTGGTCAGAGCGTCCGGCTCTGAATCAGGGCCATTGTCCTTTTAATAATATAATTTTAAGGGTAAATGTGTGTAGACAAGTGTTAACAGCAATTTAAATTACTGTTAGAAATGCAACATTATAGTTCATTATCTCCCAGTCTGGCAAACAAAAGGTGCATTTCACACCACAATTTACCAGCATCACTAATCTGTAGGAACCCTGCTCTTTACAATGTCCCTTGCAGTTTGGTCTCTTGCTTGCTTCTATAATGCCTGATGTTCTGTCCACTTTAACAATCACACAAAAAGGCTAATTATAAATCTCAATGCCTCCCACAGCACTTAAAATATTATGTTCTACTGAAATCATTCAGATGATCCGATTGGCTATAGGTTGTTTTGTCTGCTTATAAAAGGTGCATACATACAAACTAAAATTGAAGCTTGCCATCCAAAAGAATTGCTGTCCACCTTTAAAATAAAAAAAGTTTTTGCTTTAATACTAACAAAAATAAACTTTTAAAAATTAAGTATTTTACCTTGTTGTAGACATTAAACCATTCAGGGTGGTGGTCCAGTTTTTCAGCCTGTAATGCTACTCTGGTCATAAATCCAAAGGCCTATAATGAGATGCAGAATACTAATTGCTTAGTTGACAATTTAGACATTAATGGTGATATCAGGTTTTCTATCAAGTTCCACAGCAGTTATATGTTAGTGCATTACTTGTATACAGTGCCTTGAAAAAGTATTCACCCCCTCCCCTTTGGCTTTTTACCTTTATTACATTACAACCTGTAATTATTATTATTTTATCTGAATGTTATGTGATGGATCTGCACAAAATAGTCTAATTTTAATTTGGTGAAGTGAAATGAGATATATAAAAATCTTTATAAATAAAATTCTGAAAATTGGCATGTGCATATGTAATCACCCCTTTTGCTGTGAAGCCCCTCAAAAGTTCTGGCGCAACCAATTACCTTCAGAAGTCACAATTAGTGAAATGAAGTCCACCTGTGTGAAATCTAAGTGTCACATGATCTGTCAGTATAAACACTTTTTCTGAAAGGCCCCAGAGGCTGCAACACCACTAGGCAAGAGGCATCGCACAATGAAGACCAAGGAGCTCTCCAAACGAGTCAGGGACAAAAGTTGTTGAAGTACAATTCTGGGTTGGGTTATTAAAAAAAAAAAAAAAAAAAATCCAAATCTTTGATTTGATGGTGCTCTGGGGGATCATCAATCATCATCAAATGGAAAGAACATGCTACCACAACATACATGCCAAGAGAGGGCTACCCGCCAAAACTCAGACCGGGCAAGGAGGGCATTAATCAGAGGCAGCGCAGAGACCAAAAGGTCTCCCTGAAGGAGCTGCAGAGTTCCACAGCAGAGACTGGTGTATCTGTGCATGTGACCACAATAAGCCATACACTCCATAGAGCTGGGCTTTATGGAAGAGTGGCCAGAAAAAAGCCATTACTTATTTTTATCACTAAGACACGATTTGATTTTGCCAAAAAGGCATGAGGGCGACTCCCCAAATGTATGGAAAAAGTTGCTCTGGTCAGATGAGACTAAAATTTAACTTTTCAGCCACCAAGGAAAACGCTATGTCTGGCGCAAACCCCCATCAACCCAAGAACACCATTCCCACAGTGAAACATGGTGGTGGCAGCATCATCATCATGCTGTGGGGATTTTTTTCAGCAGCAGGGATTGGGAAACTGATTCAAGTCGAGGGAAAGATGGATGGTGCTAATTACAGGGATATTCTTGAGCAAAACCTGTTTCAGTCTGCCTGTGATTTGAGACTGGGACACCTTCCAGCAGACAATGACCTGAAGCATACTGCTAAAGCAAAACTCGAGTGGTTTAAGGGAAACCTTTAATTGTGTTGGAATGGCCTAGTGCAGAGGTTCGAAAGTCCGCCATTACAGTCCACGTTTTAGGGATATCCATGCTTGAGCACAGGTGACTTAATTATAACCTCAATCCATTTGATTTAACCATCTGGACTCAAGTTTGGATATCCCTAAAAGGTGGACTGTAATGGCAGACTTTGGGAACCTCTGGCCTAGTCAAAGCCCAGACCTCAATCCAATTGAGAATCTGTGGTCAGACTTGAAGATTGCTGTTCACAAGCGGAAACCATCCAACATGAAGGAGCTGGAGCAGGTTTGCCTTGCGGAATGGGCAAAAATCCCAAGGGCAAGATGTGGCAAGCTCATAGAGACTTATCCAAAGGGACTTGCAGCTGTAATTGCCAAAAAAGGTGGCTCGACAAAGTACTGACTTTAGGGGGGGTGAATAGTTATGCACGCTGAAGTTTTCTGTTATGTTGTCATAAATGTTGTTTGATTCATAATATAAAAAAAACAACTACACAGTTGTAGGTATGTTCTGTGAATGAAATGATGCACACCTTCAAACAATCCATTTTAATTCAAGGTTGTGAGGCAACAAAACATGAAAAAATGCAAAGGGGGTGAATACTTTTGCAAGGCACTGTATTGACAACAAACAGATAGACAGTATATGGTGGAATAATAATGCCACAAATACAATAGCTCCAGACTCACTTATTTTAAGTCATAGCCCCATAGAGCTGTGTACAAAAATCAAGTCTAGGGTGAGAGACGGACCACAAGGAGGGAGTTCTGCCGTTTATATGCTGTTACAACTTGCAATGGTAATTGTATTGAGCCCTTTGTGAGAAATGGCTTTGCAACATGAAATGGAAATGGGGCCTATGTCACATTTCCAAGCATGTTTGTCTATCCCCAGAGTCTTATAATGACCATATTAAGGTAGGTTATATCTAGCATCAATGTTGGGAAACCGATCCCTATAACGTAGATTGTGCCCCACCTTCCAAATCAGTCTATTTCTGAACTACTGTTGGTTCTACTTGTGGATATAGAACATATTTTAAGGTAATGGTTGCAGTTCCTCTATAAGAAGGGCCGGCTCAAAGACTGTCCCAGCAGCCCCCTGGATCTGCCTGTGTGGTCACATCATTCATTAACAAAGCAATGGCCCTCACGTAGACATGTCAGACCTGAAGGAGCAATGCTTTGTAAGTCAAGTGCATTTTGTCCGACCAGTGTAATCCCCTGCTGTTGCCTGATAATACTGCCACCTATTTTAGGACAGGTGAGAGCAGATCTCAAACTGCAGGGGTAGAGGTGCCATGCAACTAATGACACGGTCAGTGCACTGAAGAACGGGAAGGAACGTGAGAGGGAGAAGGTGCTAAGAGAAAGAGCAGAAGATTAAACCATGGGACAAGTCCTATTGTGAGTACATCAAAGCTGGTGACCTACCAGGGATTAAAGAGACCTGAGTGGGTTGGGTGTGTGGGGGCAATAGTGAAGATGGAGAGCATAGAGATTTTTTTTTTTTTAGAAATTATATAGGAGGACAAATAAATAAAAGTGACGATTATTAGAAACCTTGACAAATCCTGTCTTACTGGCAAAGGAACTTAATAAGCATGTAAACAAAAAAAGAACAAGGGACTACTGGGTGGGGGTAGATGGTGTAATAGACATGGGTGCAGGGCGCACACCCACAGTCTTGCACTTGCCTGTCCGTAGTCTCCAGAGTGCAGCTCTGTGGTGCTGGGACAGCACTGCAATAACCACTGGGAAAATGGCGGCTGCCATTTTCCTGGTGACTCATGCATGCATAGTACTGCCCCCCGGGAAAATGGTACTGAGCCAGAATCTACTACACTGCGGCACTGCCAGAGAGAGGTGGGGGACCGCACTGAGTCTGCACACAGGCCTCTTCTCTAAAAATGCCTCTCCTAATAGGGACAGGTTAACAAACAAAAGTGTGTGTACTGCTCTAAACACTCTTTTGGAGTACACACTGGAGGGGGGGCAACTCAGGTAAAATAGAGCCAGTTTGTACAGGGGCCTCCAAATTGCCTCTTTTTCCTGCCAGTACAGGTACGGGCTGTCTGACATGCCTACCTGGATGCTGTCACCGATGTAATCCTCCACCATTCTGTCAGTGTTGATGCACGTGTGGCTACAGCGCACACAAGTCACAAACTCAGGAAAAAAAAATATTTTTTTATTTTTTGGAGCACTTTGGGGTTACACCACCCTTCAACAGATGAGCCAGCTGGCCCTTGATTTATGACACAGACGCACGTTTGGCGCTGCTCCTTTGTTGATGCACGTGCGGCTACTGCGCATACATTTCACACAAAGAAAAAAAAGAATTGTTTATTTTTTGTGGAGTGCACTTTGGGGGTTACACCACCCTTTAACAGACTTATGGGACACAGGCGCACGCTTGGCGCTGCTCCTTTGTTGATGGACATGCTGCTACAGCGCACACAATTCACTAACACAGAAAAGTTTTTATTTTGTTTGGAGTGCACTTTGGGGGTTGCAGCACCCTTTAACAGACGAGCCAGTCGGCCCTTGATTTATGACAGGCGCACGCTGATGCACGTGCGGCTACTGCGCACTCAATTCACAAAGACAGAAAATATTTTATTATATTTTTTTGGCGTGCACTATGGGGTTTTTTTTGCACTTGGGGGGAGCACCCCTGATGGACAGATCACCCCCTGGACAACACTACAGCACCCCTTTAGGACTGCAGCCTTTATGGGACACTGCACAACACAGCCCAGCCAGCCCCTATAGACTTTGGAGTGGATACAGCCCCTATGAACAGCAGCAGCACAGCACTACACAGCCCAGCCAGCCCCAACTCCCACCCTCCCTCTTCACTGTCCACAGCAGAGTGAGAAAATGGAGCCGACACGGGTACCTTTTATAGAATCCAAAACCCACGAGATCCTACAGCGGGATGATGACGTTTTGCCTCGATTTCAGATCCGAGTCAGGCGGGAAAACTGGAGCCTGACTCGGATCGGGAGGGCTCTGATTTCAGAAATCCGAACCCGCTCACCCCTAATTTTTAGTACAGTTGGGTGAAGGTAAATTTCTTATTACCAATAGTAGTGTTAAGGTATTCAAATTATCGTGTCTAAAACCCGATAATTACCAAATATGCACCATGCTACAAATGATGCAGCTTCGGAGGCGTGGAAGGGTAGTTGCAGAAATGCCTCCGGGTGGGGAATTTCTTGCACAGGGTGCAAGTCGACCTGAAGCCGACCCGGTCTATAGGTCTGTGCCAGTTAGACAAATGTAATTACAATTGCAACATATTTCTTTTTACTTACCCTATTGAAGTCCTTGAAATGGAATTCCTTGCAAATAGCATCTCTACCATCTAGTTCATTCCATCCAACTGCCCTCAGGTTAGGCAGGAGCTGCTCCCGTTCTTCTCCACTAAGTCTATGAGCCTTTCCTGCCTTCAACAAAATAAATGAACATGTAAGTGAAATGCTTAATGGCTGGGTTCAAGCACTCCGCATTGTCTCTTACTTTACCACTTATAATTGAGATTTCATGTAGGAAGGGGTGAGGTGGTAACGGAAAACATTTTGCTGGAAAGGTATAGGCTTTACACCAGGCATTTCAAACTCAAAATACCAACCGGGCCGAATATTCAAGGTCTAAGAGTGTGTGGGCCACAAGAAAAAAAAAAAAAGGGGGTCTTATTTTGAAAGGTTTGTTATTAATAAAAACCAATGCAGTGCCCCATATGCTGTGCCCCCTGAAGATTTGTCCCTTATGCATTGCCCCCTCTCAGTGTAGAACAGGCTCCACTCCCCTGTGCAGTGCTTACCTCTCTTCACACTGGCCACTGCAACAGTCCATGCTGATTGGACCTAACTAGATCCAGACGATGCAGGCTCCTCTCATAGCCGGTGACGTCATGACATCACACGCGCACAGCATCACTGGCCTCTGAAGCGATCAGAGGCTTCTTTAGTCTTTGATCGCTTCAGATACCAGTGTTCCCACTTTTAAATACAGCGAACACTGAGCTCCAATCTCGGCAGGGTCTGGGCCGTCTAATATATGTATTTGGGCCCACACTGTCTGGCCGCATAAAATGTATATTTGGGCCACATGTTTGACATCAACCATTACAAAAGGCAATGTTAACTAATTATAGCATGCTAAAGTTTGGAGCATTTAGATCTACAAAGAAGCACATTAAGGTTGTGCATCTTTATGTTAAAATAAAGTTTTTTTTTTTTAAATATATACACATTAAGAAACACAAGGGCAATTTACTAGCTAACTGCAATAGTGCATAAATTCACCACAACCAAGCAGCAATTACCTGTGATTGTCATAGGACAAGTTCTGCTATTGCAGGCATTTATATGCAGTTACAACTTGCAATGGTAATTGTATTGAGACCTTTGTGTAAAATGGCTTTGCAACATGAAGGGACATGATATGCCATTGTGTAAGGTAACATTTCCCTGAATATTCATGTTCTTATCCAAGAGTAAATGAATTTGCAGCTTGGGGCCGCATAACCTCATTGGGTTCAAACATTTGCACCAGCTGACGTGAGGAGTTGGGCAAGTGAGCAGAGTTTCTTGTACATGAGCCATAGAAGTTGCTGAACTTTTCCCATCAACATGTAAAAATTAGATTGTTTTCTGCACAATGGACCTGATTCAGAGCTGGATGCATAGGCGATTACGCACGCAGATCGAGCGATTGTTTGCCATTGCGTATAAGCCACACTGCGCTTTTGCAGTAATTGCCTGCGACTCTGGACGCACAGAGGAATCCATCGCAGAGTGAGTGACAGGTTGTTGGCATTTGGCGGTGGTCTGAAAAACGTAGGCGTATCTGTCCGTTAGAATAGTTTCATGGACGTGCATAAATTAGCTGCTGCGTTTGCATACGCAGCTCTGCATTTCACAAGGTAGAGACCTGCTGCAAGCGCAAGATGGCTGCGTTGATGTTACAGATAGATATTCACGCAGGTAAGCACCATCTTATACTTACGAGAAGGCAGCAGTGGGCGTCCTTATGCTTGGATAAGCTTTGCATATATTCGCAGCTGCGATCGCATTAGAATGCATCGCGGAATCAGGCCCAATATTATTAAATGAAAAGGCACATGGAGAAGGACGTTACCAACTTTCCATTAAGGAACACAGCCATATTCTCCGCAAAGGGAATTGAATCTTATGGTGCGACTGCTGTTTTAGGATTCATAAATGATCTTTAATAAAAACATATAATTGGTTGCTATAGGTTATGTAAATGCAAACAGTTGTGCAGGTTGTAAGCAAGTAGTCTAAAACTATGACAGTCATTGTGTGAATTATGTAAGATAACTAACAAAAGTCATGCAATGTGTGCAAGCAAATATACTTTCATATGATAAGAGTCTCTCTCACTTTAAACTATGAGAACATAGAAATGTATTGCAGATGGTCTCTCTAATCTGCTAAGTCTCTGTATGTAACATTCTGTGTTGCAGAACTGGTTTAGCATATGTGCTCTGTTTACAAGGATCCATGTGATAGCAGTTCCTGCACTGATCAGATAAACTATATCAACAGAATAAAATCTAGTAAAAATGTATCGCTAAAATAATGTCAGGAAAAAAAAAACAAAAACACATATTGGGTACATTTTCTATTAACTTCTGCCCATTACATCATGCTTGATGCAGGTGTAAATTTCCTCTAGTGTGCCAATTCACAAAAATGGTGTGAAATCTTCAATATAGACTATACAAGACTGTGCGGTGGTCCTCATTCCACATAATGTTTGTGTAAGCTTGGCAAGACGCAAAAGGTTACATATAGTGCATTGCTCATTTCATGGTGAGACTCAATGAAAGTGACAGTTTCTGTATCTTAGCAACTAGATGAAAAATATGGATACTGCTCCATCATTGTTATAAAGGCTGAATGCAGTAACAAGAAGGAATTATTAGAGGGCAAAAAGCACAATTACAGAATTAATTTAAAAGACAAACAAAGAGATTGTATTGGAAGTCAGGCAGTTATAGTGCATGAAATGATTTTATTGTTTTACATTTATTGCTAGTCTAATTACATAAAATGTGTTATGGATTTTTCAACAGGAACAATGTGGTGTTGACAAAACCGCAATCGCCAATCTATTCTTAGCCACAAGAGAGCCATTTTAAAAAGTATCAGTCATGCAGTTTTTAAAAAAAAGGTGAAAACATGAGTGGCTTAAGCTGCATACGCACACGATTTTTTGAACGATTATCGTTTAACAATAATCGTTTGAAAAAATCGTTCACTTTCTGAGTCAAACGATGAACGATAATTGTTCATGCACGTTCACATTTGTAGTTTAGTCAGATTTGTCAACTCAACGATTTTCATTAAGGGAATATGCAAAAATCGCTTGTAGTTCAAAAAAAATCATTCATTACACTTTAAAAAATCTGACAGATAATCTGACAGAAAATCGTTCATAAAATCGTTGTGTGTGTATGCAGCTTAAGACTTACATGTACTATTATTACACACACTGTTTAATAACTCAGAACTAAAATTGTGCACTTTGGAATAAGGATCATTGATCCTTTGAATATAGCTTAGAACACCAGCTATAAACAGCTTTATATATTTCATTCATAACCGATATCGCATTCCAACCTACAGTAGGTTTACGTCATATCCATGGTCCACAATCCACAGGACATCTGCACGTGTATCCTCATATACTATTGCTGCAGTCACATTGAACAGCCCTTCTCAGCGCGCTAGTTTCTGTGCAAGTTAGCTTGCGCTGAGCGTTTTTTTTTCGCCCAAAAGTATCTTATGTGCTTTGTATACAGACTCAGATGCACACCAAGTGTCACATATCAAATTAATCAATGCAGTCTCGTGAAGCAGTTTATCGTATCTAATTGCAACTAAGACACATTTTCTGGTGATAAAGATGCTCAAGTCGTACAAGACCTGGCGACTTGCTCGTGTGTGCCAGGCATCACATGCTGAATGGAGTATTGAGGCTAGGTGTACGAGGACACATCTGTACACTTAATTGAGCTTGTAACTAAAGGCATCTCAGGAAAACAATCTATGCGTGATCAGTGGAGCGTGTATGTGGCCTATTTAACATCTCCTTAAGCAACTACAATACATGTATTAATAGTTATTAAAATAGTGCATGATTATTATGCAGACATTTTACAGAGATTATTTCAGTTATTCACATCAATCTCTGCCCCAGTGGCGCTTACAATCAATATTCTCTATCACATGGACACAAACGAGATGTGCAGTTCGGTTTAACGCGGATATGTTCAGATCTCAAAAACGGCATCATATTGGCTATTCGGCTATCACGTGCTTTGCCAATAGCCGATAAGTGAAATCCAAACTTGTGATAATTTGGTGATAAGAACTGAATAAAACTGAACCTGCACATCTGTAATACAAACTAGAGTTAATATTTTTTCGTCAGAAGCCAGTTAACCTACCACCATGTTTTTTTGGAGTGTGAGAGGAAATGCACGCAATCAGAGAAGAACATACAAACTCCACACAGTGACTTGGTCAGGAGTTGAACTCCTGACCTCAGGCCTGGAGGTAGTAGAACTAGGCAATAAATCTGCTTTGGCTCTACATTTTCAATAAATGTTTTATTCATTCAAAGTTCTCAGGTTGTCGAGCCCTGGAGAGCAGCAACAGGGGCAGGGTTGAGTGGCTTTGTAATATCTGGGAAATACAGAAATATATTGCTGCTGCTGTGCCATTATGTATTTTCTATACATTACAGTCTGCAAAGTGACAGTAGCAAATTGGTTCATACTTTATCTATGTCCACTTTCGCTCTCTCTCCAAGGCTTAGTACATGCTATGCTTCTGGGAGATTGTCCTTTGAACAGAGGAGTCAAAACCATGCCCGACGGTGTACTCCTGTGCCGGGCCCGAGCTTGAGGACCCAAAAAGCATATGCCTCGTGTCCGCGGCTAATAGTAAATATGCATTTTACTGCCACGCTGGCCGCCCATCTGGCACATGTAAAAGAAAACTTACTGTCCTCCCACCAAATGTAACTCCGGTGGCCCAGTCAATGGAACTGAATGTGGCCATGGCACTGGCAAATATTGCAACATGACGTTGCGCCGGCCCTGCTCCCTGGCATGCGCGGCTGCGCCAGCCATCCTCCCTGTATACCTGGCCTGCCGCTGCAACATCTATCTACTGACGAGCAGCTCAGCAGGGAGACCAGGAAATATGCCATGTGTAGTCACAGAGCTGCAACATCTATCCATATTTCCTGGCATATTTTCTATATTGAGTATATAGCTTGGCTGGTGAATTCTTAATACTTCCTGTTTGGGTTAACTGGTTTGGGGTGGAGCCATGCAGTAATTGGCATTGCTATTTAGGTCGGCTCAAGGTGAGTGTGAGGTATAGAATTATCTGGATATTACAGTGCTATCTTGTCTTGACAAAGGTCTGTTATAGACTGAAACGTTGACTAAACTATTTTGATGGCTGTGAGTAAATAAATACTGGTATGTTTTCAATATGTGGTGAGTGCCCACCTTTCTATACCTGTATTGGGACTCTATGTGTCTATAATGGAGCATCCCTTGAATAACGATTTGAGCAGAGTGCAGCTTCTAACACACACAAAGACGTGAAGGAAGACTGCGGCACTGAGACTTTTAGTGAAGTTCATATATTTGTTCCAAACACACCAACGTTTAAGGGCCAGCTAGCCCTTTTGTCCAGATAACCTCATATCTTCTCATATATTCCTCTCTCCAAGTGCCGCCATCTTCCTTCACGTCTTTGGTTATTGTTTTTGGTGGAATGTGTGGAGGAGGGGTCGGAGCCATTGATATCTGTGTAATGGGCCCCCACAATTTTTGTTGCCAGCCCTTGTCAAAACTGGAGCATTTGTCATATCAGCTCTATGCTCACAGATAAAAAAAATTGAAGTCAAGAACTCCATACCTACTGTGAAACATGGAGGAGGTTTGGTTATGTTTTGGGTCGGCTTTGTTGCATCTGGCACAGGATGCCTTGAATCTGTGCAGGGCACAATGAAATCCCAAGGTTATCAAGGCATTCTGGAGGGAAACATACTGCCCAATGTCAGAAAGCTCTGTCTCAGTCGCATGTCATGGGTCCTCCAACAGGCTAATGACCCAAACCACACAACTAAAAAGTACCCATAAATGAATATGAACAAAACATTGGACTACTGTATACTGAAGTGGCTTTATGAGCCCTGATCGAATCCTGTAGAACATCTATGGAAAGAGCCGAAACATGCAGTCTGGAGTAGGCATCTATCAAACCCATACATGCCTACCCTCCCGGTTTTCGCGGGAGGCTCCCGATTTTTCGGGTAATCCCCCGCACCCCTGGAAGGGTAGGCATTTCTCCCGCATTCTGTCCACTTCCTAGTGAAGTGGGCAGAATGAGAAGTGGACAGAATGAGGAGAATACCCGCGGCGATCGCGGGTCTCCGTGAAGGGGGCAGGGCTTAATATGTGATTCTGCATGAATCACAGCATTTGGCCCCGCCCCCTATGTAAATTTTACCCAATCGCGGCAGGGGCTTAATGACGCGAATAGTTAGGCCCTGCCCCCATCGGCCCCCTGCTGCTTCTCTTACCCGGGCTTCTCCCGGGAAGAGATGATAAAAGGTAGGCAAGTATGATCAAACCTGAGACAGCTGGAGCAGTTTGCTCAGGAAGGAGTGGGCAAACTACATTTTGCCAGGAGTCTAACTTAGAGCTACATGAAGTGCTTTATAACAACGAATGCTTCTAAAGGTTGTGCATCAAAATATTAGGTTTTGGGTCCCATCATTTATGTCCAAGCCATTTTCATTTGTTTTATTTAAAATATTCTGTTGAATCCAAAAATCAAATGCAAAGTCTGACTTCTATTGAATGTGGAACAAACAATGATGGACAGTGCCATAACCAGGGGTGGTTGAGCGGTGCCGCCATCCGGGGCACAGGGTCTGGGGAGCGGCATAGTCGATGCACCATGGAAACTGTATTTGGAATGCAGGGTGCCTGGAATTATACACTGCAGTCTAGAAAGCCACCGACCAGAGCATCCTTTTGATTCTCAAGGTGCTCTGCTTCTTCAAAGTCTGGGACATCCTCAAAAGCTCTTAGTCCCAGTGGCCCCGCCCCTCGTTGTGACATCACTAGCGTGCAATGCTGAATCAGCCCCATTGTCCTCAAAGAATGTAAAATGTAACAAGAAAGTAATCTTTATCAAAATGAATAGCTTGTGCCTGCTGTGGTACATCCTTAAGCTGGGTACACACCTCGCCGACGAGTCGGCCCCACTGACTTATCTGACGATTAGTGAGAGCATACACGCTTACCGGGCCGATCTGTTTGCGTTGAAAATCACAACTGGGCGGGCATATAAATCTGCCTGGCCAATTGAGATGTCAGGTCACAGCCGGGTACCTGCAGCAAGTGTACAGGTGGTCCGCGGATCACCCATACACACAGCAAGATATATCGGCATCAGCTATGTTGCAGGACAGATGCAATAAGTCTGAACCACTGTACGTCATTCACAAACGTATCGCATGCACACACCTGCCGATGCACTACAGGTATATCGCCCGTTCAATGGAACGGGTTATGTATCCGTCCGTGTGTACCCAGCATAAGAGGCATAAACCAATAAGCCACTGTAGTACATGAATACAGCATATAAAACCCCAAATCTTAAAGTGACAGTAAAGCCAACACCCTTCCCTTGAAAAGGTTTTGCATCTCTGTGTGCTATAGTGATGTCCTTGCACACCATGGGTAAAACACCATCCAATGTCCCACAAGTTGAGACAAACATGTCTACTATTGGGACTGTGCCATCTATATTCCTAAATGGGGATTAAGTTGGGACAACAGGAAATGCTATTAATTTCATATAGACCTGTGAAATAGCTATACATTATGAGTACCAGTGTTGTAACTAGTGGTCCTGGCGCAAGTCACGCCCCCTCCATGTGATGTCATATGAAGGGGCCTCAAACGCTTTGACTTACAACAATGCCCAAAACATCCTCAGGATGCTCCTGGGGGCTGTAAGGGAAGCGGTGTGCACGCCTGAAGAGTCCTAACAATGCTCCAGGTGGCACTGCTGCAGAAATTCTAGCCACATGCAGGGGCTGTGGGTTAGTGGCGGTGCCGTCTACAGAGCACTGCTCACACACCCCATTACGGCCCTGATGAGTACTGTATGAATGTATATAAACACATTTACACAAAAAGGTACACAGATATCAAAAGACACAAGAAATCAATCACAAAAAAAAATATATAAAAATATGTAGCCCTAGATCCCAGTCAATTAAAAGGGGATCAACTACACCTACTAATGTATCAACCAATCAGCTCCTAACTGTTAATCTATATAAAATTGTCACAGAGCTGTAATGATTGAGACCGATTGGCATTAGATTAATGCATGCATGTATGTTATTGCAGGGTTGCAGACAATCTGGCTTCCCCTTCCGGGAGGGAGCAGCCAAATCAGCATAGCAGGGGGGGCGAGGCTGGCACAAGGGGGCAGGGCTGGGCAGATTACCCAGAATTTGTGGGTGGAGCAGGGGGAGTGGTCAAGCGATAGAAAAATTTTGTCCATGTTCCGCTACACAATGCCGAGATTACCGACATTGTGAATTAGGGGGCGGGTCAAAATTATGCGATTCAGCGTGAATTGCGTAACCTCTATTGTTATCGCTAGGAGTCGGCGGAGGGGTTGTCTGCCTTTCCGGGGGGCCGGGAACGGCCCACGATTTTTGGGAGGCTCCCCATCGAATCAGGAGGGTAGGCAAGTATGATGTTATATAATTAAAAACCTGTTGGTTCAATAATAATAATAATACCAAAGAAAAGATGCATTGGGTGAACTCAGTGTGTTAACATAATATTTATTGAATATAAATAAATCTAAATATAAAACATGCCTATGGAGATAATCACTGCATGTAATTAGCTAGAAACATTTGTAGTGAATAGATAAATAACCACAGATTAGTTAATACAAATTACTACTTACTGTATAATCAGTAGGGGTGAGCGGGTTCGGATTTCTGAAATCCGAACCCCCCCGAGCCCCCCCGATCCGAGTCCGATCCGAGTCAGGCTCGACTTTTCCCGCCTGACTCGGATTCTGAAATCGAGGCAAAACGTCATCTTCCCGCCTTCCGAGTCTCGCGGGTTTTGGATCCTATATAAGGTACCCACGTCGGCGCCATTTTCTCACTCGGCTGTGGACAGTGAAGAGGGAGGGTGGGAGTTAGGGCTGTGTAGTGTAGTGTAGTGTAGTGCTGCTGTTGTCCACTGCTTCAAAGTCCATAGGGGCTGGCTGTGTTGTGCTGTGCTGCTGTTGTTAATAGGGGCTGTGTCCACTACTTCAAAGTCCATAGGGGCTGGCTGGACTGTGTTGTGCAGTCAGTTCTCCATAGGGGCTGTGTCCACTCCAAAGTCCTGTGCAGTGTCCCAGTCCTAAAGAGGTGCTGTAGTGTTGTCCAGGGGGTGCTCTGTCCATCAGGGGTGCTCCCCCCAAGTGCTAAAAATATAATATATTTTCTGTGTTTGTGAATTGTGTGCGCAGTAGCCGCACGTGCATCAACAAAGTAGTGCCAAGCGTGCGCCTGTGTCATAAGTAAAGGGCCGGCTGGCTTGACCGTTAAAGGGTGCTGTAACCCCCGAAAGTACACTCCAGTCCAAACCAAAAAAAAATTATTTTCTGTGTTTGTGAATTGTGTGCGCAGTAGCCGCACGTGCATCAACAAAGTAGTGCCAAGTGTGCGCCTGTGTCATAAGTAAAGGGCCGGCTGGCTTGACCGTTAAGGGTGCTGTAACCCCCGAAAGTACACTCCAGTCCAAACCAAAAAAAAAATTATTTTCTGTGTTTGTGAATTGTGTGCGCAGTAGCCGCACATGCATCAACAAATTAGTGCCAAGCGTGCGCCTGTGTCATAAGTAAAGGGCCGGCTGGCTTGACCGTTAAGGGTGCTGTAACCCCCGAAAGTACACTCCAGTCCAAACCAAAAAAAAAATTATTTTCTGTGTTTGTGAATTGTGTG
Organism: Taudactylus pleione; assembly: GCA_031769625.1. Classification (NCBI taxonomy): domain Eukaryota; kingdom Metazoa; phylum Chordata; class Amphibia; order Anura; family Myobatrachidae; genus Taudactylus; species Taudactylus pleione. The sequence continues at coordinate 13,857,282 of JAUIMM010000120.1, read as the reverse complement.
CGCAGTAGCCGCACATGCATCAACAAAGTAGTGCCAAGCGTGCGCCTGTGTCATAAGTAAAGGGCCGACTGGCTTGACCGTTAAGGGTGCTGTAACCCCCGAAAGTACACTCCAGTCCAAACCAAAAAAAAAATTATTTTCTGTGTTTGTGAATTGTGTGCGCAGTAGCCGCACGTGCATCAACAAAGTAGTGCCAAGCGTGCGCCTGTGTCATAAGTAAAGGGCCGGCTGGCTTGACCGTTAAAGGGTGCTGTAACCCCCAAAGTACACTCCAGTCCAAACCCAAAAAAAAATTATTTTCTGTGTTTGTGAATTGTGTGCGCAGTAGCCGCATGTGCATCAACAAAGTAGTGCCAAGCGTGCGCCTGTGTCATAAGTAAAGGGCCAGCTGGCTTGACCGTTAAAGGGTGCTGTAACCCCCAAAGTACACTCCAGTCCAAACCGAAAAAAAATTATTTTCTGTGTTTGTGAATTGTGTGCGCAGTAGCCGCACGTGCATCAACAAAGTAGTGCCAAGTGTGCGCCTGTGTCATAAGTAAAGGGCCGGCTGGCTTGACCGTTAAAGGGTTCTGTAACCCCCAAAGTACACTCCAAACCAAAAAAATATATATTTTCTGTGTTTGTGACTTGTGTGCACTGTGGCTGCACGTGCATCAACAAAGGAGCAGCGCCAAGCGTGCGCCTGTGTCCCATAAGTAAAGAGCCGGCTGGCTCATTTCTTAAAGGGTGGTGTAACCCACAAAGTGCACTACTCTCCAGCAAAAATAAAAAAATATTTTCTGTGTTTGTGTGCGCTTTAGCCGCACGTATATATATCAATATAACATAAATGGAGGACCAAACTTTCTCCGATAAAAATAAAATAGGGAAAGATCAAGAACCACTTCCTACTAGTGCTGTTGCTGCTGCTGGGAGTTGTTCATCATCCCAGAGAGGAAGTAGGAACATCACTACTTTTACTAAACAATTGACCCTCCAACAGTCCCTAGCGATGAGGATGAAGTACGACAGCAGTCATCCTGAAGCAAAACGTATAACTGAGGCCTTGACTGCTATGTTGGTGTTAGACGTGCGTCCGGTATCCGACATTAGTGCAGTGGGATTTAGACAATTGATGGAGGTAGTGTGTCCTCGGTTCCAAATCCCGTCTAGATTCCACCTGCATCCTCAAAGCAGCAGCGACAAGCGTGCGTCTGTCTGTTAAAGGGTGGTGACACCCTCAAAGTGTGCTACACAAACAATTAAAATATTGTTCTTTTTTTTTCTGTCTTTGTGAATTGTGTGGGCTGTAGCCGCATTTGCATCCTCAAAGCAGCAGCGACAAGCGTGCGTCTGTCTGTTAAAGGGTGTTGTAACTCTCAAAGTGCTCCAAAAAATCAAAAATTTTTTTTTAATGTGTTTGTGACTTGTGTGCGATGTAGCCACACTTGCATCCTCAAAGCAGCAGCGACAAGCGTGCTTCTGTCTGTTAAAGGGTGGTGACACCCTCAAAGTGTGCTACACAAACAATAAAAATATTGTTCTTTTTTTTTCGGTCTTTGTGACTTGTGTGCGATGTAGCCGCACTTGCATCCTCAAAGCAGCAGCGACAAGCGTGCGTCTGTCTGTTAAAGGGTGGTGACACCCTCAAAGTGTGCTACACAAACAATAAAAATATTCTTCTTTTTTCTGTCTTTGTGAATTGTGTGGGCTGTAGCAGCACCTGCATCCTTAAAGCAGCAGCGACAAGCGTGCGTCTGTCTGTTAAAGGGTGGTGACACCCTCAAAGTGTGCTACACAAACAATTAAAATATTGTTCTTTTTTTTTCGGTCTTTGTGAAATGTGTGGGCTGTAGCCGCACCTGCATCCTTAAAGCAGCAGCGACAAGCGTGCGTCTGTCTGTTAAAGGATTACATCGGTGACAGCATCCAAGTAGGCATGTCAGACAGTCCGTACCTGTACTGGCAGGAAAAAGAAGCAATTTGGAGGTCCCTGTACAAACTGGCTCTATTTTACCTGAATTGCCCCCCCTCCAGTGTGTACTCCGAAAGAGTGTTTAGTGCAGCCGGGAACCTTGTTAGCGAAAGGCGTAGGAGGTTGCTTCCACAAAATGTGGAGAAGATGATGTTCATAAAATGAATGATCAACTCTTCCAGGGAGACCAGCCTCCAGAACGTACAGAGGGACCTGTGGTTCCAGCAGGGACGAATTAATACTCTGTGAGGATGAGGATGTACATAACACTGAAGAGGGTGAGGAATCTGTGGATGAGGAGGATGAGGACGACTTCTTGCCTCCGTAGAGCCAGTTTGTGCAGGGACAGATTAATTGCCAGCTTGTTTTGTGGGGGCCCAAACGAACCAATCATTTCAGCCACAGTTGTGTGGCAGACCCTGGCGCTGAAATGATTGGTTTGTTAAAGTGTGCATGTCCTGTTTATACAACATAAGGGTGGGTGGGAGGGCCCAAGGACAATTCCATCTTGCACCTCTTTTTTTTCTTTGCATTATGTACAGTTTGGGGCCTAGTTTTTCAATGCCATCCTGTCTGCCACTGCAGTTTCACGCCTAGATGGGTCACGTGTTTGTGCCGCCCACTCGTGTCGCTTAGCATAGTCATCCAGCTACCTCGGTGCAACCTTTTGGACATAAAAACACTATTGTGAGGTGTGAGGTATTCAGAATAGACTGGAAATGAGTGGAAATTAAGGTTATTGAGGTTAATAATAGCATAGGAGCAGAAAAACCTACAAATTCTGTGATTTTAGCTGTTTTTATGCTTTTTTTCAAAAAAATGCAGATCCAAAACACAAAACCCAGAACCCAAAACACGGAAGGGTGGTTTTGGCAAAACCAATCCAGATCCAAAACACGAAGAAAGATCCAGATCCAAAACACGAAAAGTGGCCGGTGCACACCCCTAATAATCAGTAATGATTTTGTCCCTGAGTAACAATGAATACTGCTACTAAATGATAGAGTAATGGGGTATGAACAAATAAAACTATTATATTGAGAGTCACTAGAGGATTAGCATAGTATTAGCTAAATATACAGAACTAAAAGAGAGAGAGAGAGAGAGAGAGAGAGAGAGAGAGAGAGAGAGAGAGAGAGAGAGAGAGAGAGAGAGAGAGAGAGAGAGAGAGAGAGAGAGAGAGAGAGAGAGAGAGAATGAATAAAGTACCAGCCAACTAGCTCCTAACCACCATGTCACAGGCTGTGTTTGAAAAATGACAGGAGCTGGTTGGTTAGTAACTTATCTCCATCCACTCTCTTTCTCTACAAATGCTTAGTACATAGGGCCAGATATAAATTTGGATATAGAGCATGCTTGCCAACTCTCCCTGATTGTCAGGGAGACTCTCTGAAATAGTAGAAATCTCCCTGATTGCACCTTACCCCCATTATGAAGTTGTTACATAAAAAGAATAAACAAATATATACATTCAAATTTGATTATTAGTATAATTAATACTGCATTGGTTATAAGGCACAAAGCTCCCTATGGCTTCATGCATTTTCTGAAAAGTATCAGTGTGTTTTCACCAACATGTAAATCTTACTAACAGCTTTGGGGCTCATTTACATTTAAATTAGGGGTGAGCGGGTTCGGATTTCTGAAATCCGAACCCCCCCGATCCGAGGCAGATCCGAGTCAGGCTCGACTTTTCCTGCCTGACTCGGATCTGAAATCGAGGCAAAACGTCATCATCCCGCCTTCCGAGTCTCGCGGGTTTTGGATCCTATATAAGGTACCCGTGTCGGCGCCATTTTCTCACTCGGCTGTGGACAGTGAAGAGGGAGGGTGGGAGTTAGGGCTGGCTGGGCTGTGTAGTGTAGTGTAGTGCTGCTGTTGTCCACTACTTCAAAGTCCATAGGGGCTGGCTGTGTTGTGCTGTGCTGCTGTTGTTAATAGGGGCTGTGTCCACTACTTCAAAGTCCATAGGGGCTGGCTGGACTGTGTTGTGCAGTCAGTTCTCCATAGGGGCTGTGTCCACTCCAAAGTCCTGTGCAGTGTCCCAGTCCTAAAGGGGTGCTGTAGTGTTGTCCAGGGGGTGCTCTGTCCATCAGGGGTGCTCCCCCCAAGTGCTAAAAAAATAATATTTTTTCTGTGTTTGTGAATTGTGTGCGCAGTAGCCGCACGTGCATCAACAAAGTAGTGCCAAGCGTGCGCCTGTGTCATAAGTAAAGGGCCGGCTGGCTTGACCATTAAAGGGTGCTGTAACCCCCAAAGTACACTCCAAACCAAAAAAAATATATATTTTCTGTGTTTGTGAATTGTGTGCGCAGTAGCCGCACGTGCATCAACAAAGGAGCAGCGCCAAGCGTGCGCCTGTGTCCCATAAGTAAAGAGCCGGCTGGCTCATTTCTTAAAGGGTGGTGTAACCCACAAAGTGCACTACTCTCCAGCAAAAATAAAAAATTATTTTCTGTGTTTGTGTGCGCTTTAGCCGCACGTATATATCAATATAACATAAATGGAGGACCAAACTTTCTCCGATAAAAATAAAATAGGGAAAGATCAAGAACCACTTCCTCCTAGTGCTGTTGCTGCTGCTGGGAGTTGTTCATCATCCCAGAGAGGAAGTAGGAACATCACTACTTTTACTAAACAATTGACCCTCCAACAGTCCCTAGCGAAGAGGATGAAGTACGACAGCAGTCATCCTGAAGCAAAACGTATAACTGAGGCCTTGACTGCTATGTTGGTGTTAGACGTGCGTCCGGTATCCGCCATTAGTGCAGTGGGATTTAGACAATTGATGGAGGTAGTGTGTCCCCGGTTCCAAATCCTGTCTAGATTCCATCTGCATCCTCAAAGCAGCAGCGACAAGCGTGCGTCTGTCTGTTAAAGGGTGGTGACACCCTCAAAGTGCGCTCCACAAACAATAAAAATATTCTTCTTTTTTCTGTCTTTGTGAATTGTGTGGGCTGTAGCCGCACCTGCATCCTTAAAGCAGCAGCGACAAGCGTGCGTCTGTCTGTTAAAGGGTGGTGACACCCTCAAAGTGTGCTACACAAACAATAAAAATATTCTTCTTCTTTTTTCTGTCTTTGTGAATTGTGTGGGCTGTAGCCGCACTTGCATCCTCAAAGCAGCAGCGACAAGCGTGCGTCTGTCTGTTAAAGGATTACATTGGTGACAGCATCCAAGTAGGCATGTCAGACAGTCCGTACCTGTACTGGCAGGAAAAAGAAGCAATTTGGAGGTCCCTGTACAAACTGGCTCTATTTTACCTGAGTTGCCCCCCCTCCAGTGTGTACTCCGAAAGAGTGTTTAGTGCAGCTGGGAACCTTGTCAGCGAAAGGTGTAGGAGGTTGCTTCCACAAAATGTGGAGAAGATGATGTTCATAAAATGAATTATCAACTCTTCCAGGGAGACCAGCCTCCAGAACGTACAGAGGGACCTGTGGTTGTGGATTCCAGCGGGGACAAATTAATACTCTGTGAGGATGAGGATGTACACAACACTGAAGAGGGTGAGGAATCGGTGGATGAGGAGGATGAGGACGACATCTTGCCTCCGTAGAGCCAGTTTGTGCAGGGACAGATTAATTGCCAGCTTGTTTTGTGGGGGCCCAAACGAACCAATCATTTCAGCCACAGTCGTGTGGCAGACCCTGGCGCTGAAATGTTTGGTTTGTTAAAGTGTGCATGTCCTGTTTATACAACATAAGGGTGGGTGGGAGGGCCCAAGGACTATTCCATCTTGCACCTCTTTTTTTTCTTTGCATTATGTATAGTTTGGGGCCTAGTTTTTCAAACTGCCATCCTGTCTGCCACTGCAGTGCCACTCCTAGATGGACCACGTGTTTGTGCCGCCCACTCGTATCTCTTAGCATAGTCATCCAGCTACCTCGGTGCAACCTTTTGGACATAAAAACACTATTGTGAGGTGTTCAGAATAGGCTGGAAATGAGTGGAAATTAAGGTTATTGAGGTTAATAATAGCATAGGAGCAGAAAAACCCACAAATTCTGTGATTTTAGCTGTTTTTATGCTTTTTTTCTAAAAAAAAAATACAGATTCAAAACACAAAACCCAGAACCCAAAACACGTAAGGGTGGTTTTGGCAAAACCAATCCAGATCCAAAACACGAAGAAAGATCCAGATCCAAAACACGAAAAGTGGCCGGTGCACACCCCTAATTTAAATGTGAAATAATTTTATGGCACGCCTCCAGATGTAGCAGTACACGCCCACTTTACCGTGCATTCATAGGTGTTGCTTTCACAATCTCCCTGAAGTGCTTTTTCAAAAGTAGGCAAGTATGGAATAGAGCAGTGATCTCAAAAGCCGCTTAGGTTTGAAGGATTCCCTTCTGTCTACTTCCTGGTAGCATCTTTTATGGCATTCTATATGACCACCTCTGAATAAAAACACAACATACCATATCTGCCGGAAGATGATCCAATTTACTTATCACTTCAATAAACTTGGTGGCCCAGGAAAAGCAATTGCAAAGACACTATTCAATTTGGTAATTATCAAATGGGTGGGTCCATCCAAGCCCACCCAATTCCAACGGACTGGGTACTCCAATCCTACTGACCATGAAGCCTAGACCTCAGTCACTCCTCCTTCACTAGCAGGGTGTCAGTCAGAGTTTGGGCCTAGTGCCCCCGCGATGGTCAGCTTGGGACGTGCCTTCACTTTCCATCATCTAACAAAAGAGGCCGTGACACTATTAGCAGGGGCGCCAAGAGGAGTGGGGGAGCAGGTACAGTTTACCCGGGCCTGCTAGAGGGCCCCCCTCCCTCACAGCAGCTCAGCACACAGCTTGTGCTGGACTGCAGTGCGAGCAGTCTCCTATGGCTGTGGGGGGGATGGAGCGATCACACTGATCAAGGCCCCCCCCCCTGCTTAGTGCCGGGCTGGGGGGCTTACAGCACCCTGCTAAGCGGCGCTGCAAAAGTCAGTTATTCTTTATTTTTTCTGTGTAGGGGAGTGGCCACGCCTCCCGCGATTAGGCCATGCCCCCTCAGTTACCTGGACCCGGCCGGGCTCTCTACGGCCCTGACTACTAGCAGCACTGCCGCCCACATCGGCACAGGTGTCATACACCAACATAGATGTGTTCTGCCCATCATGAGGCAATCCATTCCAGGAAGTATGCCCAATCACTACACGGCCCCGGAGGGCATATCATCCTCCCATCATGTCATTGAAGACATACCTTGATTAACTTAAGTTTGCAATTGAGTTTCCCTGGACGTCCAACTGCCAAAATTAAACATTTTAGGTGTTAGTTGGGAGGGAGGGTGGGAAAGATATCTTTGAAAGAGAAAGTACATTCTTTCACATTGCCTTTTGCTGATTACGATTCGTCACCTCCCACTTCTCCTCCTCCTGGACCTCACTTTTCTCTTGTGAGGTACTTTAATCCTGTATGGTCTGGGTCATGCCCCAGCCCCCCCTTTGCTCCTGCAGCAAAAACACATCTTCCCTGCAACAAAGGCTATTCGTCAAATTAGCTCCAATTTATACACCAAATACCCCATCGCTTATCTACATCGCGTCCAGATTGCAGATGCTGCTTCCATAAACCAAGTCCTCAGGGCCCCACACAGTTCACATTTTCCAGGTGTTGTCATTATTCAATGACTCATTTTAAAAGACCCACAGGTTGAGCTAATTATTTCACTTGTGATTCTGTGATGCACTGTTTGGGGTCCTGAGGACCTGATTCAGCAAGGATAGCTATGCTGCTTATACGCACGCAAGGCAGTTGCTAATATCAGCGGTGATATGCAAATGTTTGCATTCACATTGCGATCACAGCCTAAGGACGCCCACTTACTCACATCCGTATACTTGGGCAACATAGCAAAATAATCAATAACATCGGACCCATATGCACAGTTAAGGCTGTTCAGACCTCACTCAGGAATTGCTTACTTCAGCGCACGCTATGAGACCTCAGGCTGCGTATGACATCGCAGTGGATAATTTATGCACACCCGTGCAACATTGTTGAAATGCACTGACACGACCTGCGCTCGGTACAACCTGCGTTCGGCCGACCCCTTCGTCACCACCCACAAATGGCACTCCCTGTCAATCACTCTGCGATGGGTCTGCGTTGTCACTGCAAGGGCAGTCCTGATCGCAGTGGCTGGTTCGCACACTGCGATGCATGCGCAGTACGCAACAATCAGCCAATTGCGTGCGTATAAGCAACTGCGATCCTTGCTGAATCAGGCCCTGAGCTTGAGAATCTGTGGAATAGATTAAGAGCAAGTAGCCGTGTACCTGGACAAACAATGTTACAATGCACAGGGCCATTAAGGGCTGGCCCATGCCCGGGTGAAGGGGGCGTTGTCACACCAGCTCAGAAAAAAATCCTGAAAAAAAACCTAGTTGCAGCACCGGTGCAGGGGAGGGGGGCACTGTGAGCCCCTCAGCCTGGTGCAAATCCGTGGGGGGAGACTGCTGCTGCTCAGTAGAAACAAATAGTCTCATACTGCAGCCCAGCACACAGCAGCATGTGCTGGGCTGCTGACAGGAAAGAGGGAGGGGGCAGAGTTAGACCCGGGTCCCCGCTGGGCCCCTCAAGCAAGCCAGGGCTTGGGTAATTAGTACCCACCCTCCCCCTCTCAGCGCCCCTGGCAATGCAAGGAGTGCAAATACATACATTTTATTTGCATGTGGGTTAAATACTGGCTGTTTTTACATGTGGCACACAAATACTGGACAGCTTTAATTTTACACAGGGATTTAGATTTTTTGGGACACACCCCTCCTTAATCTAACTCTCTCTGCCAGTGGCGTAACTAGGGAGGGGTGTCAAGCGGGGCACATGCCCTGGACACAGTGGCAGGCCAAGCAGAGGGGGCGCCACCAGGCCAGGGCATTGTATCGCACCATTGCGCCCAGCCCTGGACCGAAGACATGTCCACTATTTGAAATAAGTACTGGCAGGCAACTGTGCCAGCTGGTGCTGACTGTAAGGGGAGCTGCAGCAGAAGTGCGCAGCCCCTCCCGGGCTGCCATGGGGAGGAGGGGGGTGTATATATGTGTGTGTGTGCGTATCTGTGATGGTGTGGCCGAGAGATGACGTGGGGGGAGGCGATGGTGTGCTGAAAGATGAAACGAAGGGGGGAGGCGATGGTGTGCTGAAAGACGAAACGAAGGGGGGAGGCGATGGTGTGCTGAAAGACGAAACGAAGGGGGGAGGCGATGGTGTGCTGAAAGACGAAACGAAGGGGGGAGGCGATGGTGTGCTGAAAGACGAAACGAAGGGGGGAGGCGATGGTGTGCTGAAAGACGAAACGAAGGGGGGAGGCGATGGTGTGCTGAAAGACGAAACGAAGGGGGGAGGCGATGGTGTGCTGAAAGACGAAACGAAGGGGGGAGGCGATGGTGTGCTGAAAGACGAAACGAAGGGGGGAGGCGATGGTGTGCTGAAAGACTTAAAAGCGAGGGTTGAGTAATGGTTTGCTAAGAGATGACACAGGGTGGGAGGGGATGGTGTGGCTGAGAGATGACGCAGTGGGAGATTGTGTGGCCGATAGACACAGAGGTAAGGAAGTTGCACAGGGGGAACGAGTCTGGTTGAACCGCTGTTGTATGATGATGACCTTCTCAATATTCCTACACAGAGACATCTTCTGGACGATCTGAGCTACATGAATAGTGAATACCAACTGAAGACGCCGTCTTCCCAGGGAGGATACATTACTTCAGGAGGTTGCACATTGTGAGAAACTGCCATATAGGCAAGGTGCATATAGGAGAGAGAGACAGAGACAGACAGTTTAAACTTGCCCTGGGCTCCAAAGACCCTAGTTACGCCACTGCTCTCTGGCCTACCTGCAGGGCAACATGGTTTCACCAAGATGCACGGTTACTTGCTCTATTCCTAAATCTGAAATAGCCCCATAGACCTCTTATTTACTAAGTGCCTGGTTGTAAAACCCAATACTTCTCTTCGCGTTTCTGCCCGATATTTAAAAAGGCAGTGCTTATACTAGCTAGACACCGCTAGTAAAATCACTGCCCTTTTAAATATCGGGAATAAACACAGGTGTAAAATAAACCCCTTAGTGTAGTGGGTCACGGATCACTGCTTAAGTTACAGCTCATTTCACAAATAAAAGCAGAAGTTTTCCACAATAAATATCCAGGAAGATGTGCAACATCCAATGCAGGAATCGTATAATAATGTACATTATACCACAATTTTACTCACATGGTAGTTTAAAAATGAGATAAGAAATAGTACATACATTTTGTAATGTTTAAGTAACTGAGATACAAGCAGACACATTATTTTATAAATGTGCGTCTATGGAAAACACTGCTGGGAAAAGGGATCATCGATTTCCATGAATAATAGCTCAACTACACACACACACACACACACACACACACACACACACACACAATCACACACACAATATGAATTATGAGCCATTGGTGGAAGGAAATATCTGCCAATCAGTGGCAGATTTTACTAGGAACTTCAGGGCTGTAGCACCCCTGTAAAATCTGCCACCTCAGTGATCCAGTGGCAGTCTGTGACTGCACTGTGACTGGTAGTGACTTCCATTGGAAGACCTACCGGCCATTCACACACAGGACTGGTAGGGCAGTACCAGGGAGAGGTGTTTTCTGGGCTGCAATAAGCCAAGAGCATGCTTTTAGTGGGGAGTTGCTCCTATGCCTTTCAGGCAGCCCTACTTGGCCTCTAGGAGCTGCAGCCAATGCTCTCCCTAGAAGCCTGTGTTTTGCGCATGTGCGGTGCTACCATCACTTTGTTTATGCGCTGGTCCCGATGCCTTCCAGATCCATGGTGCAAGAGCAGGGACCCGGCCGACCGGGACGGTCTCCCCCTACACTTTGGCGACAGCAGCTACCCTCATCCAAGAGGGTAGAAGCTGACAGGGAGAAGAGGGGCGGACCCTGGCCCCCAACGGGCCCCTCCACCAAGCCCGGATAATAAGTACCCGCTCTTAATTTTGCATGTACCATTCCCCACCGGCGCTGTATGTACTGTTCTAACATTTCTACTGTATTTTCCTATAGAAAATACGTGTGCTGGACCAAATCATTGTTAAAACTGTTTTTGAACCTCGATTACAGCGGGTATAGAATGAAACGTCGACATTCAGAATGTTGACGGGTCCTGAATATCAACAGTCAATGTCAAAAATCACAAATTTATACATGGTTTAAATGTCGACATTTACCATGTTAACATACAGATTTTTGTATATATTAGCCTAACCCCAACCAAAAACCTAACTCAAAAAAATAACACAAAATTATACTGTCGACATTCTGTTGTCGACATGTTAAATGTTAATATCATGAACATGTCAATATTTTAACCATGGTGACATTTGTGAATGTCGACCTTATGTCAAAGTTGACTTTTAGACTGGTGACATTGAGATATCAACATTATGGTGTCGACATTTTGACCAGATACCAGTATAGCACAGATATCTACTGCAGCGGTAAACAGAGAAGCTGAAAAGAATGTACAAGGTAAGAAGAGTCATATTGAAATGGTGCTACTCTACATGCACAGCACTAGTTTCATTCACAGATTACACCACATATGTCCATTCTCTCAGAATGTCCAGGAGACCCCGGAATCTTGGGTGCTCTCCCAGACTTCCGGAAGAGTAGTCAAGTGTCCCAGAGACATCGTGCAGCCAGTTGGTGCCACCCCCCTTACAGAGTGAAGTGGGCGGTCAATGACCCGGATTTGCGCTGAACTGTGTAATTGTAGCCCTGTCCCCACTTTATTATCATCATCATCAATTTATGTGGCGCCACAAGTGTTCCGCAGCACCTTACAAAGTACTTAAATAGGTGACCAGTGACTTAAAGTACAACTCAATACAATACAATACAATACAGGACAAGGCCATGGATAATATAGAATGCTACATTAGCGACCATAGCACCCACATAAGCAACAGAGCATAAGCAACCAAGGGCCGTTTCAATTAGAGGCAAAAAGTGACGCTTGGAGAGAAGTTTCCGCTGATTCTGACTTTCCGCCTGTTTTCAAAGTATCTCCATATTCAATTCCAGGACGATTTTGCATAAGCGGAAACTTAATGCATTGTAATAGGCGGAAAGAGCAGGTGAAAAAAAAATGCAAAATCGTTATTTTTGGAGTGCAAATGTGGGGAAAAGTCTCAGAACCCTTAGGATAGCCCCCCAAAGGACAAATACATTTTTTTTTTTTTAACTCAGAACACACCAAAAAAGTACTTGTTGGGGACAAAAAAAAAAAAAAAAAAAAAAAATGGGGTGATTAGCATAAAATCTAGTGAAATAGACTTCTTGGGGGTCTGCAAGGATCGTGAGGTGTTTTTAGGATTGCAGGTGCATGCTGCAGCTGTGTTTGACTTTTTTTAAAGTTCACTTTAGAAACATTAATATATGCTAGATGTACAAGAGACGACTGAAGATTCTATGAAAGTTGGCTGTCCATTAAAGACCTTTTGGAGAATTTCAAGTAACATTTTCCTAATACCTTAGGAGTTTCTGATATCTGGACCAATTTGTGAGACTTTCAGACTATTGACTCTTTACCTAATTTGTTTTGCGCTCAGTGTTTCCTTTCTGTTTTTGTATATTAATATATGCTAGCACCCATTTTCAAGTACCCCAAATTTGACTGGACTACTTATTTTCACCAAAAAAAATACTGCTTTATGCCATTCTTCACCACTTTTACAAAGACGCTAATAAGAAGCAATTTAAACTACTTAAGTATCCCAAACACTTTTATTAGGGGTATTAGTACACATGTACATTCATTCCCTATGTTAGTGCATCTTTTTTGGGGGCTAAAGACTGATTTCTTCAATTCTGACAGTACTTTCTGCCTGTTCTGCATTCGCCACTTTCTGTTTAGGAATTGAATAGGGAGAAAAGCGGGGATGCGCGCATAAAGTTTCCACCTCTGAAACAGGTGAAGGAGGAGGAAAGTAGGACAGGCGAAACTTTTTGCCCAAGTGTTAGATGCCCTAGTGGGGAGTAAGAAGTAGATGAAAGTAAAGTAGAGAAACCCACAAGAGGGTAGGAGGGCCTTGCTAGTAAGAGCTTACATTCTAAAAGCAAGGGGCAGACAAACAGGTGTGACACAGATGGGGCAGACAGGAAGGAAGGAACATGTAACAGCAATTTAGGTTGAGAGCTGGAAGGCTTTAATGAAGTAGTGGGTCTTGAGAGCCAGTTTGAATGATTATAGAGAGGTGGAGAGTCTGATGGGGAGAGGAAGAGAATTCCAAAGGAGGGGAGCAGCACGGGCAAAATCTTGGAGGCGGGAGTGGGAGGAAGTAATCAGTTGGCATGAAAGGCAGCGTGCATTAGTTGAGTGAAGAGGGTGGACAGGAGAGTGAAGGGAGATGAGATCAGAGATGTAAATGGGAGAAGATTGTGTGAGGGCTTTGAAAGAGTGTGAGAACCATGAATTGGGTTCTTAAATGGAAGGGGAGCCAGTGGAGAGCTTATAGGAGTGGGGAGGCAGAATGGAGAGGAGGTTACAATAGTCCAGTCTGGAGATGACCAGTGAGTATTAGGGTTTTAGTGGCATCCTGTGTGAGATAGGATCTGATCTTGGAAATATTTTTGAGATGAAAACGACAAAACTGTGAGGTTCTGGATATGTGGCTTGAAGGAGAGGGATGAGTCAAAGATAATTCCAAGACAGCGCACTATGGGGCTAGATGAGAGTTGTGCCATCAATTGATAAATGGAGGGTGGGAAGATGATCAGCTCAGTCTTAGACATGTTAAGTTCAAGAAATCGCTGGGACATCCAGAAAGAGAAAGCAGAGAGACAGTTGAAGATACGAATCAGTAGAGAGGGGGAGACATCAGGTGAGGAAAGGTAGATCTGAGTATCACCAGCATAGAGATAATAATGGAGGTCAAAAGAGCTGAGGAGTTCACCTAGGGAAAACTTAGAGGGACAATAGGAGTGGTCTAAGAACAGAACCTTGGGGAACACCTATTGTAAGAGGCTGTGGGGGGGGGGGTAGAGGAAGAGGAGTCGTGAGTGGAAACAAAGAAGGATTGGTCAGAGAGGTAGGAGGACAGCCAGGAGAGGGCAGTATCACGTAGACCAAGGGAGTGAAGGATTTGCAGCAGGAGAGGGTGGTCCACAGTGTCAAAAGCAGCAGAGAAGTCAAGGAGAATGAGTAGAATAGTGGCCCTTGGATTTGGCAGCAAGGAGGTCATTACTGACTTTCGTGAGGGCAGTTTCAGTGAAGTGAATGGAAGCCAGACTGAAAAGGGTCAAGGATGGAGTGAGAAGAAAGAAAAAAAAAAAAAAAAAAAGAGTTAAAGCGGTTGTAAACAATACGCTCAAGGAGTTTGGAGGCAAAAAGGAGGACAGATGGGTCGGTAGTCAGAGAGAATGTTAGGATCAAGAGTAGGTTTTCTTAAGAATGGGGGACACAAGGGTATGATTGAAAGCAGAAGGGACAGTGCCTGATGAGAGCAAGAGGTAAAGGATGTAGGCAAGATGGGAGCAGGCAGAAGGAGAGAGGTAGCGGGGGAGAGAGGACCGGATGAGGGATGAGGGCTATGCTTCCTCTCCAGATACAGGGGAGAAGGTGGTCAGAGTTGGTAAAATGGATGGGGAGGGGTGATCTGTGAAAAGGAGGCGGTGGAGAGCTGGGGGACTGGTTAGATATGATGTCCTGATGTATGGAATCTATTTTAGACGTAAAGTAGGTAACAAAGCAAGGGCAGAGAGTGAGGAGGGGAGACTAGGAGGGAGTTGAAGGTGGTAAAGAGACGCTGGGGATTTGAGGACTGAAAGGAGATGAGGTTCTTGAAATATGACTGTTTAGAGAGGGAAAAGTGCAGCACAGTAGGATGACAGCATACATTTTAAATAGAGAAAATATGCCGTAGAGTGTGATCTTCTCTGCTGTCGCTCGGCGGTTCGTGAAAATTTTTTCAGGTATTTGGTGCATTTGGAATGCCAAGGTTGAGGTGTGGATCTGCAAGAGTGAGTAGTGATCGCTGGAGCAACAGAGTCAAGAGCAGAAGTAAGAGAATTGTATATGGAAGCAGCTTGTTTAGGGCAGGAGAGAGAGGATAGGGAAGAGAAGTGAGTCAAGCAGGGAAGAAAAGGAAATGGTGTCGATAGCCTCAATGTTACACTTAGTGCTGATGGCTGTAAAAGGTAGAGGAGGGGAAGAAGGATAGTTTAAAAGAGAAAAAGGTGATTGTCAAAGAGGGGGAATGGGGAATTGGAGTAATCAGAAATATCACACCGGTGAGTCAAGATCAGATCAAGCGAATGCCCACTCACATGGGTGGGTGAGGAGGTCCATTGGGAGAGGCCAAATGAAGATGTGAGGGTGAGGAGTTTGGAGGCAGAGGATTCTGGACCTCATTCAGAGTCGGTCGTAGCGACCGCACGGTTGTACGGGCTATGGCCGCAAAATCATAAACGGAAGTGATCGTACGGCTGGTCGAGCGTAAACAAAGTGACGCCCATTCGTTAGCACTGCACCTCCTCTAGCTACCGACTGATCTGATCGAACGAACGAGACAGTCGTAGTCAGTCGCTTTATGCTAATTATGTTGTCATGGTTGCGGCCGTGTGTGTTGTATTGATGGTCACATGTCATGTTTACATGGACTATCGAACAGCTTGTTATTAGCTTGTTGTCAATTATCTAATTAAGAGTGTTTAACTCTTGCTGTTCTTTTTATTCAGTTTTTTTAATGTGTCAATAAACTTTTTTTTGTGGGGGTTTATTATTAAGATAATGTTTATTATCTGTGAATGCACTGTTGCTAATTGCGTTAACTTTAAAAATGCATGTGCATTTTGCGTTAGGATCATTTGCACTCTTATGTTTGCAATTGCACACTGCGTGTTTTATCCAATCAAATCTGACCTTATTTTTTGGGTCACATGATTAAAGGATTGTCCAATAGTGTTTTTTTTTTTTAGGAAACTGAGTAAATATTTTAGCCAATCATCTTTATTTTACCCCATGTATATTTCATGTTTTCTGTAAAATCTGCCATTGCCATCATGAGAGCCGCGGCCTTTACCCGTCGGGAATTATCTATCCTCGTAAATATTTTGGACAGGCGGCTTACAAATGCCCAGCCTCCCATTTCCAACCGCTTAAAGTGTGCGGCCTATGCGGAGGTGAGGAGAGCCCTTCGCCGTGCAGTGAGAGGGCTCTCACCGCACGGCGAAGAGGCGGTGGTCCGATTTGCGCCGCCGGTCGCCAGTCCTTTTGGCTAATTTGCGGGCGCGATTACGCAGACGTATGTATGCGTTTGTATAAATGTTAAAATTAGTGGACTGTTAAAAATGTCTGTTTCTTTTCCAATTCTTTTATTAAATGTAAACAAACCCTCCTGTATGTTGTCCCTATTGTCCTGAATGTGTAAAGTGTACTTGTATTGTGTAGCCGAAAGTGAAAACTAAACTTAAATTTTTTTATTATCTTTCAATTTTAGAACCACAGCGGAGATAGAGAAGGGTCCACAGATTTGGCCGCAATGCAGGTCCCAACCTGCAGCCCTCCTCCTCACCTTCCCCATCCGCTCAATCCAGCCCTCCCTCCCCACTACCATACTCCCCCAGTAACCCTCCCTCCCTCTTCCAACACTCCCCTAGTATTCCTCCCTCCCCTGCCCACTCATCCCAAATCACCACTCCCGTGCCCGAGTCCTCAACCCAAATATCCCCTCCCTTTGATTTTTTTCAGTCCATTTCCCCTTCCACCATTCCACCAACTCCAACTCCAACGCCATCTCCATCGGGTGCTTCCTTGCCAGGCTCTGATGGTATGTGTTTTTTTAATATTATGTATTTTGCCTTTTTTTTTTGAGTTGTTGTTATCCATGTTTTTTTTTTATATTTTGGCTGTGTGTTTTCATTTTTACAGTATGGGTGTCAATCATTGCGCAGTAATCCTGTTACTCAATATTTTGTGATTATGTTTTGTGCCTGTGCCCTTTTTTTTGGGGGGTGCCCAAAAATGTATGCCTTTTGGGGTTTACAAAATGCGATTTTTTTTTTGTGTAAAAATTGATTACATCTTGATTTGTATTTTAGATTTAAATAAAACATGTCACAGAACTTGGGAAGGCGATAGGAACCAGATTAACCTTGTTAATGTTGTGTACACTGTGTTTAAAATGTACTAAGATGTAACTTCATTAGGAAAAGTGATGTTAGCCATAGCAAACAAACACATTGTAATTTTGGATTATCAAGAACATTTTAGAAGTGAATACGTGCAGTGTGTTTTAAGGATATGGCCATCATGACTTATGCTGGGCATACACTGCCAGATAAAATGTCTGTCAGACCGACAGACATTTTATCTGGCTGCCTGCCAGCCGCAGATGTCGCCGGCATATACTGTGAGAGAAATATCACAGTGTATAGCCCGACATCCGCGCTCCGCCCCCGGGGGAGGAGACATTTCCCTGTTCCTTCCATAGGAAGGAACACAGGAAATGTCTGTCTGTCGGCCGCGCTGGGCATACACTGCCCGATGCGGCCGACAGTTTGCCGGGTAAATATCGCATCGGACGGGCATGCTGGACAATCCTGCATGCCCGACCGAGCAATATTTAACCCTCGGTCACCCGCATAAATGCTGCAATTATCGCGGCGATCCGCCGATATCGTCCCGATAATTGCAGAGTGTATGGCCAGCATTAGGAATACACCTCCCAGTTGTTTATAAATCATCCTAGGGTATTTTTGATTATGTCACATAGTTAGGGTTTCAAAGTGTTTTTACACCATAAAAGTTTCGACATAATAATAATAATAATAATAATAATGATGTTGTGTGGAGTAAACTTTAGAACATACCCTAACATCCTTGTGTCTACCCACTGTTTGGGACATTGAATAATGTTTAATGTTAAAATGTGGGTCAGTTTTTAATCTACAAATACATGTTTCTGTCCACAGATCTAACCACCATACTTGTTGGAATACGAGAGGAGCTCACTTGAGCAAGTGGCCATCTATTGGAGGCCTACTGCTGCCTACAGCGGATTGTGGGGAGTCTGGAGCGGTTTTAGTTTTTTGTTCCCTTTGTACATTTCAAAATGTTTACATTTCCAATAAAGTTTTTGTTCTAAAAACATTTGTCCTCTTTTTTCATAAAAATTAAATGGTGTAATTCTGCATTTCAAATACTTTGTTAACAAAGCTGGGTGCCTTTCCATAGTGTAACTAATACAAAAATGTTTATTTTAACCTTAAGAACATTTGCAGTAATGTTTTCTTTGTTTTTTGTTTGGGGTTGCCCTACATTATCTGCCCTACATTATCCACCTCAAAATGGGTTTCAAAATACATTTACACCAAACCTTTTTTTTTTGGTAAAACATTTATTAAATAACAAACATGTTGCCAACATGCTTTTAATTGTAAAAAGCATTTCATCACAGAATCACACAAAAAAAATGGCCTCAGGTTTTTATAAAATATCTTGCTTATGGTGCATACACACGATCAGATTTTTCCTTCAGATATGAACGATAACGATTTAAAAATCGTTCAGTCATTCATATCTGAAGGAAAATCGTTCATATCTGACATGCCTGAATGATGGACGATCAACGATGCGCGTTCCCGTTTGTCAGATAACGATTTCTGACATCTGATGGGTTTGCAGTCAGACTTGGACGATTCCATTCATTTTAATGCAGTCAAAAATCGTTCAAAACTTTGGTAAAATCGTTCAAATCGTTCAGTCGTTCATCTGACAAATCTGACAAGTCTGACAAATCTGACCATGTGTATGCTCCATTAGTCAGACATAAACAACAAAAGCTAAACTCAAACATAATATTTTTTTTTTAACAGACAAAATAAAAAAAATTTAATCAAAATGAACTAAACATGTGGTGGTATATCCGGAAAAATGTTAGTTGTCCAAAAACAGTACAGGGTACTGCCAATGGGTTCCATTAGTTTTTCAGTTTCAGAAAGTGTTTTGATTTTTGAGAAAAAAAAATAAAAAATTAGGTTCACCTTAAAATACATTTGCTCTAAGAGTAAAATTAAAAATAAACTAAAAAATGATTACCTAAAAAAATCTTGAAACCACAGAATCGCGTCTGGCCCCCCCTCCCCGACAGCATCACAACACCTTCCTCCGGGGGGCCATCTATAAAATAGTCATCAAAAGCACTATTCTTCATGCTCTTTCACAAGTTTTGAAAATGACAAGTGAGGAGCATGGTGGGCAGAAGCCAAATGAGGCAGGTAAGTGTTAAACACATTTTTTTAAAAACACAATAACAGTTCATATCTTCCAAAAATGCATTTTTTAATTTATCAAAATTTAAAAATATTGTAGGTGCTGGGAATCCACTACCACCACCAGAGGAGGAGGAGGCCCAGAAATCCACCGATTTTCATTTCTAGAGCTTGAGACATTGGTGACCATGACAATGGATAACCTTGTCCATGCCCCAAGAAATATGGGGGCTGGAGCCAAAGACAGGATTTGGAAGGAGATATCCAGGGCTGTTAATGCTGTGGGGACAACCCACAGAACCATGGAAGTCGTCAAAAAAAGGTAAGAAAATGATATTGTGTGTACTGAAGTCAAAAGCGAGATCTTAATTAAATAAACTAACCCTTAAAAAAATGCCAAATCACATTGTCAGATGGACTGATTTCAAATACCAGCTGAAGAGGAAGCTACGGAGTAGGGTGGACCATGCTGCGGGGACAGGTGGTGGTCCCATCCCTCAAGAGCTGACCTTGATGAGGTTGGAGATGTTGGCTCAGGGATGTGTGATGGAAGAGGAGATAGTCGGCGTGTCCACTATGGACACTGACATGGCCGACTTCAACGCTCCACATGTGCAAGAATGTAAATAATTTCTGGACTCAAAAAAGTATAAAGCTAAAACGTGTATGCATTTTTTTGTTTTTTTTTTCTCCAGACTCAGAGGAGGTAGTGCCTGCTCCTGAGGTCAGGTCTGGGTCCAGCACAGATGGAGACTCTGCAGGGGAGGATCCAAGTACTCCATCTGGGGACCCTGTGGAGTCTACTCCAGGGCAACCATCGGAACGAGCAGTGCCTCTCCTCACCAGGTTGGTCTCCCAAACTCAGGAGAACATCTTCTGAGGATGGAGACCACTCTGGTGAGGGTGGCGGTGGCCCTGGAGACCATTGCTGGGGCCATAGATCATTGGGCCAATACCCAGGAGCAGGCAAACCCACCTGCCATGGTGGAGTGAGACTCCCTTCCTCCCAGGACCACCACCTCTGGCAGCCCAACAGCCACCCCCGCAAGTATGGAGAGCCCTATGCCTAGGCCTGAGGAAATACCATCTACCTCTGGCCAGGCCAGTCGGCGGGTTACACGCCAGTCGGCTGTCCGTAGCTTACCTCTTCCTCCGAGCCAGCCCAAATGACGCAAGTAGCCCTGAAGATCTCCTCCCTCACCTCTTGTCCAGTCCCCATATTTCTTGTCACCAGTCTCAAGCTCTTTTTTTAATTTTTTTATTTTAATTTTATTTTTTATTTATAGGCAAATGTTGCCCTAACAATTGTAACTAAAATTGTGATTTAAGGCTAATTTCCAAAAAAACCCAAAATTTTATTAACAAAATGTCTATATTTAGCTATATCAATGTATACATGGTTTAAAAAGTATGGTATCTGAAAAGGCTGCTACGCAAAACACAATGCTATATGTTTTAAAAAATGCCCGAAAAAAATAAGTTAAAAAAGCACAAATAAACAGTTGTGTTACGAATTCCCTAATGCACACGCAAGCGAAATCATTTACAAGGTAATTAGCAGTGTTAATAGTTACAATTAGGGGTGTGCACCGGCCACTTTTCGTGTTTTGTGTTTTGGTTTTGGATCTGGATCTTTCTTCGTGTTTTGGATCTGGATTGGTTTTGCCAAAACCACCCTTCCGTGTTTTGGGTTCTGGGTTTTGTGTTTTGGATCTGTATTTTTTTGAAAAAAAGCATAAAAACAGCTAAAATCACAGAATTTGTAGGTTTTTCTGCTCCTATGCTATTATTAACCTCAATAACCGTAATTTCCACTCATTTCCAGTCTATTCTGAACACCTCACACCTCACAATAGTGTTTTTATGTCCAAAAGGTTGCACCGAGGTAGCTGGATGACTATGCTAAGCGACACGAGTGGGCGGCACAAACACGTGACCCATCTAGGAGTGACACTGCAGTGGCAGACAGGATGGCAGTTAGAAAAACTAGGCCCCAAACTGTACATAATGCAAAGAAAAAAAAGAGGTGCAAGATGGAATTGTCCTTGGGCCCTCCCACCCACCCTTATGTTGTATAAACAGGACATGCACACTTTAACCAATCAATCATTTCAGCGCCAGGGTCTGCCACACAACTGTGGCTGAAATGATTGGTTCGTTTGGGCCCCCACAAAACAAGCTGGCAATTAATGTGTCCCTGCACAAACTGGCTCTACGGAGGCAAGATGTCATCCTCATCCTCCTCATCCACCGATTCCTCACCCTCTTCAGTGTGTACATCCTCATCCTCACAAAGTATTAACTCGTCCCCACTTGAATCCACCACCACAGGTCCCTCTGTACCTTCTGGAGGCTGGTCTCCCTGGAAGAGCTGATAATTCATTTTGATGAACATCATCTTCTCCACATTCTGTGGAAGCAACCTCCTACGCCTTTCGCTGACAAGGTTCCCGGCTGCACTAAACACTCTTTCGGAGTACACACTGGAGGGGGGGCAACTCAGGTAAAATAGAGCCAGTTTGTACAGGGGCCTCCAAATTGCCTCTTTTTCCTGCCAGTACAGGTATGGACTGTCTGACATGCCTACTTGGATGCTGTCACCGATGTAATCCTCCACCATTCTGTCAATGGTGACAGTATCATATGCAGTGACAGTAGACATGTCAGAAATTGTTGCCAGGTCCTTCAGTCCGGACCAGATGTCCAAACTTGGTCCTGCCTGCCCTGCATCACCGCCAGCGGGTTGCTTAGGATACCTAAGTTTTTTCCTGGCAGCCCCAGTTGCGGGAGAAAATGAAGAAGGAGCCGTTGACGTGTCACGTTCCGCTTCAGCTGACAGTGTGTTCACCAGCAGGTCTTTGCACCTCTGCAGGCTTGTGTCGGCCGGAAAGAGAGACACCACATAGGCTTTAAACCTAGGATCGAGCACGGTGGCCAAAATGTAGTGGTCTGATTTCAACAGATTGACCACCCTGGAATCCTGGCAAAGCGAATGAAGGGCTTCATCCACAAGTCCCACATGCCGAGCGGAATCGCTCCGTCTTAGCTCCTCCTTCACTTTCTCCAGCTGCTTCTGCAAAAGCCTGATGAGGGGAATGACCTGACTCAAGCTGGCAGTGTCTGAACTGACTTCACGTGTGGCAAGTTCGAAGGGCTGAAGAACCTTGCACAACACGGAAATCATTCTCCACTGCGCTTGAGTCAGGTGCATACCCCCTCCTTTGCCTATGTCATAGGTGGATGTATAGGCTTGTATGGCCTTTTGCTGCTCCTCCATCCTCTGAAGCATATAGAGGGTTGAGTTCCACCGCGTCACAACCTCTTGCTTCAGGTGATGGCGGGGCAGGTTCAAGAGTGTTTGCTGGCGCTCCAGTCTTCGGCACGCAGTCGCTGAATGGCGAAAGTGGCCAGAAATTTTTCGGGCCACCCAAAGCGTCTCCTGCACGCCCCTGTCGCTTTTCAGAAAATTCTGCACCACCAAGTTTATTGTGTGAGCAAAACATGGGACGTGCTGGAATTTGCCCAGATGTAATGCCCGCACAATATTGGTGGCGTTGTCAGATATCACAAATCCCCAGGAGAGTCTAAGTGGGGTAAGCCACTGGGCGATGATTTCCCTCAGTTTCTCTAAGAGGTTGTCGGCGGTGTGCCTCTTACTGAAACCGGTGATACACAGCGTAGCCTGCCTTGTAACGAGCTGGCGTTTCTGAGATGCTGCTACTGGTGACGCTGCTGCTGTTGCTGCGTAAGGTGATACATCTACCCAGTGGGCTGTCACAGTCATATAGTCCTTAGTCTGCCCTGTTCCACTTGTCCACATGTCCGTGGTTAAGTGGACATTGTGTACAACGGCATTTTTCAGGACACTGAGGACACTTTTTCTGACGTTTCTGTACAGTCTCGGTATCGCCTGCCTAGTGAAGTGGAATCTAGACGGGATTTGGAACCGGGGACACACTACCTCCATCAATTGTCTAAATCCCACTGCACTAATGGCGGATACCGGACGCACGTCTAACACCAACATAGCAGTCAAGGCCTCAGTTATACGTTTTGCTTCAGGATGACTGCTGTCGTACTTCATCCTCCTCGCTAAGGACTGTTGGAGGGTCAATTGTTTAGTAAAAGTAGTGGTGTTCCTACTTCCTCTCTGGGATGATGAACGACTCCCAGCAGCAGCAGCAACAGCAGCAGCGGCAGCAGTAGGCGTAGCAATGCAGGATCCTCCGGAGGAATCCCGGATAGGAGAGTCAGTCATGCCAGTGATATGGCCTGCAGGACTACTTCCGATCCTGACTAAGGAGGAAATTGACGAGGAGGGAGTTGACGGTGTGGTTTGCAGGCGCTTGGATACAACAGGACAACGGGATTTAGGTGTCCCTGGACTGCTTACGGTCTGAGCCAAAGTTTCTGAACTTGACAGTAACTTTTTATGAACGCGCTGCAGGTGCCGTATAAGGGAGGATGTTCCTAGGTGGTTGACGTCCCTACCCCTACTTATTTCACCTTTACATATGGTACATATGGCAAGACAGTTGTTGTCCGGATTTGGATAGAAATATTGCCAGACCAAAGAGGTGGAATGTTTGGTCTTCTGCCCAGGCATGACCGTGATGGGCTTTTTCATCCCACGGACAACAACTGTCTCCCCCGGAGCCTGATTTAAACAAACCACATCACCATCAGAATCCTCCTCGCCAACTTCCTCCTCAGCGCCAGCTACACCAGTATCCTCATCCTGTTGTACTTCAACAGTGACATCTTCAATTTGCATATCAGCAAGTGGACTGTGGGTGCTCCTTTCAGCACTTGCAGGGGGCGTGCAAATGGTGGAAAGAGCCACCTCTTCCCGTCCAGTGCTGGGAAGGTCAGGCATCGCAACCACCACCACACTTGGACTCTCTTTGGGGATTTGTGATATCTTCTTAGAAAGCACAGTTCTTCGCTGTGCTTTTGCCAGCTTAACTCTTTTGATTTTTTTAGTGGGAGGAGTGCTTCCATCGTCATGTGAAGCTGAACCACTAGTCATGAACATACTAGGGATCGACCTTAGCCGTTCCTTGCCACTCCGTGTCGTAAATGGCATATTGGCAAGTTTACGTTTCTCTTCAGCTGATTTAAATGTCTTTTTCAAGGTCATTTTCCTGAACTTTGCCATTTGGGATTGTATGTGCCCTCTACTATGACATTGGGCATCGGCCTTGGCAGACGACGTTGATGGCATGTTATCGTCTATGTCATGACTAGTGGCAGCAGCTTCAGCACTAGGAGGAAGTGGTTCTTGATCTTTCTCTATTTTATTTTTATCGGAGAAAGTTTGGTCCTCCATTTATGTTATATCGATTTGATATATACGTGCGGCTAAACACAGAAAATAAATTTTTTTTTGGTTTGGACTGGAGTGTACTTTGGGGGTTACAGCACCCTTTAACGGTCAAGCCAGCCGGCCCTTTACTTATGACACAGGCGCACGCTTGGCACTACTTTGTTGATGCACGTGCGGCTACTGCGCACACAATTCACAAACACAGAAAATAATTTTTTTTTGGTTTGGACTGGAGTGTACTTTCGGGGGTTACAGCACCCTTTAACGGTCAAGCCAGCCGGCCCTTTACTTATGACACAGGCGCACGCTTGGCACTACTTTGTTGATGCACGTGCGGCTACTGCGCACACAATTCACAAACACAGAAAATAATTTTTTTTTAGGTTTGGACTGGAGTGTACTTTCGGGAGTTACAGCACCCTTAACGGTCAAGCCAGCCGGCCCTTTACTTATGACACAGGCGCACGCTTGGCACTACTTTGTTGATGCACGTGCGGCTACTGCGCACACAATTCACAAACACAGAAAATAATTTTTTTTTGGTTTGGACTGGAGTGTACTTTCGGGGGTTACAGCACCCTTTAACGGTCAAGCCAGCCGGCCCTTTACTTATGACACAGGCGCACGCTTGGCACTACTTTGTTGATGCACGTGCGGCTACTGCGCACACAATTCACAAACACAGAAAATAATTTTTTTTTGGTTTGGACTGGAGTGTACTTTCGGGGGTTACAGCACCCTTTAACGGTCAAGCCAGCCGGCCCTTTACTTATGACACAGGCGCACTCTTGGCACTACTTTGTTGATGCACGTGCGGCTACTGCGCACACAATTCACAAACACAGAAAATAATTTTTTTTTAGGTTTGGACTGGAGTGTACTTTCGGGGGTTACAGCACCCTTAACGGTCAAGCCAGCCGGCCCTTTACTTATGACACAGGCGCACGCTTGGCACTACTTTGTTGATGCACGTGCGGCTACTGCGCACACAATTCACAACCACAGAAAATAATTTTTTTTTGGTTTGGACTGGAGTGTACTTTCAGGGGTTACAGCACCCTTTAACGGTCAAGCCAGCCGGCCCTTTACTTATGACACAGGCGCACGCTTGGCACTACTTTGTTGATGCACGTGCGGCTACTGCGCACACAATTCACAAACACAGAAAATAATTTTTTTTTGGTTTGGACTGGAGTGTACTTTCGGGGGTTACAGCACCCTTTAACGGTCAAGCCAGCCGGCCCTTTACTTATGACACAGGGGCACTCTTGGCACTACTTTGTTGATGCACGTGCGGCTACTGCGCACACAATTCACAAACACAGAAAATAATTTTTTTTTAGGTTTGGACTGGAGTGTACTTTCGGGGGTTACAGCACCCTTAACGGTCAAGCCAGCCGGCCCTTTACTTATGACACAGGCGCACGCTTGGCACTACTTTGTTGATGCACGTGCGGCTACTGCGCACACAATTCACAAACACAGAAAATAATTTTTTTTTGGTTTGGACTGGAGTGTACTTTCGGGGGTTACAGCACCCTTTAACGGTCAAGCCAGCCGGCCCTTTACTTATGACACAGGCGCACGCTTGGCACTACTTTGTTGATGCACGTGCGGCTACTGCGCACACAATTCACAAACACAGAAAATAATTTTTTTTTAGGTTTGGACTGGAGTGTACTTTCGGGGGTTACAGCACCCTTAACGGTCAAGCCAGCCGGCCCTTTACTTATGACACAGGCGCACGCTTGGCACTACTTTGTTGATGCACGTGCGGCTACTGCGCACACAATTCACAAACACAGAAAATAATTTTTTTTTTGGTTTGGACTGGAGTGTACTTTCGGGGGTTACAGCACCCTTAACGGTCAAGCCAGCCGGCCCTTTACTTATGACACAGGCGCACGCTTGGCACTACTTTGTTGATGCACGTGCGGCTACTGCGCACACAATTCACAAACACAGAAAATATATTATTTTTTTAGCACTTGGGGGGAGCACCCCTGATGGACAGAGCACCCCCTGGACAACACTACAGCACCCCTTTAGGACTGGGACACTGCACAGGACTTTGGAACTGACTGCACAACACAGTCCAGCCAGCCCCTATGGACTTTGAAGTAGTGGACACAGCCCCTATTAACAACAGCAGCACAGCACAACACAGCCAGCCCCTATGGACTTTGAAGTAGTGGACAACAGCAGCACTACACTACACTACACTACACAGCACTAACTCCCACCCTCCCTCTTCACTGTCCACAGCCGAGTGAGAAAATGGCGCCGACGCGGGTACCTTATATAGGATCCAAAACCCGCGAGACTCGGAAGGCGGGATGATGACGTTTTGCCTCGATGTCAGATCCGAGTCAGGCGGGAAAAGTCGAGCCTGACTCGGATCGGACTCGGATCGGGGGGGCTCGGGGGGGTTCGGATTTCAGAAATCCGAACCCGCTCACCCCTAGTTACAATGCACCAATCTTAGCTGCTTGGTTTGTGTGGTTCCAATTAGAAACATCACAAGTAACATCGGATTAACGATTGTACTGTTGTGGCTTACGGATGCTTCTTGCCTACCTAGCCTGGATGATCATCCTGTTCGTAGAGTGACGTTGTCATGCATCCGCAATTCATGGTCGTACGAAACAGATCATTTATGCACTCCCCTAAAACGCCTGGAAACTCTGAAGCACGCCTCCGTTTGCAGCCCACCACCCCCGTATACACCCACAAACGGACTTTCCTGTCAATCAACTTTCGTAAGCCACTTCCGTTTCGGAAGCCCTACGACTGACAGTATTTTGGTAAACGAACATTCATACAGATACAGTATGCATTAAGATTATATGTAAAGCACAGAGCCGGCACAAATAGTAGCAAGTGAAGCACAAGGTTTTAGTAGCGACCAGACAGGGAGTCCAGAGTATGTAGCTAGCAGGAGATTAGTAGTAAGGAGATTGGATCAACCCATGTGAGTTCACAACTTTGTCCAAAAATAGTTTAGGTTGTTGATAGGTTGTTTCCCTTCCGTTTCACGCCAAAATTATATTTAAAAATGTAAAGTGCACTTTTGAATTTGGCACTTCTGATATTCGGCCCTCCAGCCTACAAATGAACCTTACATAGGAGAACTGGCATGTGAAACCACTGATTGCCAACAACCACCAAAACACTCCACTAATATGGGTAAAAAATGTAAATGAACTTAAACAAACAGCCCATAACAGTGGATAGAGATGCTATGCAGTGATATGCTATTTAACATTACTTATATGTTAAATGCTGAGAGGTGTAGTCAATTATCTAATACAAGTTTTGAGGCTTTACAATACAGGTAATTGCAGCATTGTATAGTGGGGGGTGGTTGCGCTCTAATACATTCCACCCACTTCTGCCATGGCACGCCCTCCATCTCGCCAACCTGGCTGTCATTTCTGCAGGGGGCAGACCAGAATTCGGCAAGTATGAAATACTTGAAAACAAGAGACGTGTTTGTTTTTGCTGTTTAATTTCCTACTGTAATGACATTTTACCAAGCCTCGCCAGTTGTGCAGCTTAATTATGCACAGTTTCAAGTATGTGAAAATTAAGTCTTCCATCTAACTGAGGGTATAGACTGAAATGTGGCTGCAAAGGAAAAAAAGATTCCAACTAAAAAACATGTGATTCTCATCTAGTTGTTTTTTTTATCAAAGTATCTACAAAAGGTTCCAGATGTCTTCTCTTGTGTTTCAAATTATACTTGTATTTAGTTATTGAGCAATGGCCCTCATTCAGAGCCGTTCGCTATTTGCGGTCGTTCGTTTAAAAACAAGGGGTGGCTATTCAAATGATCCGTACGCACATTGCAGTCTGTTCACACCTCTAAGTCTGAACGAACGAGCAAAACATACGCTCGTTTATTTGTTAAAAACGCCCCCTGGCCGCTCGCACCATACGTCATGTCCGCTATTTATTAGATTAATCGAGTACATCGACCAGCGTATGAACTGCTCGCTATTCTTGTGGTTGGTGTTTGCTACCACAAATTTGCGAGCAGTTCTGGCTCTAAAATAACCCAGTGACGTGGTCATTGACGCTGCTGTTTTAAATATACACACCCATAAAACGCCCGTTTTGACCTTTAAGCACGCCTGCGTTCGGATCTCCACTCCCCATTTTCAAGCACCTTCCCCTGTTACCACCCACATACGCCTCATTCTGTCACTCAAAATAGCAGGCACTTGCTATATAGCGTACAAACGATTTTCGGCCGCACTGACTGGTTCGCGCATGCGTACTAAAAAGCGTACGCATGCGCAGATGTGCAAACATCGCTCGGAACGAGCGTACTGCCGCTAACGAGCGGCTCTGAATGAGGGCCAAATGTTCCTTAACCCAGAATACTGTATATGTTTTCTGCAAATAAACCCCTCCTTTACAGCACAATCTTCTTCTTATACATGTAGGCTGGTAGGGTTTTATAATAAATGTAAAAAACAACCAAAAAAAAAACCTTTATATTGCACATATAAGAGCTTGTGTAATGTTAAACACAAGTCATTTGTAACTGCCCCTGCATTTTGTGCACAGAAATAAGTGCAGATAGTCTTCCTTTTTGCAGACTTGTATCCATCTTTGTGAGTAGACCCTATCCATCCACCCGGTTTGATACCAGACATCATTATTATTATCATCAAGATGCATCAGTCTATATTTGGTGCAAAATATACATCTGAAAATAGGTATAATTATGCTCCCAAACAACTCTATCCTGCAATTCCATCAACATGCTCATTGTATATTGCCTGCTTCAGAAACCTTCTAAAGCCTAGAGCAGGCCTGGCAAACCTGTGGCTCTCCAGCTGGTATAAAACTACAAGTCCCAGCAGCATGCCCTGCCAGAGTTTTAGCATTCCCTAATAGCAAAACTGTGGCAGGACATGCTGGGACTTGTAGTCTCACAATAGCTGGAAAGCCACAGGTTGGCCAGGCCTGGCGTAGATCATTCAATATGCAAAAAGCCAAAAACACACAAGTTACGCTCCACAACCAGACCTGCATTCATCTCTACATAAGCCCAACTGTTTTTGTAGCAGAAATAGGACACTTGAACAGAACAAAGTGCAAATTTTAAAAACAAACTGCCTTTAGATCATACTTGCCAACTAGCTGGCTGCCCCCAGGGGCGTATCTACCCATTGGCCAGGATGGGACTTGCCAGGGGTGCCGCCAAATGGGGGGGCGCCATCAAAGGGGTGGGGGGTGGCCGCCATCCGGCAGTGCTACCAGCAGCCAATGGGTGGACTACCCCAGGGGCTTGAACTAGTCCCCCGGGCCCCACAAGTGTAGGGCAGACCGCAGTGAGAGCGGTCTGCCCTACACAATAACAAACACACAGCCGCCAGTGGCGGCTGTCTGTTATGGCAGCCAGCTAATGAGAGCCAGACAGACTCATTGTCTGCTGCATCCAATGAGGGAGCCGGCTGGAGCTTACTCATGAGCTCCACCTTCCGGCTCCCCCCCCCCCGGCAGCAGGTGATGGGAGAGACGTCATGACGTCTCTCCCATCCCATAGTGCAGATCAAGAGCGGGCACGGAGGAGTGGACAGAGGTGGTCGTCGGCAGGATCGGGGATCAGGTAAGTTGTTTTTTGTGTGTGTGTGTGGTTTTTTTTCCTGGCACAGCACAGTGGGGGAGTCTGGCTACTAGTGGACACTGTATAAGGGGTGGCCGCTACTGAGGGCACTGTATAGGGGGGACTGCTACTGGGGGCACTGCATAGGGGGGACACTGCATAGTGGGGACTACTACTGGGGGCACTGCATAGAGGGGGAACTGCATAGAGGGGACTACTACTGGGGGCACTTCCTGAAATTATGGGGGGAGGGGGGCGCCAGTCCATTACCTTGCCAGGGGCGCTCGGATCCCTAGGTACATCCCTGACTGCCCCCTCCGGGGCGTGGTGCGTGATTGGTGGCAGAGCGGGGATGTGAATTCACGATGGCATCATTAAGGCTCCACCCCTGCTACGTGAATGTTGGCTTGCCCACTTTTCCGGGCAGCCGAGAATGTCACACAATATTTGGGAGCCTCCTGGCCATTTAGGGAGAGTATGCAAATATGATTTAGATGGATAAAAGGGTGGGATGTACTACTCATCATATTTTAGGTGTTGTACATCCCACCATTTATCGGGTACATACCGGCGTTAATAACGCTGGTACAGCATGTAGCTTGAATTGCGATTACAATCACAAAGGATAGCTCTTCCGAAAAGAGCTGTCCTTTGCAATAACAGGACTTCCAGATTTATGGCCTGGGAATCCTTCTGTGCATGTGTCGTATGACATGCATGCCGCGGTGGACACAGAGTGATCCAAATGGATCCCTCTCAGAGAACAATGCAAAAAAAAGCCCATAGGCTTTGGGCAACCCCATCTACAGATTGCATTGCCCAGGTTCAAACTCCAGAAAGTAATGCATTCTGGAGCTTGGTACATATGGGAAATGCGGCCAGAACTCTGAAAATGTTAGTTTTCAAATTTTTGCCGCATTTTCAACTGTAATAATTGAGGCTAGTCAGACCTCAGAATATATATGGACAGGTTAAAATAAAAATGCACAGTGCTAGATATATCATGCGATATGAAATATTAATAAATGGAATGGCTTTAGTGCATCAACACATTTAACAACTACAGGTTGAGTCTCCCATATCCAAAATGCTTGGGACCAGGGGTATTTTGGATAACGGAATATTCCGTATTTTGGAATAATTGCATACCATAATGAAATAACATCTTGGGAATAGGACCCAAATATACACACATAATGCATTTATGTGTTATATAGACCTTATACACAGCGCCTGCAGGTAATTTTATACAATATTTTCAATAATTTTGTGGCTCAAACAAAGTTTGTGTACATAAATGTAATTAATTTATGTTTCATATATACCTTATACACAGAGCCTGAAGGTAATTTTATACAATATTTGTAATAATTTGTGCCTTTAGACAAAGTTTGTGTACATTGAACCATCAAAAATCAAAAGGTTTCATTATCTGATTCAGGTCAAGAAAATTCTGTATTTTGGAATATTTAGATATAGGAGACTCAACCTGTATATAGTAAACGGACAATCATAATTATAAATTAATAAAATTATTTCCTAAATAGGAACCTGAATAAAACTCTGTATAATCATGGATATAAATATCGATAACATGATTTATACTTGATAGTATATTAGCATCTGGCAAATATCATATGAATTACAACATATAATTTTTATATAATGCCCTGCCTCCATTCAGCAAGTGTAATATACTGTAGAAGTCTGTAAATCAGACATGCCCATTATGATGATTAGTAGCTTTACTTGGCCAACACTTGTGATTGGGAGTTGCCAAAAAAATGTAATTAAATCACAGGATGATGGGAAAATGTAAGAAATCATTATATATTATCAATTAGCCTGTAACCGACTTCCATTTACAATACTGATAACAAGATAGTTTAATAAACAGAAAATCAAAGGGCTACTAAAAACTAAATACATGTTTAATATGGGAGCATCTTAAGACATTTTAAAAATATTTTTGTTAGCATTTGCATGCAAATAAAATTGCTCACAGATTTGTAAAAGACTCTTTCACATTGACCTCTTTAGCAGGCCTGATATCTTCCCACCCCCATATATTTTTTAGTTAATATCTTGAATGTATTTTTTTACAAGTCTGTGAGCAATTTAATTTGCATGCAAATGCTAACAAATATTTTACCCCGGAAATGTAACTCGCAGGGACAGCGGTTACAACTACCATAGTGTTCATTCTAGCACCTGTCACAACCCGTGCAGTTTGTCTTTCCTGCTTGAGGTGTCACTCTCTACTCTGGTACTTCTAGCACACTCAGGTGATTCAACAAATTGCTGAGATACAGACCAGAGTGTGCTAGAAGCACCAGGACAGAGAGCGACAACCCAAGCAGGAATGAGTAACTGTATAGGCTGTGACAGGTGCAGGGTGCTAGAATGAACACTATACCATTGTCCCTGCAAACTACATTTAGTACATAGCAGTATAATGTAAAAAAAATTATCCCCGCGGTATGTACAATGAAAAAAAAAAAAACAGCACTTCAGCGAAGTTTAGTATATATGTCTCTAAATCAGTGATTCCCAACCTCGATCCTCAAGGCACACTAACAGTCCTGGTTTTAGTGTTATCCATGATTGTGCACAGATGGTTTAATCAATATAACTGAGGAACTAATTAAGTCACCTGTGCTCAAGTATGGCTATCCCTAAAACCTGGACTGTTAGTGTGCCTTGAGGACCGTGGTTGGGAACCCCTGCTCTAAATCAACAAATCAATAAAATTCCTTTCTTTCAGGTCGCCATACAGCCGGCCATTAACCTTTATCCAATAACAACTCTTCTAAAAAACTTTGTGGATGCAAAATCTAACACTGAATAGATTTAGCACATTTTCCCTATGACAAGAAAAAAAGCTCAATCCTGCAGATGCCCTGAGAAAATGGATAAAATGCATGTCAACAAAAATACACTTTAGATGGGTTTTAGTGATGCTGTTTATAAAGAGTTCTTTATGTGTTTTGCTTCTACCAATGCGATCCATTGCACTGGTAGCACACTTTAATGATAAATGGGTCATACCACTAAGATTTTATGTGTGACACTATAAAAGTGTAAATGCATATGAAACTATTCCTTATTTTTAAAGTTTATTCATGGCTGAAATGCACATTAACAGCAGAGAGGTGTGAATAGCAGTGTCAGTAGGAAAGCTGTATGAGGTTTCCTTCTGCATTGCTCATTATTGTAATGACAGAGAAATAAAACAAACAATCTACAAAAAAAAAAAAAAAAAAAAAACAGATTAAGAACATAATATTTAATTCCCCCACAGCCAAACAATATCTACAGGTCTCAAGAAAAATAAATGCACAGGTTATTTGTTTTTTTATCCTGCTCAGTATGTGCATCACCCAGCCTAGTAAAGTTTATATTCCCAATCTTATCATGCTACATTGCTCTCTTGGCTATTCATTAACTAAATGCACTTTGACTTCTGCCTCTCCAATTCCTCAGATGTGATTGCAACAGTTGCAGAAGAAGCAAATGATTTTTTCCAAACAAGCCTAAAATGACAATGAGAAGCAAATGTATTTTAGGAAACCATCACCTTACCATGTCCACACAAGGGATTACCAAGCAACTCTGGGATCAGCCTGTGTCTTTCACTTGCTCCAGCTGCTTCTGCTTTAGCTGAATGCCTAGGAGGAGGGAGGGGAGGATTATGAATCCGCCTATTGCAAATAGCCAGGGCTGAGCTTCAATGAATGCACTCAGGTTCACACACTGTGATTCAGCACCAGAGCTCTCCAAAGACAGGAGCCATATTGCCTGTGAGTGACACCCTGTGGTGTGCTACTACTGTAGCAAGCTTACTTGGCCTGCTCCTGTCTGGAGATAATTATCTGTAGCCCAGTTAATAATCTGTAAATTAGACCAGTCATAAATGTACTATGCTGTGGTTAAAATAAAAAGATTAAACCCCCCCTTCCCCCCCACAAAAACATTTTTTCCTTATTTTGCTAGAAATAGAATTAATGTAACTAAAACCGTTTTCTATTTTTATGCATACCACATCATAGCCTCTGTTTGGCATGCTGGTACTTGTAGTTCCACACATGTTTGGGTGCCATAGGCTGTGACACTGGCAGCATATTAATTGACTAGCCACACAATTAGAAGTCTAACCTGTATATAGCACAGTGAACCACACAGATTGTTGTGATTTAAATAGCAACAAGCATTGTTAATACTGCTGTGACATCATCAGTGGAGCCTCTAGTGTTTGTGTGCAAACATCCTAGTCTAAACCTATGATCGCCTGATGGTGCATTGTGTGCTTAAAATTTTATTTAATTTCAAACTGAACCTGAGGACAGTACTGTATGTTAATACTGGTACACTATACAGCAAATCTATTTTTCAAACTGGTGACTAATGTGCATAGACTCTGCTGTACACTTCCAAAATTATATTTGGGAATCTTTTTTCTTCTGTGAATTCAGGCATTTTGGAGATTCCTACAGGATAGTGATAGTGTTACTTCCCATTGCCTTATATTTATTGGATTAAAGTAATGGGGGGTATCCACTTGTAGATATACAAACGACAGCACGATTACGACATTGCAATCGTGCTGTCGTTTGTATAGCTAGTGATGTGCTAGGACTGAACGTTCACTCGTTCAGTCCCGGCACATTCCTCATCCCCGCACATGCTGAACCTGACAAGATTGTCAGGTTCACCTGCATGTACGGGCGATGTCGGATGGCAGAAGCGACCAGCGGGCACGCGTATCGCTGGTCAGTTCTGACCAAAACATGCCCGATGCATGCACGATGCATGCGCGATTTGCAAGCGATTGCACGATAACGATGTCGTTATCGTGCAATCGCTTGGCTAAATCGCTAAGTGGATACCCCCTTAAGAGGTGTTGTAGTTTTTTACATAATATATGCAAAAAAATGTTTGTGTAGGTTTGACTCTGTTTAGTACCTGTAAGAATAAATGTCATACATATAAACGATTCTATAGGCTGTTGTTACACAGCTACAAAACATCAGTGTTTTGAAGGTAAATATATTTTTGTATTTAATTTGTATGCATTTTTGTCCCTTTATAAACTGACAGTCAAAACTATATTATTATTATTATTATCTTGTACATGGCGCCACATGGGTCCTGTAGCACCATGCATCATGGAAATGGAAACATATTGATTACAAAGTTCTGATTAATATTATTATTATTATTATTATTATTATTATTATTAACTGGTAATAATTAGCTGCAAAGTATTATCCTTGACATTAGTGAAACTGGACATAAGATATAAGTTTTTTTATTGTTTGCTACCTGTTTGTGTCTTCAATTAAAGTTTTGCTAGATCATTAATCTTTATTGAAGATGATAACTTTTTCATTAATATGAGCCTGTAACTTTGTAAGTGTTAACTGCAGCATGCCATAATTGTAATGCACACTTTTCAATCATACCACAAAATACTAAACACACTGTCCAAAGAGTAAGTGAGAATCAACTACAGTAGCAAGGTTTATTGATCACGTTACTGGGCAGAGTACAAAGACTGTTTAAACAGAGACAGAATGGATTGGCCTCACAACCTTCATCCACCCACACAATAAAAAAAAAAAAAAAAACCTTTCAAGAAGTACACATTGTTGTGTCAGGAAGAGTTATAGACGTAACTTGTCACGAACTCACAGGACGCCCCTTACCGCGTGACCTTTACTGTAATCTGTGCAGTATGTAGTATATTTTTTTTTATTTACTGACATTCAGGAATGTCAGTAAATACTGGTTATTCTAAAATAGGAAATATGTTCTTGAGATCCATGTAGATCTCAATTTGATCTATGAAGCAAATGCATGCATATGGAATCAATATTAAAGGGGTATATGTACTAAGCTCCTAAGGCCGAGTACACAGCAGAATGATGTGGTCCTGGGGCCAAACTGTCAGCCAAAGGGCTGACAGATAGCACCATGCGTACACACTGCACAATGCAGTGGTGCGACAGTGCAATGTACAATGACATGCATTTAGCAGCATGGCATTGTACACGATATCTTCTGATTGGCCGTGCAGCACGGCAAACCAGAAGATATCTAACATGATCCGCGGGAGCGTGCAATTGCAGGTGCACGCTGAACTTCCTTTGCAATTTGACGATCCAGTTTGCCTGGAAATGACAAATCGTGAGGATATCTTTCACTTTACTGACTGAGTTTGAAAAATGACAGTTGATTCATTGGTACTATGGGGTCTATGTACCATACTTGCCGACACTCAGCTTCCTTCTTCTGGGAGGGAGCTGAATGTCAGCTTACAGCTGGGGGGGGCGTGGCTGGACGATAGTGACGTTTTCACCTAGCGGGAATAAACAGTGTTGTAAAGTAGGGAGCGGGGCCACAATGATGTGATTCAGCGCGAATCGCGTAATCGCCCCCCCCCCCCGAAGCGGGGGTTTCTCTATACTTACTCTGGGGGTCGGGAGGCTTGCCTGCCTTTCCGGTGGGTCCGGGAGCGGCATCCGATATTCGGGAGGTTCCCGGCCAAATCGGGAGGGTAGGCAAGCCTGCTATGTACTAAACTTCAAAGAGATATAAAGCGGATGGTGATAAAGTACCAACCAATCAGCTCCTGTCATTTTTCAAACTCAGCCTGTGCTTTTAGAAGTGCAGATAATGCCCATAACAACCAATCAGATTCTAGCTATTATCTTGTAGAAGGTGCTAGATGAATTTTAAGTAGAATCTGATTGGTTGCTATGGGCAACATCTCCACTTCTAAAAACCTGCACTTTAGTAAATACGCCCCTTTATCTCCATCTACTTTGTCTGTCTACAATGCTTAGTACATAGACCCCTATATCTCTCTCCGCTTTCTCTCTCTCCAAGGCTTAGTACAACTACAATTGAGTGTAGTTAAAAGTTTTTCCTTCCTACATTGTTACAGTATGTACAGTATGTGTCTATATCTGTGCCATTGTGCTTTCTTTTGGGGACTGAAATGTGCAGAAACTTTTTGCACATGTGATGTGAGCCTTGGCCAAGAAACACTTTACGTTTCCCAAGGGTTTCATTTACTAAATAGTGGTTTTGGTTTTAAATAAGTGGTTTTGGGTTTAAATAAGTATATGAACCCTCTGATGCAAAACAGCCTAGAGTGACTCTACTATTTTTGTTTCAAAAGAAAATGGGTGTTATGTGCATGGTATGTTTTAATGTGTGATAGTAATATAAAAATTGAGTCAGAGATTTAAGCAATTGCAACACAGGCCTGTTCAGTATTGTATGCAATGCAGTACTCTAGTGGCATATGTACAATACAGAGAGCATTTTAGTGACATATGTACAATACAGAGAGCATTTTAGTGACATATGTACAATACAGAGAGCATTTTAGGAGCCCATATACAATACATATAACAACTTAATAACTCATATACTGTACATAGGAACGGTCTAGTGATTTGCGTAATAGTGACTAGTTTTTCGTTTTAACTCATCTCTGGAGGCTGAAAGGCAGATGATGTTTAATTATCCTGCTACACTGTCATGCTAATTAAACAACTCTCAGAACTCTGAATGCATTCATCAATCAGTGTGGCACTTTGATTTGTGAATGGCCATCTATTGGGACTTTTCTTCATCTGAACACATTTTATTTGTGTGGCCCATTAGTATGAACCTATGTACCAATGTAAATACAGAATCAGCATGTAATTTGCAGTGCTCTTTTGTGTGTGTGTGTTACTGTACGGTACTAAGTAGAACTAGATTTTGTTTATCAGGAAACAGAAAACCCTGCTAGTTTAATCATTGCTAGTAAATTTTAACACTCCTTTCTACAACTTGTATCACTATACTACTCTATTATAGCTGCTTAATAGACTAGGGAGACATTAGCCTGGCCATAGGACCAGTACCTTTTATTTAATTATTCATATAAAACAACACTGGAATAAGTGACAAGTGTGCTGGGCAGGGCCGGACTGGGACTAAAAATAGGCCCTGGCATTTAAAGCATGCACAGGCCTACTTTGCATCAGCATCTGGCTCCTGGCATAAACTCCTCCCCTTACTATTACTGACTTCTCCCACTTAGGCCCGTATTCAATTGCAGGTGAAAAGTCCCGGACTTTTCCCCTGCCGGACTTTCCGCCTACATCGCGTATTTTTGGCGAAAACACTTTCCGTGCATGCGGCCGCTTTTCGCCATATTCAATTCCAAAGGACGTGAA
This sequence comes from Taudactylus pleione, assembly GCA_031769625.1. Taxonomy (NCBI): domain Eukaryota; kingdom Metazoa; phylum Chordata; class Amphibia; order Anura; family Myobatrachidae; genus Taudactylus; species Taudactylus pleione. Next base: position 13,818,888 of record JAUIMM010000120.1, on the reverse strand, counting down.
AACATGTCCCAGTGAATCTCAAACAGGCAAAAAGTACTGTCAGATTTGTGGAAATCAGCCGGACCCCCCCCCCAAAAGATACACTGACATGGGGGATCACTATGGATACCCCCGAATAGCCCTGCTGAAGGTATTTGGGGTGTTTAAATGTTCTCACTTGCTGCTATTTAGCGTCTTTGCAGAAGTGGTGAAGAATAGCATTTAGCTGTTTTTTTGGCAAAAAAAAGTAGTCCCAGCAAATTTGGGGTACATGAAAATGGGTGCACGCATGGTTAAAAATTGCTAAAGTGAGGTTTTAAAAAACGTAAAAACGCACCTTCAGCAAACACCTGCAATAAAAAAACAGCTTGGACATACTTGGGGTCTATTTTGCTAGTTTTTCATTTTGTCCCCCAACTTTGTTTTTTTTTTCACCCCCAAAACGAAAGTACGTTTTGGGGGTGATCTAAAGTAATTTTTTAAACTTTTTTTGATGCAGGTTACCTTTGGGGGATTGTCCCAAAGCTGCAGGTGTGTTCCCGCAATTTTGCATCCCAAACCCCCAATTCTGCACTTTTTTCAGCCTCCATTCAGAGGCGAATCTTTTCCGTTGGTTACAAGGCGCAGACTTTTCATAACAGCGAAAAGTCTTTGCAGTTGAATGCAGGGATAAGTTTCCGCCTGGCGAAATGACGTCATCGGCAGAAACTTTTCGCCGAGAACGGCTCTTCGCCTGCAATTGAATACAGCCTTGTGTACATAAAGAGCATTGGTGCCGCCATCCACAACCGAAGCAGGGAGAGCATGCACTCTAAAAATAAATAGGTGTGGTCTTGCTGGGAAGGGGCGTGACCACACAATAGTACCCCCAATTCCAATTATGCCACAAGGTAGTGCCCCTTTGTCACATTATACCGCTCACTAGTGTTCATTCATCACATTACACAACACAGTAGTAACTCTTCGTCACATTATATTGCACAGTAGAGTCCGTTCATCACATTATTCCACACAGTAGTGTCCCTTGATAAGATTACTCCACACAGCAGACCCCTTTTTCACATTATGCCACACAGAGCCCATTCACGTTATGCCACACTGTAGTAATGCCCCTTAGAACACATTATGCCACACAGTAATGCCTCTTACACATTATGTCACCCTCCCAGTGTCCCTCCAGCAGCCTCTTACCTCCGTTCCTCTTGTGCACCCTGTGTTCCATCAACTGCAGCAGGTGAATTGGTTTTGGGCTGCCAACGCACTGGCATGCCGCCGTTACTGAAGGGGATCTATCTGTAACCCCACAGCCATGGTTAGACATGGATAGACCAAAATGCTCAACATTCCAAACTCCAAATGGAAGTAGGGGGTAACTTCTTATAGACAGCGCCCCCGGCATTTTGAATTTGGTGCCAGTCGCGAGCCAATTGGAGCTTGCAGACCAGCATCTTTAAAATGATTGCAACGCAGTATCTTAATGGCTGCCGGTGCTGCTGTCGGCCCGGCACCAAACTGCCAACAGTGCTGCCACCCGGGCAGGGGTGGACAGACCTGATTACAGCTGGGGAGCTGCACATTTATCGTGCATCTCTCAGCGCCTCCCTCTCCTCTTAATGCAAGCTGGATGGTGGGTGGGGTTTTATGCTCTGAATGGACCATGCAGGGAGCCTGCATGTGTTCTATGCTTTATGGTTGGGCCGGCGCTGCACCCTCTCCCCACGGCGGCACTGGCCGGACTGGCTCATCTGGCCAGAGCTGCCCGATGGGCAGTCCGGCCCTGGTGCTGTGTCATGACATGTAACTGTACATAAATGTACATATTCCACAGCATTTTATATAGAACATTTGGACATTCACATCAGTCACAGCCTCAGTGGAGCTTGCAATCTATATTCCCTACCACAAATAAATAGTAGGGAGCGTGGGATTTAACCAGAGCACCCAAAGGAAACACGCAAGCACAGGGAGAATATACAAATTCCACACAGTAAGGCCATGGTTTGAACTGAACAAAAGACCTCAGTGAGTCAGTAATGCTAACCATTACACCAACCTTGCTGCATGTACAAAACACCGCTTCGGATCTTTCCGGACCCTGTATCAAGCTGTACACACAAGCATCACCTACAGACAAATGCATTTTAAAAGGAAAATGGTGCCAAAAAGAAAAGATCATTAGTGACATTACAGTGATGTCAGATAATCAATTAAGCAATAACAGTAATTTTGAAGAAAAAATAAACAAAAAACACTATGACAGAATAGATACATCATAAATACAAAACAAGAGTTATTGTAAGAACTTACCTTTGTTAACTCTCTTTCTTTGAAGTCAAATGGGTCCACATGGAGACCTTGGGGTGTAGGTGATGGGACCCAATACGGGCACCACACAGTTAAAGCTTTACAGCACCCAGGATGCATTGGGTCCACTCTCCCTATACCCCGCCTCCGAGCCAGGTGCACCTCAGTTGGTAATAAGTCAAAGGCCGGAGAAGGAAAAGAGGGAAGGAAGACTGGAACACTCAAGAATCACTCTCACAGAGATGGAGACGGGAAACCAGTGACCAGTAAGATAGACTATATGAAGCCAGGTGCATCAGGGTGGGTGCCCTATGGACCCTATGGACTTTGAAGAAAGATAGTTAACAAAGGTAAGTTCTTACCATAATTCTCATTTTCTTCTTCAGGGTCCATAGGTTCCACAGGGAGACCTTGGGGATGTCCCAAAGCAATCCTTTTAAGGGTGGGGACGCTCCTGCGCTGAGAGGAGAATCCGGCGCCCAAAGGAAGCATCCTAAGAGGCGAATATATCAAATTCATGGAACCTTAGAAAGGTCTGGACAGAAGACCACGTGGCCGCCTTACAAAGCTGAATAGCCGAGTCACCACAGTGAGCTGCCCATGAGGGACCCACAGACCGAGTAGAATGAGCCTTAACAGAAGACGGAACAGGCAGGCCTGCATGCGTGTAAGCTTCCGAGATAGTCAAGTCAAAGAAGGTATCTAACCAATGTTTGTTTATTGGCTGACCATCCCTTCTTATGAAATCCATAGAGCACAAACAAGGAGTCTGATTTCCAAAAAGAACTGGTACGGTCCGCATAAATCCTGAAGGCGCAGACCACATCCAATGAGGCCTCCCCCGCCGAGAGGTCTGGAGATAGAAATGCCGGAACTAAAATTTCCTTATTAATATGGAAACTATAAACAACCTTTGGAAGGAACTCAGGGCGAGTACAAAGTACCGCCCTGTCCTGGTGAATTATCAGAAAAGGAGGATGACAGGAGAGCGCTCCCAATTCTGACACCCTTCTGGCAGATGCAATGGCCAGAAGAAAAAGCTGTTAACCACTTAAGATCCACTGAATCTAGTGGTTAAAATGGAGGACCCTGGAGGGCCTGAAGAACTACTGCCAAATCCCAAGGAGCCACTGGTGGGACAAAGGGAAGTTGAATCCGGAGGACACCCTGGAGGAAGGTGCAGACATTTGGAAGTGGAGCAATGCTACGTTGGAACCATACTGATAGTGCAGAGACATGAACTTTCAACGAGGCCAGGCGCAGGCCAAGGTCCAACCCAGCTTGAAGGAAGGCCAGTATTCTGGAAATTCGAAATACCTGAGGGTCATAAACTCTTGTATGACACCACTGGAAATATGTATGCCACACTCTGTGATAGATCCTGGCAGAGGCAGGATTATGCACTCTAAGCATCCCATTGTTGACCGAGCTAGAACATCCTTTGGACCTTAGGAGGGATGTCTCAAGAGCTACGCCGTCAAAGACAGATGATCCAGGTCAGGGTAAAGGCAAGTACCCTGAGACTTGTGACTTGTTGTGAACAAGCCTATCGGCAAAACGCGCGTCAACACATTCCTCCTACCGTCAGTCCGGTCCGGTGACCGGCAGACACGCTGACAAGATCTCCAGCTACACACCAGTGCTAATGCTGGAACCTCACCCAGCACGGATCTTCAGCTGCACGCTGATACACAGCGCGTCAGCCTGGTCAGGTGACCGGCAGACACGCTGACAAGACTTCCAGCCATACACCACTGTTAACGCTGGTAACTCACCCAGCACGGATCTTCAGCCACACGCTGTTATCAGCGCTGACAGGGCTTCCAGGTACACACTGTATGTAAACTGGATACTTATCCAGCGCCTGACCTGTAAGTACATACTGTTATACAGCGCTATATGGGATTCAATTGAGACACTGGTTAGCTTTTAGACTATGTACTAAACCACAAGCTATCTCCATATAGATTTTCAGCTATACGCTGATATATTGCACTACAAGGCTTTATTAATAGAAGCTATGCCTAATTAATGTTTTATTTAGGTGAGATGTTGCTATATTTTGGGTGAGACGTTTGTTTCAGTATAACTGACGTAGGATCTGATTATCCGGCAGAGTCTGGACACATTAATAGGATTTATACAGGGTACTATATCTTCTTATTTCTTCTTTCAGGTGGTGGCATTGACCGGTCTGGGTGAATTTAACCCCTGCAATGCCAATAGGCACCAGGGACTATCTAACTCCCATTTCTATAAAGACCCTTAACAAGCCACCACTATACTTTATACTTCCACAGACACTAGCTTCCCCACTCTCTCATTACCGGTTCAATGCGTAGGAATCGGAATAACGGGTGAAAGCAGAAGTGGGGAACACTTGAAGTGTCTTATTGATATATATATTTTTTCACCATTTTATAAGTACTGTGATTTAGTACACCTGTTACTATCCTAGTAATTAGGAGACAATATTGTGATGTCATATATGATATAATTGATTGAATTAATTGTTTTTTGTCCATTATATATTTAAATATGGGATATCATTTATGTATATGAATTTGTCTTGTACTGAAGCTGTTAGTTTTCACCTCCAAAAGAGTGATGCAATATTGATTGTGCACGCCTTCTTAAACTCATAGTTGCCGACTTTCTGGCTGCTCCTTCCGGGAGGGAGCAGCCAGATCGGCAGGGCAGCGGGGGGCGTGGCCGAAAAAGGGGGCGTGTCCGGATGGGTGCCTGCCGTTTGTAGGCGTCACGGGGGCGGGGTAACGCGATCGCGTCATTTTGGCCCCGCCCCGCCACACAATGCCGATAATACAGGCATTGTGAGGCAGGGGGCGGGGTCAAAATGACGTAAATCGCGTCACTGGCTGCCCTCAAAGCGAGGGTTAAGAGTAAGTTGCGGGGGATGTCGGGGGGATCGCCGGCTGCCGGGAGGCTTGCCTGCCTTTCCGGGGGGGCGGGAGCTGCACCCGATTATCGGGAGGCTCCCGCCCAAATCGGGAGGGTAGGCAACCCTGCTTAAACTATGAATGAGGGGACAGTGCAATAATATTATTTATCATTCCACGGGCATTGTGCAATTTTTTCATGCTTATTATCTGCCATGTGCTCCTTTAAATGAATAAGGGGACAGTGCAGTATATTATACAATAACTATTGTTTCATGGGCAATGTACAAATTTTCTTCATGACTATAATTTATCAGTAGGGATTTGTGCAATATGATGCTCGTTCTGCATAATTAATTTATTTTGTACTGCAGTTGTAGATTCTTACTTTCAATAGAGAAATGCAATATTGATCATGCACGCCTTCTCAAACTATGAATAAGGGGACAATACAATATTTATAATTATCATTCCACGGGCAATGTGCAATTTTTTCATGTTTATTGTTTGCCACGTATGTCTCTAAATACATAGATAAGGGGATAGTGCAATATACTGTGCAATAACTATTGTTTTATGGCACATTTTGTACATTAATTAGCACTAACAGAGCTCGATTAAAGGGGATAGTGCAATATATTGTGCAATAATTATTGTTTTATGGCACATTTTTGCTAATTAACTAGCACTAACAGACCTCGTGTTCAGAGTTATTAATTGTTGCCAATTCACATATTTGTTGTGGATCAAGACTGGATAATTATCCACAATATATTTTCGCCATTTTTTTCATTTAAAATTTTTTTTTCATATTTTATTGAGTAGGTTAATTAAAAGTTAAGTTTTAATATTATCAGATTTCATTATCCATATAAGAGTGCCCCAAAAAGGAATTTTTCTTTTTTTGCCTTTGCAAAATAATTTTGAAGTACCCTGAGACAACAAGTCCAGTCGTTGAGGCAGCAGGAATGGAGTGTCAATGGAGAGACTCCGAAGATCTGAGTACCAATGATGTCTGGGCCAAGCTGGAGCCAGCAGCAGGACAGAGCGTCCGTCTTGCTTGAACTTCCGAAGAATTCGAGGAAGCAGGGAGACTGGAGGAAATAGGTACGCAAACCGGAAGCTCCACTTTACTGAAAGAGCATCCACTAGGCTTGCTTTGGCATCTCTTGTTCTAGACCCATACACCGGTAGCTTGTGATTGTGTCAGGATGCCATGAGGTCCACCTCTAGAAGACCCCATTTGTCCAATAGGAGTGGAAACACCTCTTGGTGAAGAGACCATTCCCCTGGATGCACATCATGATGGCTAAGGAAGTCCGCTTCCCAATCGAGAACTCCTGGAATGAACACTGACAAAATGGTCGGGAGATGAGATTCTGCCTATGTCAGAATGCGTGACACTTCCGTCATTGCTGCCCAACTTCGAGTGCCTCCCTGATGGTTGATGTATACCACAGTGGTGGCATTGTCAGACTGAACATGCACTGGCTTTTCGTGAAGAATGTGCTTTGCCATCATGAGGGCCCTGTACACAGCCCAAAGTTACAATATGTTGATGGGCAGGGATGCCTCTACCATTGTCCACCAGCCTTGAAAGGAGTGTGGACCAGACACTGTGCCCCATCCCCGGAGATTGGCGTCCATTGTTAGGAGTGTCCAGTCTGGGTTCCAAAAGATATGACCCTTGGTTAGATGAGATGTCTGTAGCCACCAAGAGTGGGACAGACGCACCTCCAGAAAGAGTACCATTGTCTGAGCTCTGATCCGGTGGGGTAATCTGTTCCACCTGGAGAGGATCAGCCCCTGCAGGGGCCTGGAATGGAACTGAGCATATTCCACCATTTCGAATGTGGATACCATGGATCCCAAAACCTGCATCGCTGAGTGGACTGACTTTTTCGCTTGCCGGACTTTTCACCATCTTTGCATGTTTTGGGCGTGAAAACTTTTCATGTGCCCTCTCGCTATTTGCCGTAATCAATTCCAAAACATGCGAAAACGCAACCCGGCAAAACTCAAACAGGTGAAAAGTGCTGTCAAAAATGGGGAAATCAGCCTGACACCCCCCAAAAGAGGCACTAACATTGGGGATCAATGTAGAGATCCCCAAATAGCCCTAATAAAGCTATTTGGGGTTCTTAAGTTGTGTCAATAGTCTCTAAATAGCATCTTTCTACAAGTGATGAAGAATGGCATTAAGCAGTATTTTTTGGTGAAATAAAGTAGTCCTGTCAAATTTGGGGTACTTGAAAATGGGTGCTAGCATGTTTTAAAGTCTCAAAAGTGAAGTTTTAAAAATCGTGAAAACCCCCCCAGCAGCAAACCCCAGCAATAAAAAAAACACCTTATCTATCCTTGCAGTCCCCCCAAAAATCTATTTAGCTAGTTTTTAGGCTTGTTCCCCAACTTTGAACTTTTTCACCCCCAAAATGAAAGTACTTTTTTGGGGTGTTCATAAGTTTTTTTTAGGGATTTACTGACACAGTTATCATTTGGGGGATTGTCTCAAGGGTTCTGAATGGTTTCCCCACCTTTGCACCTATTCAGAGGTGAAACATTTTCGCCTATTACATTGCATTGACTTTCCGCGGACGCGAAAAGTGTTTGCAGTTGAACAGGGTGAAAAGTTTCTGCCTGGTGAAATGACTTCATCCGCGATACTATTTTGCGGATTCCGACTTTTTGCCGCTAATTGAATATGGGCTCCAAGTTCAGTACCTGTGGCTTAGCTATACAGACTGTGCTTGGGACAGCCCCTCAAGGACGTGGTAAGTACCTAAAAAAGAAAATCACACGGACCTCTAACACCATCGCAAGGTCACCGTACCATCCACATAGCCGTCTTACGGAATACACAGAGAGCACTCACTCCTGTAAGACATCAGAACATCGATCTCACCCTTGAAGGTATACACCATTACTTAACTTCGGCGGGCCCGCAGACATAATATTCAGGACTTAATTGGAAAACCTTTTTTCAATAAGATTATAAAGATGTTTTAATCAGTATATGTACGGGACTTCCAACTTTCAACTTCCCGCCTGTACATTTCTCCGGATCCCACCCCTAAACAGTTTGTCTTTTAAGTCCCGTGTCAAGTACACTACCCATCACTCACCCCTACCCTATGTTTTGTGTTTTTGTCTCCTTTTTTAATATATATGTCAACACACTGTTAGCCGGCTAAGGGCCGTATTCAATTAATTTACCGCCCGTGATACTTTTTCACATGTCGCACATTTCGCCTACTTTGTGTGTTTAGTACGCAAAAACTTTTCGTGCTCCCCCGCTATTCGCTGGGTTCAATACTAAAGGACACGAAAACACGTCCCGGCGAAACTCAAGCAGGTGAAAAGTGCTGTCAAAGATGGGGAAATCAGCCTGACACCCCCCAAAAGATGCACTAACATTGGGGATCAGTATAGATGTCCCTGAATAGCCCCCATGAAGCTTTGGGGTACTTAAGTGCTTTCAATTGCTTCTATATAGCGTCTTTGCAAAAGTGGTGAAGAATAGCATTAAGCAGTATTTTTTCAAGAAAATAAGTAGTCCTGTCAAATTTGGGGTACTTGAAAATGGGTGCAAGCATGGTTTAAATTTGCAAAAGTGAAGTTTTAAGTGATGTCAAAAACGCACCTTCAGCAAGCACCTGCAATCAAAACAACACCTCCCCCAAACTTGCAGACCCCCCAAAAGTCTATTTCGCTACTTTTTATGTGCATACCCCCACTTTTTCGTCCCCATTTGCAAAGTAATTTTTTTGGGGTGTTCCTCTTTTTTTATAGTTATTCTTTGGGGGGCTGTCCCAAGGATGCAGAGTAATTTCTGCACCTTTGCACCCAAAAACTGCAATTCTGCACTTTTTTCCACCTGCTATTCATAGGCGAAACTTTTTTGCCTATTACATTGCATTGACTTTCCGCACACACGAAAAGTCTTTGCAAATGATTACTTTTTTGCGGATTACGGCTTTTTGCCCCTAACTGAATACGGCCCTAAATATTATTATTAATATTTTAATTGGATTATTTTGATGCAAACCATACTTCTTGTAACACTGGCATAAAATACATTGTTTCTTTCATAGTACTCGTGACCTAACGTGAAATTCTCATGATCACTGCACTACACTACATAATTAAAGACACAAAAAGGTTAGCGCAAGGGTAGCACCTTTTTAGGTGCAAATAATATTATTATTATTATCTTTTATGATTTCTGTAAGTGAGGTTGGTGACTTCATTCCCCAGCAGCTCCCGCTGTAAGTGGAAATAGTTTTTTCGTTACACAGTGGTACATACCCCTTTGTCTAAAATAAATACTTTCATCTGCAAGTTCAAAAACCCCTTCCCAATCAATACAACACATTGCATACCTTTTCCACATCCTTTCCACCTCCACATACCTGTCCCACATCATTTCCACCTCCACATACCTGTCCCACATCATTTCCACCTCCACATACCTGTCCCACATCATTTCCACCTCCACATACCTGTCCCACATCATTTCCACCTCCACATACCTGTCCCACATCATTTACACCTCCACATACCTGACCAACATCATTTACACCTCCGCATACCTGTCCCACATCATTTACACCTCCGCATACCTGTCCCACATTATTTACACCTCCACATACCTGACCCACATCATTTTCACCTCAACATACCTGTCCCCCATTCCCCCATCATTTCCACCTCCACATACCTGTCCCCCATCATTTCATATACCTGTCCCACATCATTTACACCTTCAAATACCTATCCCCCATCATTTACACCTCCGCACAGTGTCGGACTTTGGCATTAAGGACCCAACAGGGGAATGTAACCACTGAGGCCCACTAAGGGGCGCAGCCAGTAGCTGGAAGGATGTGACCATCCAACCAGCAAGCAGTGGTCAGCCTTTATAGGAGTGCCATAGTAATGTGCTAATTTTTTTTAGGAATATAGTGGTGCTCCTCTTCTCCCCCATCACCCTGCTCCATCCCTTACCATAAAAATGGCAGATAACGGAGGAGGGGTGGTTATTTTAGATACTGTCACATATGAGAATAAACTGTATGAGTTATTGGTGGACAATGATACATATACACTCCTAAAAAAGAACCCTATTGAGGATATTGAGAAAAAGTTAAATGCTCTAATAGATAAATATACTAGTAAGGGCGTGTTATCAAAGAAGGTCGAAAACCCTGTGCTGCCAGTAATTTACGGATTGCCTAAGATCCACAAAAATGCTAAAGATCCCCCTCTACGTCCGATTGTAGCGGGTATCGATTCAGCTACAGCTAACCTATCAGAGATTATAAATTTTTTCTTGCAGCCGATTGCTTGCAAAGGGAAAGCGTTTCTTCGTGATACCACTGACGCTATTAGAAAGTTGGAAGCTGTAGAATGGAGGGAAGGTGATTTGCTCATCACTGCCAATGTATCGGCACTATATACTATCATTAAACATGAGGTGAGCCTCAGCACAGTGGAGAAAGCCCTTGATATGGAAACATTGGATTTGGATACTAAAGCGTTCATTTTGGAAGGCATAAAATTTATTTTGGTAAATAACCACTTTACCTTCAAAAATAGACACTACATCCAGCGGTCCGGAACAGCGATGGGGACGAAATTCGCCCCCTGCTTCGCGAACATCTTCATGGGTATGTGGGAGGATTCCCCTGTATGGCAGAAGCTGGAGTTTGGACTCGTAGCATACCATCGATATAAAGACAATATCATTATGGTGTGGAGGGGGGGTTTAAGTACCTTTTCCACTTTTCAAGAAACCATGGATGACAATAATTTTGGAGTAATATTGACTTACACTATCAGTGAGGAGCAAGTCAATTTTTTGGATCTCACTGTATATATCAAGGATTTAAAAATTTGTACTAAGAATTTTTTTAAACCGACTGATAGTAACTCCTTTATAAATATTGATAGTAGCAGGGGCAGAACTATGGGAGACAATGGAGGCGCCTGCCACCGGGCTCCATCTCTGAAGGGGCACCTCCTCCATTGTCCACAACATATTCACCCCACTTAGGGCTGTAACTATGTACCTGGAGTGTACCGTCATGGCCGCCCAATACATGGCACCGCTTCCCGGCACCTGAGAAGCCACCATACACTAGTGGAGAGCTCCATGTCAGACCATAAGCTGCTGCCTTCATCTATCTATAGCCTGTCTGCATGCAAATTGCTATGTTACAGTGTCAGCGGTTGTGACCAGGGGGGCACCAAATTATAACTTGCCTCCGGGCATCTGGGATAAACTTACGCCACTGGATAGTAGCCATCATCCAAATTGGCTGAGAGGAGTCCCTAGCAGTCAATTTCGTTGTATAAAACGTAGTTGTACCAATGAAGATTTCTTTAAAGAACAGGTACAGCCTTTAAAAGAACAATTTCTTGATAAAGGGTATAATAAAGATATCATAGAAAAGACCCTTCAAAATATAGATAGTATTAAAAGGGATGAACTTTTGACGAAGAAGCAGTTAAAACAAGATAAAGATTTCTCTGTCTCCTTTGTAACTACTTTTAATAAAGATTATAGAAAGTTGGAGACCGTGTTAAATAAACATTGGCACATTTTAAAGGCAGACCCTATTTTAAGAAAATAATTGCCAGATAAACCTGTAGTAATATACAAGCGAGCACCTAATTTGAGAAATGTGCTGGTAAAAAGCGCTATGTCACCTCCCAAAAGATCAGGCACAAGAATAACCTCTAAGGGTTTTTTCAGATGTGGCTCTTGTATAGGTTGCAGAAACGTTAAGAGTAAAGAAGGAAGTAAAATAACTAACTTTGGCCCTCATTCAGACCCACTCGCAAGCGGGCGCACGTACGTTAGGCGTACGTACAAAAATATTTAAATTCAATGGCTCGCTCGTATTTTCGTTCGCATCTAAAATTCCTCCCTAAACTCAGGCGACCCCTCCTCTAACTAACGAGCGTGCGAAATAGCGAGCGTACATCCCCGAAATGGCTTGAAGGGAACGCACGCACAAGTGAAACCGGAAGTGGCCTTGTCAGATGTCGATTACCTGCTCCTTTATTCTGCCTACCTCCCTCAATCGTATCATGCCAATCAATGTATCAATTAGCTTAACTGTTTTTTTTTTTTCAACACAATGCAAGAAACTTTACTCTTGTCCGTGTTTGTGTTTACCCGCAGAATACGTACGGATGGAACATTCGCTTTTATTGTTCAAAAAACATGTGAACCACAATTAAACAATTGTTCTATTGCTGTGGATCCCCGCATATTTTCCGGGGTTCATTTCTTTATTTAAATTTGCAAACGCATGTCACTGCATCAAGCCTATCATAACTCTCCAGAGATTTCTGGCCCTGTTGAACACATGACTCATACACTAACCAATAAAATTGCTCCTGTTAATTACCAAAATACATTAGCCAATCAGAAATTTTGGCCACACTTTATCAAAAATGTTTTGTATGAAAAACTCCATTGCCATCATGAGAGCCTCCGCATTCACCAGGCGCGAGCTGCTGGTGCTTACGGAGGTGATGGATAGGCGGATCACCAGCCAGCCTCCACCCATCACCAACCGGCAGAAGCGCTCCGCGTATGCGGAGGCACGGTCCCGCCTGCGGTCGTTGGGTTCACGCCGCAACATCGGGCAGCTTGAGCGCAGGTGGTCAGACCTGCAATGGCGAACGCCCCGCTTGCTGGCATGCTTTCGCATGCAGATCGTTGAAAGTAAGTGTTATGTATTGTGGTTTTCATGTTTGTGTTTGTGGGGCAAACTGCGTGTGCATGTTTTCCTGTCTGTCCTATTAATTATTTGTCCTCATATCTGCGTGTGCATGTTTTCCTGTCTGTCCTATTAATTATTTGTCCTCATATCTGCGTGTGCATGTTTTCCTGTCTGTCCTATTAATTATTTGTCCTCATATCTGCGTGTGCATGTTTTCCTGTCTGTCCTATTAATTATTTGTCCTCATATCTGCGTGTGCATGTTTTCCTGTCTGTCCTATTAATTATTTGTCCTCATATCAGCGTGTGCTTGTTTTCCCTCTATTTCTGTTTTTTTCATTCTACTCCTTTTTGCATGTTTTTTGTTGCTGGTTTTTTTTTTTTTATTTGGGCCCCGGATTTGCCCAGAAACTAACCTCAATTTGTTTGACATATTTTAGGAGGACAGCCAAGACTACGCCGTCACCGTCCGGCCAGACGGCGTTCCCGGCCACTATCCCCAACCCCCAGCCAACACTCCACCCCAAATATTTCCCCTATACCCCACTCCTCCCCAGCCTTCCCAGACCCTCTCCCGGACCTGTCGGGCCTCCTTCCCCTCCGTCCCACTTCCCCCTCTCCTCCACCCACCCCTCTTCCAATTCCCCCCTCCCTGGAGTCCATCATTACCCCTCCCCGTTCTTTGGGGAATGAAGGCTCCTCCGAGGAGGAACATGGAGGGACTTCCGGAGCTCCCGTTTTGGCTCCCGGTATGTTTTTCTTTCTCATTTTTTTTAACCACAAACTGTTTGTATGTAATCATGTGTCGTGCCTTTATTCGTGCTTGTTTGGTTTACTTTTGGTGATTTAGCAGTTTGACTTTACCTCTTCCTGCTGATTTCAACATACACATATCACACCTGTGTGAATTTGTACATAGGCCTTGTATTTTTGCCAGCACCCCCTTTTTGTTTTGGTTTTTCTTTTTTCGGTTTAGGAGTGATTTCGTTGTGTTTTTGTTTTTTTAATGTGGATTCCCTATTGTTTGATTAATCCACACACTTTTCTCACCCACAGAGGAACAGAGGCGTCGACAAGAGGTGGAGGATTGTGTTGGCCAGATGCGCCAACATGTCATTGGCCTTCTTGTGGCCCTTGACCGGCTGTCTGGCATCCTTCGCCAGTAGTTTTTTTTGTTTATTTTCGTTTTGTAAATAAATTTTGTAGTTCTAATATACGTTCTGGCTCATTCTTTTTTTCAAAAACACAAATAGTTTTCCCTGACATAAGTAGACTGTTCCTGCAAGGATTTCCCTTTGTTAAAAGTTAGATTGTATTTTGTATTTGTATGTTAAACAGCCACAAGAAACACATAACAGTAACAATGTCATTTCCCTTTTTGGGTGTAGTGTCAATTAGATATTTCGCCATTTTACAGGTTCCTAGTTGGTGTGCAAGCTGCTTAGGCCAATCTTCAAAATCCAAAGGTTTGGACAGGCTTCCTTTTGGTGTGGGTTGGGAACCTGAAAACATATTTCAGTTTACATCAACTGGTGTCAGTACTGGATTACCCCTTAGTCAATTGTAAGGTGTGTTAACCTGGTTACACTTGCTGTTAACGTCCAAAAAAAGGAAGACCATTTCACTCTCCAAACATTTATTCACAACATAAATGAGAAATCAAAGTGGTCAGTCCCAAAACAAAAAAACAGTGATAATCTCAAATACAACACATACAAATAAAATATTTAATTAAAAAAAACAATCAAGAACTGGTTGACGAAGGACCATGCCAACATGATTCCACAAACATGGCGTTGCAATATGGGTTCCAGAATATATGGACAAAATCACCAGATCCAGGTTTGGTAAGGGTAGCAGGAAGTAGTGAGCGTTGGAGTGGCAAAGATTATGTGAACAAACAGAAGATGGTGAAAAAAAATAAATAAATTAGATGTTCGCAAACAAACACAAACACATTAGGTATAAACACTGTAGTTTGGGTCAAACTTACCTAAAAAATCTGGCCACCACATCATCGCGTATGGCCCCCCCACATACTGACCTCCGACCAACCTCGGGGGGGCCATCCTCAGGTAAGGCATCCTCTGGCTGCATTGGGACACCACTCCTTATGGCGATGTTGTGAAATATCCCACACAGGACCACAATTTTCGACACCATATCCGGCAAATACATGAGCTCGCCACCAGAGCGGTGGAGGCATCTGAATCGGCCTTTTAAAAGGCCGATACAGCACTCCACCACTTGCCTGGTGGCTGTAAGTGCGGAATTATACTCACTTTGTGGGCCTGGTGTGGGAGCCAAATAAGGAGTGAGCAGCCAGGACATGCAAGGGTATCCACTGTCTCCTGTGAAAAATAAGAGACAACATCAGGAACACTGTGTATCAAGCTTAACATTGTTATGTACTAAAGGTCTCCACTTACCCAGAAGCCACGCATCACCAGCTTGTAGGTTGGTTAATTTCTGCCATATCCCTGATTGCCGGATGACGAAGGAGTCATGTGCACTTCCTGGTAACTTAGCATTCAGGGACAGGATCTGGAGGGAGGCATCACATACCACCATTACATTCAGGGAGTGATAGTGTTTCCTGTTTCTAAATATTGCCTCCAGCCGTGCTGGAGGCTGAAGTGGTATGTGAGTACCATCCACAACCCCTATGATGTGTGGGAAGCCAGCTATTTGGTAAAAATTGGCCTTGGCCACACTAAGGGCACCCATATCCAAAGGCATTTGAATAAAATGATGGAGGTGCTTGAAAAGTGCCTCCATCACTGCCCTCAGGATCCGGGAAAAGGAGGATTGGGAGATGCCCGCCACTATTCCCACCGTTGTTTGAAACGATCCTGAGGCACAGAAATGTAACACCGCCATAAATTGCGTCAGTGGTGGTATTGCTGTTGGACTGTCAATTTGCCGCTCAAGATCACTTTCTATTAATGAGAGAGTGTCTATGATGATTTTGGGAGGTAGACGGTAGCGTCTTAAAACCTCATCATCGGGCATTCCAAAAAGGGTGACACGTGTTCGAAATATCTGGGGCTTTGCATGCCTACGATGCCTACGCCTGGGATGAGATTGAGGTTGGTCGTCTTCCGGGAGCATGGCCAGAACAATCCGCCCCAGATCCACCTGAAATTCAAAAATTTCAAAGTAAGGCTTTTGACCCACCCCAAAACTATATTAAAACAACTTAGCTTGATGATACCATCCATTGCTGCTTACATGCCGGGGTATTGTCATGATACGTCCAAACTGAAAATAAACAACAAAATTACTTGACACATTTCACTCTGTGCATTTTTGTGGATACATTTTGTGCTAGACCAAAGTTCAAATATGCCAAACACCCATTTAGCAAAACCGCAAAGCGACATTTAACACAGTACATCAAAACGGGTCGAAATGTTGGCTCAAAAAGCGAAAGCTAAACCATCAAAAAGTTAGAATGATTATTAAGCTGTTTAAAATGCGCTAATTAGTTCGCTAATACAAGTCACAAGAGTAACTACTAAAAATGTGCTAATAAGTTCGCTAATACAAGTCACAAGAGTAACTACTAAAAATGTGCTAATTAGTTCGCTAATACAAGTCACAAGAGTAACTACTAAAAATGTGCTAATTAGTTCGCTAATACAAGTCACAAGAGTAACTACTAAAAATGTGCTAATTAGTTCGCTAATACAAGTCACAAGAGTAACTACTAAAAATTTGCTAATTAGTTCGCTAATACAAGTCACAAGAGTAACTACTAAAAATGTGCTAATTAGTTCGCTAATACAAGTCACAAGAGTAACTACTAAAAATGTGCTAATTAGTTCGCTAATACAAGTCACAAGAGTAACTACTAAAAATGCGCTAATTAGTTCGCTAATACAAGAAAAAAAATGGACTTACCAAGAGCAAATATCTAAGATGCAAAATCAAAAGGTCTTTGGGGTCGAAAATAAACAAAATCTAAAATAGAATAAATTAGGTATCCAAAAATTACAAAATATACGAAACACAATGAAACAACAATTGAACAAAAGTTAGACTTCACAAAACTTACCAAATCAACAAACGAGGTCCCAAAAATATAAACCAACAAAGATAACGGAAAAAAAAACGCAAATCTAACCAACAAACTAATCTCCAACCTCCAACTCCTTTCTACACAATCAATAAACTCCAGCCAAGATAACCTCCAACAATCCAAAAACGCCACCTCGACTTGAGACACACCAAGCCATAAATAGTGTTTCGTTTCCCGCACAAATTAAGGAGGAATCATAGGGCCGCACAATCAATGATGCGGCCGCAAAATAAGGACGCATGTATAAATACGTCACGAAAACACATTCAAATTCTGGTGTATTTCTTGTTTGGACCTCAGACA
Organism: Taudactylus pleione; assembly: GCA_031769625.1. Taxonomy (NCBI): domain Eukaryota; kingdom Metazoa; phylum Chordata; class Amphibia; order Anura; family Myobatrachidae; genus Taudactylus; species Taudactylus pleione. Next base: position 13,801,592 of record JAUIMM010000120.1, on the reverse strand, counting down.
TGGTGACAGACCAGGGAAAAAATGCCCAAGAGTCAGGCGGTAAGTCTTTCATGCATTTTCTATCAACGATTAATTTGAAACATAAGATGAGGCAAGTTGTGATTTTGTGAATTCTGTAAATTTACACAAATAGGTGAGGAGGATGACATGGAAGAGGCTGCTGGGCCCAGTATTCCGGCCAAAGCGGCCCAAAAAAAAAGGCAGCCACATTTCACAAGAAAGGAGATGGAGGTTTTGATCCAGAAGTGTGTGGACATCCTGCCACAGGCAGACAGGAATATGAGTCTAAGCCAGAAGTGGAGAATGTGGGAAGAGGTAGCCGTTGCTGTCAATACAGTGGGTGATTATGTCCGTCTAGCCCGGGATGTCAAACGGCGGTAAGTAAACCCTTGCCCCCCCTAAAAACAAACCCCATTTTAAACCAAAGGATAATGGCTTCCATTTTTCCCCACAGATGGGGCGACTTCAAATATCGCCTAAAGCAAAAACTCGCGGACAGGGCTAGGCATGCAAGGGGGACAGGTGGGGGTCCCACCCCTGTGTCATTGGAGTTGACGGATTTAGAAGAGCTGGCACAGGGGTGTGTGCAGCCTGTGGAGGTGTTTGGCGTGTCCAACATGGATACGGACATGCCAGACTTTGCGGCTCCTCATGTTGGCCCAGGTAAGTATTGTGATGTCACCAACTCTGAAATGCTATTGTGCCAATATGTAGATTCTAATGTGAGTCTTTTCGCATTTTTCCAACAGAGACACAGGCGGATGAGTCTGCTCCAGAGGGAAGCCTTGGCCGCAGAATTTCTGCTGGCTCTGCAGGGGAGGAACCAGTACATCCGGCTGAGGACCCTGCAGAAGCCAGTCCAGGGCGTGCCCCCTCGCAGGCAGTGGGCCTCCTCACAGAACTCAATTTCAAATCGGATTTCCATACGGAGATTCTGCAGAGGATGGACGCCAGTCTGATACGGGTGGCTGAGGCCCTGGAGCAAAATGCTGCGGCCAACGTGACCATTGGTCAGGCCCTGGCGGAAAATACCAGGGCCAACATCCGCATCGCCGATGCCCTGGAGCAGCTCGTTCGCCAGCACATGGTGGAGCCGACCTCCCTTCCTGCCGGAACATCAGGATCCTCCACCTCTGGCACAACATCAGCCAATCCTCCAAATGTGCCTAGCCCTGTGCCTAGTCCAGAGGCCACAACATCTGCCTCTGGACAGGCCAGCCCGATGGCATCCCGGACCCGGTCTGGCGCCCACCCTCCCCCATCCAAACGGGCGAAAAAACGGTGACAGCAATGGCGACTTTTCCCACACTCCTTCTGTGCTTGGCTCATATTCCTTTCTGGTCAAAACTTCCCTCTCCTTTCTTGTGAAATGTTTTTAAGTTATTTTTGTACGTTTATGTTATCAGTTATTGATTATTTATTTTTGATAAAAAGTATCTTTGGCAGAAAAACTAAAAAAAAATATTATGCCAATTGGTTTGTGTTTAAACAATAAATTTATGAAAAATATCTGACATTGTATTGTGACATTATTGTACAAATGGGTTACATTTAATCCTGGCCCTAAAGGCAAAAAAGGACACCAAAAACCATTTCATTTGTATAAAAAAAGGCCTCTTGAAGGAACGTTTAAAAAAACACATAACGATGCAAATTGCACATTAAAAAAAAAAAGGGGAGCTAATTAAAACATGATGACATTATTGTCACAATAGGCCATAAACAACAAATTGAGGCCAAAAAAACCCCCAAAAAATGTACGCCAATTGATTGTGTAATCCTGACATTAGCAGGTATGATTTCCACCTGCGTACGGTTTTGTGCTATCCCAATAAACTGCTTTCCAAACACATACCAAGCCGGTTTTCAATACAACACTAATTGCTTTTGTGACCACCCGCGATTAATCGCTGCAACATCGTGGAGTCCCGGGACGGAGGAGAAGGCCATCGCCAATGTGGTCGAGTAATCCAGACCCTAAACTGTGCGAGCATTTTGAAGGGAAAGAGGATGTTCCAGTGACGTATGTGACGGTCCGAACACATTTGACGTTCGCATCTGCTAATGTATGTACGCCCCAAAAACGCCTCGCCACGCCTGCGTTTTTCCATCTCCACCCCCGTCAACACCCAAAAACGCCCTGTTCTGTCAATCACATTTGACATGTCACTTCCTGTACGCTATTTTAGGAACGACAGAAAAAAAGCTCGCAATCTGCCGTACGCACATGCGCAGTGTAACACCGACGCATGCGTGGTTAGTCAACATCGGAACGCAACGAGCGTACTGCGGTTTGCGAGTGGCTCTGAATGAGGGCCTTTGTTTCATGTGTCACCAAGAAGAACTACAAAATTAATCAATTTTTGACCTGTAATAGCAGTAACATTGTATACGTTATACAATGTAGTTGTAACAAACAATGGCCCTCATTCAAAGCCACTCGTAAGCGGCAGCTCGTTCGCTCCGAGCGATGTTTGCCAAACTGCGCATGCGTAAGGATCGTTATACGCATGCGCGAACCAGTCAGTGCGGCCGAAATTCATGTGCTCGCAAAATAGCGAATGCCTGCTAATTTGAGTGACAGGATTAGGCGTATGTGGGTGGTAACAGGGGAAGGTGCTTGAAAACGGGGAGTGGAAATCAGAACGCAGGCGTGCTTAAAGGTCAAAACGGGCATTTTATGGCTGTGCATATTTAAAACAGCAGTGTCATTGACCACGTCATTGGGTTTTTTTTAGCCAGAACTGCTCGCAAAATTGTGGTAGCAAAAACCAACCACAGGAATAGCGAGCAGTTCATACCCTGTTCGATGTACTCGATTAATCTAATAAATAGCGGACATGACGTCGGATGCGAGCGGCCAGGGGGCGTAGTTTCCCAAAAAACGACCGCAAGTTTTGTTCGCTCGTTCAGAACTAGAGGCGTGAACAGACCGCAAACAGCGAACGGTTCATTTGAATAGCCACCCCTATTTTCTGGACGAGCGAGCGCAAATAGCGACCGGCTCTGAATCAGGGCCAATATGTTGGCAGGACTAGCTGCCCCTTTAAGATTCGGATATCAGAACATTTGAGAAATGTTCGTAAGGGGTTGGAGAGTCACCATATGTCAGCACATTTTAAAGACACTCATAATTGCTCCATCGAAAATATAGTAAGCTTTAAAGCTATTGAAGGAGTAGAAAAAAAGCTAAGACAGGGTGATCTTAAAGCTATGTTATGTAATCTTCTTCTTTAACGGGTATACATATATTGGGCATTATGATGATTGTGGATATTATAACAATTCTATCTTGTGATGTCAGGTATAGGTACCACATGATAATATGTTTTTCCCTTATTAAATCGGCACATATTTTTGACTGCATATATAGTAACTACATAATTTCATCTTTTATGTATAGGTATTATATAATAACAAAGCTACCCTTTTCAGCATGTTTTTGAATATTTGTGTCTAAATTTGATGGTTAGTTTATAGAATTTAGGTATAGTTGGTGAATCAAAGCATAAGAGCAGTGCTTATATATGTGCATACAGGTGTGGTTTTAATTAAAGCTTAGTAGTACCCAAGCTATTCATTATGAAGGAAGGAAGAGCTTGGTTTTTATATGCCTGCAGGATGTATTTTGTATAGGGTACCGGGAATCTGTTTACCGGATCTGTGGGAATATAAAAGGAAGGGGATGTGTCCAAATCAGCTATGCCTTGAAAAAGACCTGTGGAGGGTAGAAACGCGTTGGCAGCTGACTTGGAAACAGAGATTTTGGCACCATTTACCATCGGGGTTGCGCGAGATAAGGAGAACTCAGCAGACAGGTGGCAGCTGTCTGCTGGATACCGGTGCAGCTAAGACCCATACAGTCAGATTGTCATACACAGCGCAAGAGCCGCGGGTGAGAGCCGCGAGCTAAGATTCAGGAGCTCATCGGAAAGTGTGGGGAGAGGCAGATAGGTCCCGGGTGAGAGCCGAGCCCTTAGTATCATCTGTTGCCCAGAAGATTTACCTACCTGGTACTATCAGGTCATATAGGATTTCTTCTGTGGACACACTCTCACCATCACAAACGGAGCTTATTACGCTGCTGATTGCTGGATCCCTGCAGGTCCGGTAAGCTATTACAATTTTTTGTGCACGGAGCTAACATCATCGAATGGCATAAGTGTGAAGGAGATTTACCTTTTTTAAAGAAGATTGGTCTGGAACTTTGTTTTTGTGTTTTATTGTGTTTTTTTGCATTTTTATTAAAAGTATTTTTTTGGAGATTATCGAGACTTTCATCTTCATTACTTGGTTACCTACAACATTATTGAAGATTATCAAGACTTTTATATCCATTGCTTGGTTAATTACAACAATCTAATGTGCCATTTTAGGATCTACATTGAACAATTGGTTTGAGGAATATAGTCCCTTCTATTTTGCGATCTTTAAATCACTTAGGACAGTTATGGAGTGACACATGGAAGTCGTATTGTATTCAAGCATTACCAATTCAGCACTGTAAGACTCCATAGGGTGTCGTGCATACAAGAATAATTTTTTGAGTGACTGATTTGATGGATACATAATTCCTTTTCTTTTTTGATGTTGTTTACGAACGCTATGATCTGATATATTGATATTACATTGGATTTGAACATCAAAAACACAGCGCTGTATGGTCTAACACGGTGGTTATACACCATCTACATATTGGTTATATTTGGCATCTAGCTGTTGGGTGCAAGTGTTGGGTGCGGCAGCAGTGTGAAGCAGTGTGAAGCGCTCTGTTAGAAACTCTCGGTATATTTTATATTCCATCCCTCACACTCCGGTCCGTCCTCTCCCCCATCACCCTGCTCCATCCCTCATACTCCAGCCCCTCTTCTCCCCTATTACTCTGCTTCTTCCCTCACACTCCAGCCCCTCTTCTCCCCTATCAACCTGCTCCTTCCCTCAAACTCCAGCCCCTCTTCTCCCCCATCACCCTGCTGCTTCCCTCACACTTCAGCCCCTCTTCTCCCCATCACCATGCTCCGTCCCTCACTCTTCAGCCTGTTCTCTCCTCAATCACTCTGCTCCATCCCTCAAACTCTGGCCTTTTCTTTCCTCCATCACCCTGATCCTTCCTTCACACTCCAGCCCCTCTTCTCCCCCATCACCCTGCTCCTTCCCTCACACTCCAACCCCTCTTCTCCCCTATCACCCTGCTGCTTCCATCACACTTTTCTCCCCCATCACCCTGCTCCATCCCTCACACTCCGGCCTTCTCTCTCCTCAATCACCCTGCTCCTTCCTTCACACTCCAGCCCCTCTTCTCCCCCATCACCCTGCTCCTTCCCTCACACTCCAACCCCTCTTCTCCCCTATCACCCTGCTGCTTCCATCACACTTTTCTCCCCCATCACCCTGCTCCATCCCTCACACTCCAGCCTTCTCTCTCCTCAATCACTCTGCTCCTTCCCTCACACTCCAGCCCCTCTTCTCCCCCATCACCCTGCTCCTTCCCTCACACTCCAGCCCCTCTTCTCCCCCATCACCCTGCTCCTTCCCTCACACTCCAGGCCCTCTTCTCCCCCATCACCCTGCTCCTTCCCTCACACTCCAGGCCCTTTTCTCCCCCATCACCCTGCTCCTTCCCTCACACTCCAGCCCCTCTTCTCCCCCATCACCCTGCTCCTTCCCTCACACTCCAGGCCCTCTTCTCCCCATCACCCTGCTCCTTCCCTCACACACCGGCCTGTTCTCTACTCAATCACTCTGCTCCTTCCCTCACACTCCAGCCCCTCTTCTCCCCCATCACCCTGCTCCTTCCCTCACACTCCAGCCCCTCTTCTCCCCCATCACCCTGCTCCTCCCTCACACTCCAGCCCCTCTTCTCCCCCAGCACCCTGCTCCTTCCCTCACCCTCCAGCCCCTCTTCTCCCCCATCACTCTGCTCCTTCCCTCACACTCTAGCCCCTCTTCTCCCTTATCACCCTGCTGCTTCAATCACACTTCAGCCCCTCTTCTCCTCCATCACCCTGCTCCGTCCCTCACCCTGCGACCTGTTCTCTTCTCAATCACCCTGCTCCATCCCTCACACTCCAACCCCTCTTCTCCCCCATCACCCTGCTCCTTCCCTCACACTCCAGCCCCTCTTCTTCCACATCACCCTGCTCCATCCCATACACTCCAGCCCCTCTTCTCCCCCATCACCCTGCTCCTTCCTTCACACTTTATCCCCTCTTCTCCCCCATCACCCTGCTCCTTCCCTCACACTCCAGCCCCTCTTCTCCCCATCACCCTGCTCCTTCCCTCACACTCCAGCCCCTCTTCTCCCCATCACCCTGCTCCTTCCCTCACACTCCAGCTCCTCTTCTCCCCCATCACCCTGCTCCTTCCCTCACACTCCAGCCCCTCTTCTCCCCCATCACCCTGCTCCTTCCCTCACACTCCAGCCCCTCTTCTCCCCCATCACCCTGCTCCTTCCCTCACACTCCAGCCCCTCTTCTCCCCCATCACCCCGCTCCTTCCTTCACACTCTAGCCCCTCTTCTCCCCCATCACCCTGCTATTTCCCTCACACTCCATCTCCTCTTCTCCCCCATCACCCTGCTCCTTCCCTCACACTCCATCTCTTCTTCTTCCCTATCACCCTGCTCCTTCCCTATCACTCCATCTCCTCTTCTCCCCCATCACCCTGCTCCTTCCCTCACACTCCAGCCCCTCTTCTCCCCCAACACCCTACTCCTTCCCTCACACTCCAGCCCCTCTTCTCCCCCATCACCCTGCTGCTTCAATCACACTTCAGCCCCTCTTCTCCTCCATCACCCTGCTCCGTCCCTCACCCTCCGACCTGTTCTCTTCTCAATCACCCTGCTCCAGCCCCTCTTCTCCCCCATCACCCTGCTCTTTCTCTCATACTCCAGCCCCTCTTCTCCCCCATCACCCTGCTGCTTCAATCACACTTCAGCCCCTCTTCGCCCCCATCACCTTGCTCCTTCCCTCACACTCCGGCCTGATCTCTCCTCAATCACCCTGCTCCGTCCCTCACACTCCGGCCTTTTCTCTCCTCAAATACCCTGCTCCAATAGACTACAGAGTGAAATGTCAGAGTGATCAGTCAGTTCCCAGCGACACTGAGAGAAAAGCAAGTAATACAGCAGTGAAGGGGTGCACAGCGGACAGTCATTTGGGATTCAGTCTCCCCAGATGGAATTAAGGACAGTATGTGCTGACAATGCATATAGCTTACCCCACATTGTATGCCTCTATAACATACAGTAGTGACAGTAGGGGGCAGTGACAGCTCATGTCTGCACATAGGCTGCCATGAAATTCAGATACCAGACCCTGCTAACTTGACCTTTCTACATAGAGCCCTAATAAAATAAAAATAATACAGTGTAGGCAGACACACAGAACTGCTAAGTCAGGTGTCTATACGGGATACAAAAGGGATGCAGAAGGACTGAATGCTGACGTCAGGATCCCGACACTTGTCAGAATCCCGCTGCCGGTATCACGACCCCCAGCAACTCTGAAGGTAAGTAGCGGGGTTAGGGTTAGGCACTGGGGGTTAGAGTTAAGTTTAGGGTGTGGGGAGGGTTAGGTTTAGTGTGTGGAAAGGGGGAGGTTAGGTTTAGGCACTAGGGGGGGAGGGTTAGACACCTGGGAGGGAGGGATAGGGAGAGGGGGAGGGTTAGGATACCTACCAAAAGGTGTCAGTATCCTAACCTTGTCAGGATGCCGGCATCAGGATTTTGACCTCCAGGATCCAGTACCCATCTCGTCTATACTACATAAAAGTGCTGATACAGAGAGAGGAAATATACACATGTACTTTACTTTCAGATTACTAGACACAAATATCATGTACATACATTACTGACTATACTTTATATTTTTCCCTGCATGCACAAATAAAATTCATGCATAATGCACACATGTACTCTCACACAATAGGATCTGAGTTATGTCACACACTTGTACTTACAAGTTGATGTGGTTGTGCAGGGGCTGTGTCTATGATGGTGCTAGGTTTCCTTCTGCAACCTGCAGCCAATCACAGGCCAAGATGAGGGAAGCCAGCCACGGGGGAAGCAGTTTTGGGAGATGTCAGCTAGAAGCAGCACTGAAGTTAAGGACTACATCCCCCAGAATGCACTGCAAGAGACACGTCTCGATGGCTGACGGGGTCGAGGATTCGGTAGAAGAATTTAGACACTCGGTACTGTAAGAGGAGGGGGGGCGGAACAAAAGACAGGAAGGGAAATTTATAGCCTTGCTTTGAGAAGGGGTGATGAGTTGAGTACCCATGAAGTGTATGGGGCGAGGACAGACTGAGGGAGGGGCCCTGTGAGAGGAGAGCAGGGAACCTTTGAGCCACCCAATTTGAACTGTCGGTTGCTGCTATTTCCAAGTTGGAGAAAGGACCTCTGTGACGTAGACACAACGTGACCTCTGCAGGAGGGCTGGACAGCTCCTGCGTTACCATCCACTAGGGCATAGAGGGGTAATAAATATCTGTTGCGAGCGCAGCGAGCCGAGCCGAGCCCGAAGCTTGGCGAGCGCAGCGAGCCCGCAAGGGGACACTTTTGGTCCCCCGTTAGCATCCCCGCCCCTCCCCCTTTCAGGCAGAGTCACGTGGGTGTGACGTCACAGGGCCATCAGTCCTCTATAGTCTAGACCTAACCTTGAACTGTCTGTAGCTTATTCACCCCATTCCCTCCCGTTGACAGTGTGTGACGTCACCAGCACCACTGATTCCGGATAATGGAATCAGTATTGCAGATAGATAGAGCCTGATGCCTGATGCCCGATGCCCGATGCACGCAGCCGCTGCCAAGTCAGACAAGCCCGGCAAGCATCTGCTGCACTGAAAATAGCCGCTGGTAACCTGCGCTAGGTCATGCCCTCCCACGATAGAGGGCGTGGTTATGAACCAGCGGGACTCACCGGGGATATCCCTGAATCCCCGGCGGCCCAGTCCGAGCCTGCCTTCGCATACCTGTCCCCCATCATTTACCACTACCTGTCCCCCATCATTTTCCACATACATGTCCCACCTCATTTACCACATAGATGTACCACCTCATTTACCACATACATGTACCACCTCATTTACCACATACATGTACCACCTCATTTACCACATAGATGTCCCACCTCATTTACCACATACATGTACCACCTCATTTAACCCATTATTGAGCTTTTAGTGAAATTCACTTAAAAATGTAAATGTTTTTACTGGCCAAATTCTGCTATTTAACCCCTCCAAGTGCATGATTATTCATTGGGAAGGGTGTACTAGAGGTTCTGCACTGTATCCTGAAATTTTTACCAAGAAATAAAGATTTTCCCTACCTTTTCACCTGCTCAGGGGGGTACACACAAATAAAAGCAAATTTCCTCTGAAAAATCAATGCGAGTTTGGAATTGGATTGCAAATGTAATTTGCAGTGTGAGAACGGTTCGCAGGACCTTACGCACACCTAATAGGATTGAGCCCAATAAATGTTGCAAGTCACACTGTGGTATGGCAAAAGCTGAAATATTGCAAAGTATCAACAAATCTAGATTAATTGTCAAAATATTTTATTGCCATCACGCATTAAGTGCTAAGGACGCCAGAACTAATGGCATATCTGGATAATAAGCTCACGATTAACAGCCACATCTGTATAGCGGCTGAATAGGACAAAGAAGATCGAACGTGTAATTATATGTGCTGAGATGCGAATAGACCAGGAACACCAACAGTGACAAACCTATGCTTAGAATCCTGACAGGAGCTCCGTAAGTATACTAACCCTTCTCCCCCTAACCCTTACCCTCTGTTCCTGCATCCTAACCCTCCCCTTCCTGCACCCTAACCATCCCCGCTGGTGCCAAAACCTAAACCCCCTGTCCGCAGCCTAACCTGAACCCCCCACAGCCTAAGCCTAACCCCCCCGGTGGTGGCTAAACATAACCCTCCCCCCCTGCAGCGTAAAACTAACCCGGACCACTATACTCACGTTTGGGATGACGACTGTCGGGATTCTGGTTTCAGCATCTCAACTGATATCGGATTTCCAGCGCCGGTGTTCTGGCCACAGGTCTTGATTCTGACACCGGGATTTCGACCACCGGTATCCGATGCGGCAGTCAATTAATTACTTCCCTGGAAAAACTGCCAGAGCTGGTAATGCCAGCATTCAGTATACTCTATGGGGGACTGGGCTTGTTGCTATGGAAACAGGGAGCCAATTGGAGCATGTGACCGACCTTGCCTAATCAAGGTTTGCAAAATTGCAAAATTGCAAGTCATATATATAGTGTATGGTCAGAGCCAGTGAGAGCAGGCTCAAAATTATGCACAAAACTCCAAATAAAATAAATAAAGTAATCCTGTTGTAAAGGTAAAAGTGATGTAGGACAACTCAGATTATTTTGACAAACTAACCGCAATCAATTATGAGGAAAATAAAGGTTTAATGCTGGATTGTGCAACCATGTGCTGGCTGTAGTACAACATATCGGGGATGTCAAAAGTGGACTTCCCATAGGGATAGTCTATACAGACAAAAACAATATGACATGGTACAGGTCACAAATAATACCATTGTCATTGTTCTTCAACTAGACCCAGCACTAGATAATAGTGTTACAAATCCAAACTAACAGGGAAGCCTGCAGCTTTGGTCCCACTGTTATAAAAGGAACAAGCCCTGACTGGCAAGCCTTTAGATGGAGGAACATAAAAAAGCATAGTTCCCTTCCCTAGGCAAAGACTACTAGCCTCTGGAGTGGCAAGTATAATGGGATTAGTCCCATAAAACCTTGTTCTATTATACTAATATTGTAATAAAATGGAATTAAAACTAAGATATGATTGTTAGACTTTTATTGAAATAAAAATGTTCAAACCCTCATTCTTGTCATTTGTAATCCTAAAGGACATAATTAATTCATAGTAAAAATGTATAGTCAAGCATTTTTTTCCTCTAAGCCACTGAAATCCATTTTATATTGTAATCAATGGGAAATAAAGAAAATTCTACTACGAAGAATGATACAAACTGTTACACACACAACTCCACTGATGAATGACTGTGAACTGAGGGCCTGATTCAGACCCGCTCGCAAGCGCGTGGCGTGCGCACTGCATGTGCGCGAGCCCCGGAGCGAGCGAGATATCACTCGCTCCGGCGCTCGCGGCTGTCGATGTTGATCGACAGCTCGCCCCATTTTGGAGACGGGCAGGAGGGGTGGCTGGCCAAACGGAGGCATTCCTGAAGGAACACCTGCTGTTTCGGGGCGGCCCCAAAGACATCACAAGTGATGTCAGTGGTGAGCTTCTGGTTCTATTAGAGCCGAAAGCTCACTGGGGCTTGCGGTGGTGAGACCCTACCACAAGGGTCTTGTCGCAAACCCGATGGTCGCGACCATCGTGACCATCACCTGGCCGCTCGCAAAAGCTGTGGGTGGTCACCCACAGCTATGCAAGCGGCAAGGAGGCCGGTTGTTAAAAAAAAGGTGGACGCCCTGATTCAGAGCAAGCGCTCGTTTTTTGCGAGCGGCTCTGAATCAGGCCCAGAGTCACAAGAGGTTTTCCATGCTAACTGTGATTGGCTAAATTTGAAAGGAGCCATCCTGCTTGGATTGTTATTTAAATCAGCATTTATTTGGGGAAATAATAAAATAACAATGGTCCATTAATTTCAATTGAATATTCATTTCAGCTGAGCTTTTACACTGAAGTGCCAAATGTTATAGCATAGATGCCTAGTATCGTGTAAGATCCCCTCTAGCCCAGCAAAGTGCAGCAACTTGGCATGGCATTGATTCCACAAAAGGACTGAAGACCTCTGAAGAGATGCTGACCCTTGCTGTCTGGATAGCTTTCAACAGCTCCCTGATATTTGTAGGTAAAGGATCTTGGAAGTGAATGGACCTCTCCACTATGTCTCATAAATTGGGTTCATGTTGGCTGAACATGATGGTCACACCATTTTGTTGGAACTCTCCAGAGTTGTCCTCAAACCAATTCTGGACAACTTGGGACCAATGACAGTGCATTATTCCATTGTTGTGGGGGTACAAGAAGTCCAAGAAGGGCTACAAATTGTCATTAAGCAATGCAACATAGCAGTTACTGGTCAATGACATGTAGAGGTGGACCAGGAGACCCAACCCATGCCACGTGAATACACCCTACACAATTATGGGACCACCATCAGTCTGGACAGTGCCTTGTTGACAACTGTGGTCCATGGCATCTTTGAGTCTGTGCCACACCCGAACCCTACCATCAGCCTGAAACAACTGAAACCATGAATCAGACCACGCCACATGTTGCCAGTCCTCCAGGGTCCATTTAATGATGTCATGAGCCCAGGTGAGGTGCTGTGTCCGGTGCTGTAGTCTTAACAGAGGCACTCTGTTGTGTTTTCTGCTCCCATATCCCCTGGAAGCTAAAGAACGCTGAACTGACATGTTGGATATGCATCTGGTACCTCCTGCATTGAATGTGGATGTAATTTGAGCCAGTGTCGCTTGTCTATTACCATGGCCAATTCTGGCGAATTCTGATCATTAAGTACCTGTGGTTGGCCACTGTGCTGTCCACAGTGAGTGGTAATGCCTTCAAATAGGTATTCCTGGTACACACATGAAACCTTAGATCGAGAAATGTTGAATGCTCATACAATTTCGGAAATGGAATGTCCCATCCATCGGGCACCCACTATCATGCCCCATTCTAGCTCCGATAATTCAAGTCACGTTCCAATGAACAGCCTAGCCGGTGTTCAAACTGGCTCATGAGATGTCAGATTACAACTGATGCAGGTCTGGGCATTTCCAAGATGTCACAGTATGGTGACGCCACCTACAAATACCTTTACATACTGCTATCCCATGACTTTTGACACTTCATTGTAAATGTAGTGCACAACTCCATTGGATTTAATAGTCCTATGAAATGAGTGAGAAAAATACTACAAAAAGCTGGTAGAAGTGCTTGCATTAACCCTTAGATTAGATTAATGGACTTTACTAAGTGCAGTGACATGCTTTGAATGCCTTAACCAGATCATGTAGCATCCAACAACTGCAGTGCACACACATACATATCCAATTATGAAGGCAAATGGATATAGATGCATAGAATAAAATGTCTTTATTTTTAAATGACTTTGCATGCTTTGTCAGACACAAGGTTTGAAAGCTTATATTGTGTTTATCAGCTAGCCAGACATTGTCTGGATTTACTTTCCCTACCTGTTCTATTCCCAGTAATTGATTATTAATTTAATTTTAAAAGTAATATTGAGAAAAGCATCAGCAGACGTTGTTTTTCACATCTGATTAAAATGTCTATACCCAGAATAGGTTACACAGATCATAAACTCGTCCTGTCACAGTGCAGGATGGCAGCCCCTTCCATACACAGTTCATCCACTATAACGGAAGCTAAACCATATTCCTCCCATTTTTGTGAAATTGTTATTAAAAATAGTTATGCTGCAGCCAGTTACAGTCATATTCTCCCCATGCCACTTGGCTTTTCTCATCTCTTGTTTTTTCTTTTGTGATAAAAAAAAAATTGCAGAGCAGGAAAGCACCTGTACCTTGTCCACTGGCATGGCCCGATAGTGGGCCTCATTTACTAATGAGTTTTATTTGGTGATAAAACTCGTTAGTAAAAGGGGGCCAGTGTTTCCTACCCCACTATGTACTCTCATAAGGACTGGATGTCTTACACAGCTCTCTCAACATACATCCATATTCATTGCACTTAGTTTGACTGCACTTCCTGAATGCTTACTGCAATTCACAGAAGTATCTCTGACTCTTCTCCCCAGCACTGCATCATAGAACCTGGGCTATTTAATAAACTTGACTCATGGATGTGGACACCATCTACTGCCTTGCCTTTGATTGCAAGAGATCCAAAATATAGGTGTTTAAAGGACCCTCTCACCTATAGCTCCATCCCAGGTCCTGGAGTGCGTATCTAAATTTCTGTTACTAGCACTGATGCAATGTAATGGGGCCCACCGCAATGAAGGGGCCCGCTGACGATAGCATTATCAGCAAACCAGACAGGTTCTAATAATGAGTCAGACTGTTTTTTTCTAATAATGAGTCAGACTGTTTTTCTACACACCCATCTATTTCAAGGGTGTCTGTCCCTCAGATGGGATGAAACGCGTTGGGTTGCTAATTACTATACTTATGGACTTGTAATCACTACAACGTCCTGTTTATTGTTTTATACATAATTGATGTTATGTAAATTTTTCATAGTTTTATTGAACACATAGTGTGATTTATCCTACTGCACTCACATACTGGGCTACTCACTCCCATTCACACCGTAGCTGAATGACAGAAGAAGAGATCAGCACTGAAGACATCAGATAGGTGAGTAAAAGAACATTACTAACCCTCATCTCTGTGCATACTAGTGTTTATAGAAACTGATACTCTCCCTACGTTTTTCCATGAGGTGCTGTGAAATTGGTGTGAGAACTGGTATTAAGAGGAGAGAGGAGTAGTTATTGTCTTTTGGTGGTCCAATTTTGCACAGTTATTAATGAGACATCCCATAGGATTTTCAATCTGTGACTGTACAAGTGAGAATTCAACAAGAATTATTTCATGCTTAATATGGACATCTCACTATTGAAGGAAGTTTGATGACACAGTGAAAATATAATAATCATTTACCCATTTTTGGATCCATAATTAATATGGGAACTCACAGACCAGAAAACAACTGCAGTGAGTACCACAATTACTTTTTATCTATTTATGGGCTGTATTCAATTTGGAGCAAAAAGCCGCTCTCGGAGAAACTTTTTGCAGATTTAATTTATCCCTGTATTCAATTTTTCCATCTTTTCGCTGGTATGAATACCCAGCGGAAAAAAGTGCAGATTTGGGGTGCAGAGGTGCAGAAACCACTCTGCACCCTTTGTAAACCCCCCTTGATGCTAACTGCGTCAAAAAACGCTAAAACCCCCCCACAAAGGACACCCCGACAAAGCACAAAATTTCAAAGTGTGGGTACAACTTCAAAAACTAGCGAAATAGCCTTTGGGGGGGTCTGCAGGTATGGGGGAGTTTTTTTTATTGCAGGTGTTTGCTGAAGGTGCGTTTTTTGGTGCATTTTAAATCTTGATTTTAGTGATTGTGAACTATGCTTGCACCCACTTTCATGTACCCCAAATTTTATGGGACTACTTATTTTTCCAAAAAAAGTAGCAAAATGCTATTCTTCACCACTTTACCAAAGACGCTAAATAGCACCTATTGACACCATTTAAAAACCCCAAATACCTTTTACAGGGTTATTCGGGGGTACACATCATGAGCCCCCACGTCAGAGAATCTTTTGGGGGGTGTCAGGCTGATTTCCCCCCCAATTTTTTTTTCCGCTCATTTCATTTTCGATGCCAATTTGTAATTGAATACAGGGGATACAGGGGATGTGCGATAACTTATCGACGGCAAAACCTCCGATGATGGTGAAAAGTCCGGCAATGGACTTTTCACTCGAAATTGCATGCGGCCCTAAGTCTCTATTTTGGCTGTCAAAATCTTCATATTATTAAAACATTCATCTAAATGCTGACATTTAGGGATAAATTTACTAAGATTCGAGTTTGGTCGAGATTACTATCTTGGGTGGGTTTAGGCATGTTTTTTATCTCGCAAATTTACTAAAGACAAACTAACCTCCATCCTGGCGCCGCTCTCCGTAGCATCCACGTACTTGGCAAAATAAGAAAACGAGTTACACGATCCATGTGAACAGGTGCAAGTATATGTTGTGACATAATACTTGCACTTCGCGAAATGACAGATGACCATGATCATCTGTTAGTTCCCATGGGCCGCTAGCAAATCAGCAGCCGCTTTACATGTAGCGGCCACTCATTGGCTGGGACCCACGTGTAACCAGCCAATGAGTGGCCTGTAAAGCGGCCACTGATTAGCTAGCATTACACCCTGGTTGGTTTGGGTCTAGTGCTGCTTTTAAATATAGGGGGACCCCTATGCAATTATTTTCCCCCTATACTTAAAACCAGCACTGGCCCTGCAACCAGGTGCTGGTTCCTAAATTACAGGGGAACCCTACTCATTTTGTTCCTCGTAATTTTTGGCACCAGGACTGATGCTTTTGGGGGGGGGACCCTACGTATTTTTAAAAAAATATTTAACCCTTCTTTAACAGGTTGACCACAGAAGCAGCCTTCACATATCTCAATGATATGTGCAGGCTGCTTGCTCGGGTGAGTTTTGCAGAGAGAAAACACTACAATCTCGGGTGAGTAATCTCATCTAAATTTGCTACTCGGGGGAGAAATCTTGATCTGCTTCACTATCGGCCATCTCACTTTCAGCTAAACTCACTTCTTAGTAAATTTGCGAGTTTAAAAATGGGAAAATCAACCGAGTTTCGGCGATGCAAATTGTGTTTAAAAAAAAAACATACTTGATCAGACTCGAATCTTAGTAAATTAACCCCTTAAAATATAGGTGGCAGTTCATATAGTTTAACCTGCAGTCAACATCTAGGCAGTTCTATATGCTTTGCTTGTCATTTATTTATAGCAACTGTGAAGGGGAACAGCGCTACTGTGAAGTGTGGTTTACTGCAATTAATTAATGGTATGCAATATGAGAGGTAGATGTGGGGGCATTACTTGCAATGCAGGTGTACTAGGGCACTTACCTCACACCACTAGCTCTCTCCTTCAGGCTGCCAATGACTCTCCAGATGACAGTCCTGGAACAGAGGTCAAACGCGGGGAATGGGCATGAAATACCGGCAGTCAGGATGCCTCCTGTCAAAATATCGACAGGGACATCTCACCTCATATCCTCATCCTTCCTTCTTGTAGCCTAGCCCTAACCCTCCCCACCCTGCACCTTAACTCTAACCCTCCCTGTTAGCGCCTAAATCTAAGTCTCCCCCTTAGTGTCTAAACCTAACCCTCTCCGCTTAGTGCCTAACCCTAACCTCCCCTCCAAAAAAACTAACCCTAACCCCACCATGCTGCCTAAACCTAACACCCCCCTCCCCCCGTGGCTAACAGCTAAGACGCCTCGGCTTACCTGGTTCAGGATGGCGTCTGTCAAGATTCTGGCGTCAGGATTAAGATAGGAATCTGCATTTTGACGCCTATCTTTAGTCCCATTTCGGGCTTGCGATGTTGGGATTTTGACCGGCAGCATCCTGTCCGCCGGTCTCCTAACTACATCCCCATAGGCGAGCATAGGCAGCCTGCAAAGGAAGTAAAGTGTGCTTAACTAGAGTTACCTCCACTGGGATCAGAAGATGTTCATCATTGGCACTTTTGGCCGCAGACTGGCTACACCTTAGTGCCAAACACTGGGGTGCAAACCAAACGAAAATACACAAAGGGAAGGGGGGGATCGGGATAACATACACAACACAGATTATGCTCACCGAATGTACACTGGTCCCCAACATGGATCTGATTTCTGCACCTGCAAATAACACATTGAAACAGCCCATCCACACAGCTGTACTAGGCTGACCTGTTTTACCTAACGTGTACCATCCACAACAACCTGGCTACTCATTTACACTTCAAGCCCTAACTCTGACTTCCCCTGTGGACAACAACAAAACAGGCTGGGTGAAGTGCACTCGCTAACACAAGCTTCTACTAATACAATTACATTTAATTTACAATCTCAAATCACAATGCATTTACATAGCCATCGCCATAATAGTTACAGAACAATGCAATAATGACAGGATAGTAACACAAGCAGGCATCTTACCAGCAGCCTACCTTGAATGGGGGCCTGACTACAATGCCCTTGTATCTAAGAAACCAGCAATAATACCATTTAGGGCCTATTGATGCCTAATGCAGAAACAATGCTATAGGGCCTAATGCTCTTGTGGCTTGCCCTATGCAATGGCCACCGTTAAAGTCCGACCTCAGACTTTTTGCTTCAAATTGTTAAAATAAAAATGATGTGAGGTTTCCCCCCCAAAGGATTAACCAGCCCCAGACTTGCTAGCCAGTCCTGGTTCTTAAAATTACAGGGAACAAAATGTGTATGGTTCCACAGTTATTTAAGAACCATCACCAGGCAGCAGGGACAGACCTGGTTTTAAATATATGGAGAAAAATAATTGGCGCGAGGTTCCCCGGTTTATAGGCACGGAAGCTCCTGTGGCTGGTGCAGTAGTGGATGGGCCTGGCTGTACCGGAGGTGCTTGAGCGACACCGACTTGCTGCAGTAGTGTCTGCAAACACTGCATAATCTGAGCCTGGTCTTGTTCTTGCTTCTTGACTCTAGCAAGTAGGTTCTCGAGCAGATCTCGTGGTGACAGATTACCAGCAGCATCCATGTTTTGGGCCAGAGTATTCTGTCACAACTCTCGGATGGATTATGGATGCGACCCGTATTTAGGAAGTCGGCTAGACCTATGCCCGAGGCGCGGAGTCTAATGTGCCGGCGGTATTCACCAGGGACCCTCGCAAGAAGGTATGGACTTGGCTGCGTCCGACACACAGGTCGCGGCCCTCAGGATAGGTTCCCTTATACAGGTACTGGTAAATTATGGACACAGTGGAGGAGACATATAGCATAGTCGACAGGCCGGGTCAGAACCAAACGGACTAGATAGTAACAGGGAGCAGGCAAAAGCAGGTCACAGGAAATGTCCGAAGTCAAAACCAGATATCAGATACAGTACTAGGGGTCAGGCGAAATCAGGGTCACAAACAAAGCCAAGATCAGAATCAGGTAACGGAGTATCACAGGAACACTGTAGTATGGTGAATGAGCCTATACTCTGGCACCTGTCTGGTGCCAGAGACTCCCTCTTATAGGGAGAAGTCCAATTCTTGCGCCAAACGTGACTACACATTTGGCGCGCCTGTCCCTTTAAATTATTTTCAGGTCGGAGCTCACGCTCCTAGGAGAGCCGCGGCCGCCTGCACTGGAGAGGGGGACCTAGAGGTGATGTCACGGCAGCGGGCGCCGGGGAATCTCCTCCCGCTGCCGGAGGTTCCAGTGCTGCCGAACCCGGTAAGTACAAGCTGGTGTCCGGAGCACTGTGACATTACTCCCCCTCTAGGGGTGGGCACCAAACACCCCACAAATGGTTTGCTAGGATCTCCCAGTGGAACTTCTGAAAAAGTTGAGGAGCATGGATGTCTGAGGCCTTGACCCAGCAGCGTTACTCAGGACCATACCCCTTCCAATCCACCTAAAACTGAACACCTCATCTAGAAACCCTAGAGTCCAGAATTTGTTTCACTTCATATTCCTCCTGATGGTCTACCGGAATCGCAGGAGGAGAACTGCAAGGAGTAGAAAAACAATTAAGTACCAGAGGCTTGAGAAGAGACACATGAAACACATTAGGTATTAGAGAATTCAGAAGTTTCAGACAATATGCTACTGGATTGATCACTTGTAATATCTGAAAAGGGCCAATGAATCTGGGAGGGAATTCATTGTTGGCACTCTTAACCTCAGATGTTTGGTTGACAACCAGACTTTATCACCAGGACCCAGCACCAGACCTCTCCTTTTCCTGTCTGCAAACAGCTTGTACCTTGAAGAGGTTTTGTGTAATTTCCTTTTTACCATTTTCCAGATCCTAAAGAATTGATTCACTGCACCATGTACGGCTGGAAGTGATACTGATTGAAGGCCTGGTAACTCCGGTAATACTGGATGCAAACCATACTGCATGAAGAATGGAGAGTGTCCCGATGCTTCATGGTATAGATTATTGTGGGCAAATTCAGCCCAAGGCAGCAGAGAGACCCAGTCATCTTGACTGGCAGAAACATACATATTAATTAATTTTTCCAATTGCTGGTTTACTTGCTCAGTTTGCCCAAGACTCTGGGGATGATAGGCCGAAGAAAAGCTGAAGTTGATGCCAAAGCACCTGCATAATGCTCTCTAGAACTTAGAGGTAAACTGCACCCCCCGGTCGGAAACAATGTCCTTAGGGAACCCATGTAACTTAAAGAATTCTCTTATGAACACTTCCGCCAGTTTTTGTGCTGAAGGTAGACCTCTTAAAGGAATAAAGTGAGCGGCTTTGGAGAATCTATCCACCACCACCAAAATTGTGTTGAACCCTTGGCATGAAGGTAGATCAGTCACAAAGTCCATAGAAATGTGAGTCTAAGGACTATCAGGCACTGGTAGTGGCAACGGGGAACCTGATGGAGAGTGTGGTGGACCCTTGTGCTGTGCACAGTTGTGGCATGCTGCCATGAAGTCCTTTACATCCTGATGGATCGACGGCCACCAGTACCTTCTGAGGATCAGCTCCAATGTTTTTCTGACTCCTGCATGCCCTCTGAAATGTGATGAATGTGCCCACTGAAGCAATTTAGGCCAGAGTTCTGGTGTTATGAATATTTTTCCCAGAGGAATCTTGACCTTATAGGTGACTGCTATGAAACAAGCAGGGTTTAGAATGGCCTTGTCTTCCCTTACTTCTTCAATTTCAGCAAAACTAAATGCTCGAGACAAGGCATCGGCTTTGATGTTTTTATTGCCTGGCCGGTAAGTAATCACTAGATTAAATCGATCGAAGAATAAAGACCATCTGGACTGACGATAATTTAGACAGTGAACTGTCCTGAGGTACATCAAATTCTTGTGATCGGTATAGACTGTTACCAGAACTTTAGCTCCTTCCAACAAGTATCACCATTCTTGTAGAACCAATTTAATGTCAAGTAATTCTTTATCACCAACAGCATAGTTCCTCTCTGCTGCAGTGAACTTTCGGGAAAAGAACCCACAGGCGTACCATTTATTTTCTTTATCTTTCTGTGACAGGACACCAACTGTGGAAGCGTCCACCTCCAAAAAAAAAGGTTGGTCACAATTAGGTTGTCTCAGGATGGTTGCTGAAAGGAAGTGCTGTTTCAAATGAACGAAAGCTTCCTCTGCCTCAGTTGACCACACACGTGTCCTGACCCTTTCTGGTAAGAGCAGTGATGGGAGCAGCAATGGAAGTGTAGTTCCTGATGAACTGGCTGTAGAAGCTGCAAAAACCCAGGAAGCATTGTATAGCTTTCAACCCAACTGGATGGGACCCATTGACAATAGCGGCAAGCTTCTCTGGGTCCATTTGAAGTCAGGAACCCTAAATGATGTACCCCAGAAATGTTAGTTCGTTTTGCTCAAAAGAGCATTTCTCCAGTTTGCAGAAAAGCTGATTAGCCCGGAGCCATGACAGTACCTCACAAACATGTTGATGATGACTTGCTATATCTTCAGAAAATATTAGGATATCGTCCAGGTATACCACTACATATTTATACAAGAAGTCCCGGAAAATATGATTCATGTACTTCTGGAAAACTGCTGGGGCATTGCTTAATCTGAAGGGCATGACTAAGTACTCATAGTGGCTGTCACGAGTATTAAAGGCCGTCTTCCACTCATTCCCAGACCGAATTCTAATTAGGTTGTAGGCCCCACGGAGATCCATCTTAGTGAAAATCTTTGCCCCTTTTATTCTGTCAAAAAGTTCAGAAATCAGCGGTAGGGGGTACCGGTCCTTAATGGTGATTCCAGATTAGCCTTAACGTATTCGGTTACAACCTGGGACTCTGGAAGTGAAAGGGGAAAAATTCTTCCACGGGGCAGTATCTTCCCTGGTAGCAAGTCAATAGCACAATCCCATTCTCGGTGAGCAGGAAGCGTCTCCACTGCCTTTCTGCTGAACACAACTCTCAGCTGACGGGAGAATATAGAATGTTATCAATTCTCGATGAATGGCCCCTATTTGCATGGTGACTTCTATTGTCTGTGAGTGAATGGTAGCTGTAGGAAAATACAGAGAAACGTGGGGACCAGATGCTGCGCATAACTTATTTCCTGAACTATGTATATTCTAAATGTATCTAAATATATTCTAAAGTAGTAGAACCCAAAATGATGAGAGGGTACCAACTAAGAATCAAAAGTTGCTTTTACTGATAAAAGTTTCACAATAATAATCGCTACAATTGCAATATAATATGGTGCCTGTAAACCATTGGTTATGTACCAACAGAATAAACAAACAAATAAACACAATGGACGATGCTGCAGTGTGTCAAACTTGTCAAAAGGAAAAATAAGCAAATATAGACAAAATGTAGACAAATGTAGACAAAATATAAATAGCAAATGTGCCGATCTATTTGTGAATAGGCACTGGTAATGGTCTCAACCTTAGATGCCACCAACTGAACAGTCAATTTGATACAGATGGTTAAAGTATAGTGTTTAGTCAGGGAGATCTAGCGGCGTCCCGCTATCTCCAAAAAGGTACCTCGGTGGTATGCTGTAAGTCCTGTGGATGTCTGTACATTGCCCGGGTTATTCTCCGTGTAGTGTGGGGGAGGCTGGCTGTGGCAAGCGCCGGGGATCACTCTGCGTTCTCGGGCGCCCTGAGTGCCGAGATCATGGACACTGTCCCTGTTGCCAGGGGCAGGTCCGTGCGCGTGCACCAGGTGCCGGACAGGGGAGAGGGGTGCCTACGGTCCTGGCTTGTGCAAGCCGGGGGCCGCGGACGACTCTGCACCAGAGGATACTTGCCCGGATGCCAAGCTGCCGGTCCCGGCGGTCTTCTTCGTTGGCGGTGATGGCGCGCTTCTGTTGCTCGCTGGTAAATTCCGATAGTGGTAAGCTGGAACAGTTGGGCGGCAAATGTGGTACTGGAGACACTGTTAGATAGGGATTGCTGTGTTCCTCCAACGCGTTTCGACCTGTCAGGTATTCTTCTGGGAGTTGAATGGTTCTAGTGCTGCTGCTTGAGACTTCAAATACAGCGTCAATGTCTGTGATTGGTTCAAATTGTGATTGACAGGAGGGTGGATCACCTTGGTGATTTCATCCTCCTGAGAGTGCTATTTAGAATGTGTAGCTGATAGGCTGGATAGGTTACACATACATAGATGAATAGGTATGATATTGCTTGTATAGATGTATCTATATATACACTAAGTCTGCAAGGTATACATATATATATACATAAAAACAGTAAAGAAAATAAATAAAATAAAATAAAGTGAAAATAAAATGAATGAATGAATTAATTAATTAATGAAGAAAATAAATAAAGAAAGAAATAATTAATAATAATAAATAAATAAATAAATAAATAAATGGAGAAAATAAATAAAGGGTAAAAAATAACTGAACCAAAAATACTGAATAGAAATGTAATTAATAAACGAATGGAGCGCTCTGAGTATATATCCCTAGGTATCGCCTAAGGTGTATTGATACATAAAGTTGAATAAGAGTTTTCCTTATAATATTCTGTATATGCCTAATTTAGACATAGTCTAACGGGATATAGTTAGAAGCAAAAAGAAGCCAGTACTTCTGTAATCATATCCGAGTAGGGGGTATACGGTCTGCATAATAAATGGAATGGAATAGTAATCTAATTTTTACATATTATGGATTTTACCTCATTGTCACGATTCAGACCTTTGGGATGAAAAGTTTGTAATTTATACATCCATTCTAGTTCCACTCTATTTATATAGTTATCAAAATTGCCCCCTCTCCAGTTTGGTTCAACTGTCTGTAATGCTATAAAGCTCAAATGTTTTGGGTTATTATCATGATGATCATTAAAGTGTTTGGATAAATTATGGCTGTCCAATCCCTTATTTATGTTTCTGACATGTTCCATAATTCTTACTTTCAGGGGTATAGTAGTTCTGCCCACATATTGTTTCGGACATGTACATTGTAAAAGATAAACGACATTCTTATGGTTGCATGTTAATGTTTCCTTGATATTGTATGCATCTCCTGTTGAGCAAGATTCAAATGTCATAGTCAGTTTAGTGCTTATGGCTCCTGTGCTTCTGCATTCCCATCCACTCCAATAATACAAAGGGGTTTTTGCAGCTGCATACTCACAATCCTTAACTCTTGGACCTTCTTAGCCGTAATATAATTGCCATTGTCACCTGAATCTAAGAAGGCCTTGCTGGTTTCGGAAGACTTTCCCACAATCATAATACATCGATGGAAAACTGAGATGTAACACTGTTTTTTGGGGTGTATTGGAATGCACCTAACCTGACCACCCCTTGATCAGTTAGGCCTTCTCGTTTCCCGGACGATTTGGACAGCCAGAGAGAAGATGACCTGATTCGTCACAGTACAAACAAAGTTAATTTTTAAACCTCCTATCCCTTTCTGTGGCAGGAAGGCGAGATTTCCCAATTTACATGGGTTCCTCTAGGGGCTCAGTAGGTACCGTGAAACGTGGAGCAAGCTTAAAGGTAAAGCGGCGAGATCCACTTGGATACACAAGGAGACTAAGGGGGTCATTCAGACCCGCTCGCGAGCGAAGGTCGCTTGCTAGCGGGTCGATGTTGGGCGAATACGCATGCGCACGATGGAGGGAGCTCCGTCGTGCGCATGCGCGAGACCCAGTGAGCGATGAGGAATACGTCGCTCGAGGTCTCGCACCAAAGGGGGCGTGCTGTTGATGGTGAGTGACAGCACGCCCCCTTTGGTGGGCGTTCCGGGGGTGTGGCTGCCAGACGGAGGCGTTCCCATGGGAACGCCTCCCGTCTGAGTCCGGCCCCACTGACATCACTAGTGATGTCAGCGGGAGTGATTTTGGCTCTGATAGAGCCAAAATCACTCCTGGGCTTTTCGGCAGCGAGATGCTACCGCAGGGTCTCGTCGCAAGCCCGATGGTCGCGATGGTCTTGACCATCGCGACCATCTTTTTGGCCGCTCGCATAAGCTGTGGGTGGTCACCCACAGCTATGCGAGCGGCCAGGAGGCCGCTCCAAATTTAGCTGGGACGGCCCTGATTCAGAGCGAGCACTCTGGTCAGAGCGTTCAGCTCTGAATCAGGCCCTAAGTCATCCAAAGAAGTCGGCAATTCCCTAGATGCAAGGACATCTTTAATTTGATCCGACAGACCCTGCATAAAGGCGGCAAGCAGGGCTTTGTTGTTCCACCCCAACTCAGAAGCAAGGGTTAGAAACTGCACGGCATACTGTCCTGCAGATTGATTTCCCTGTTTCAGCTGTAAAATGGCCGACCCTGCAGAGGATACCCGTTCAGGCTCATCAAAGACGTTCCGAAAAGTTCTCAGGAATTCAGTGCTGTTGTTGACTAGCGGATCATTCCTTTCCCAAAATGGAGAGGCCCAAGCCAATGCCTGACTTGACAATAGCGAGATTATATGAGCCACTTTTGTCCTGTCTGAAGGGAAGCTTGCTTCGAACTGGATTGAATACTGGATCAGGATTCCATGACAGCCTGTAGGATCCCCATCATACTTTGTTGGATTCGGAATCCATATAGGTGCGGAAGCTCCTGCAGGTGGTGCAGTAGTGGATGGGCCTGGCTGTACCGAAGGTGCTTGAGCGACACCGACTTGCTGCATTAGTGTCTGCAAACACTGCATAATCTGAGCCTGGTCTTGTTGACTCTAGCAAGTAAGTTCTCGAGCAGATCTCGTGGTGACAGATTACCAGCAGCATCCATGTTTTGGGCCAGAGTATTCTGTCACAACTCTCGGATGGATTATGGATGCGGACCGTATTTAGGGAGTTGGCTAGACCTATGCCTTAGGCACGGAGTCTAATGTGTCGGTATTCACCAGGGACCCTCGCAAGAAGGTATGGACTTGACTGCGTCCGACAAACAGGTCGTGGCCCTCAGGATAGGTTCCCTTATTTAGGTGCTGGTAAATTATGGACACAGTGGAGGAGAACGTTTAGCGTAGTCGACAGGCTGGGTCAGAACCAAACGGACTAGATGGTACCAGGGAGCAGGCGACCGAAGTCAAAACCAGATATCAGATGCAGTACCAGGGGTCAGGCGAAATCAGGGTCACAAACGAAGCCAAGATCAGAATCAGGTAACGGAGTATCACAGGAACGCTGGAGTATGGTGAATGAGCCTATACTCTGGCACCTGTCTGGTGCCAGAGACTCCCTCTTATAGGGAGAAGTCCAATTCTCGCGCCAAACATGACTACACGTTTGGCGCGCCGATCCCGTTAAATTATTTTCAGGTTGGCACGCGCGCTCCTAGGAGAGCCGTGGCCACCTGTACTGGAGAGGGAGACCTGGAGGTGACGTCACGGCAGCGGGCGCTGGGGACTCTCCTCCCACTGCCCGCCGCCGGAGGTTCCAATGCAGCCACAGCATCAGTCCTGACTGCTAGTCAGCCCAGGCCAGGGATCCCTGGGGAGTTGGGGACCCCTCCAATAAAGGGGTCCCAATCTCCAGGGCACCCCTGGCCTAGGCTGATAGCCCAGGGCTATCCCCGGCACCCTAGGGCGGTGGGAGCCAGATTGATAGTGTTTTAGTGTAGTGTTAAATAGTGTGTTAAATAGTGTCTCTAGTTGTGGTACTACACATCTCAGCAAGCCTCCCTCGCATGCTGGTATTTAGAGAACCACAAATACAGCATGCGGGGCATTACGGGCCCGCTGGTACCAGTAGTTCCACAACTAAAGAAATACGTAAATAAACAAAACACACACCGTGATAGTAAAAGTTTATTTTAACATACATGCACACTCACTATCACACTCACACTCACTCTCATACATACTCACCTAGTTTCCGTAATAAACCATAGGGGTACCTATGAAAAAAAAATCCATACTTACCTCTCCTATGCGCTGTCCAGGTCCTCTTCGCTCCCTGTAGGCATCCAAAGGGTTAAAATAACAAACCGAGTATTACCGAACCAAGATGGACTGAGTAAAGGTATGTACACATACCTTTACTCCGCGCAAATGACTGGAGCACACGTGTGCTTCTGACATTGTAGGAGCAGCCAGCCAATCAGCGGGCATCTCCGTCTGAGCAGCTCGCTGATTGGCTGTGTGCGGTCAGCGTGTCTCCCCATAGACTTCAATGGGGAGAATTTTCCATGTAGCTCAGCGCTTGCGACCGGGTCTGCATGAGACCCAATGTGTTATAGGAGCATTAGGGCGTGGCATAATTTGTTAAAAGAGCATTACTGTGTGTCATTATGTGTTATACATGGCATTATTGTGTGTCATAATGTGTAAGGGACATTACTGTATCATGAAACCACACACCTTAACAAAGACGATGGCCTTTGGGTGTGTTTGTTTTATGGGTGGGTAGGGGCTTCCTGAAATTTTTTTTGGCAGTGGGGGAACAAAATTTTATAATTACGCCACTGTCGGGACGCATGAGCAGTCTAACTCGGACGCCTGCACAGACTATAAAACTAACTCTGCATCTACTTGATCACGCAGACTGTAACTGAAGTTGCAGCAGGGATGTCTCCTTTTTCATATCAATACAATGTCAGCCTTCACAGATCTCCTGCAGTCCCCAGCACAGCCACGCTATCTGCACACCATTCTCTTACACTACTTGAATGAAGCTGCAGTCCCCAGCCCTCTACACAGTGGGTGCTCAGTAAGTGGGCCTGTTCCTTGGCACTAACAGTGCTTGTTTCTTTCCATTCAAATATTACAAATCTTATCCTGACTATGCTATAGGAGTGTCTCCCTCTGTAGATTTCTGCTTAGTCATTGCCAGCAATATTAAAGAAAGCATAGAAAGCTTGGTGTTCAAATTAGTAGGTGAGTGCATTAAAGTTAGAGGCTACATTTTCTCAAATATCACAAAGCATATTAAACCATAGTTGCATTTTCTTTACTTCCTTACATGTATACATGTGGGAAGTAGAAACGACATTTTGTAGAGACTCTTTTCAGCAATAGTAGTTGGCACTCTGGGCCTGATTCAGAGCCGGTTACTCTTTAAGAGAGCTCGCTCTGAATCAGGGTGTTTTTTTGTTGTTGCGGCCTCCTGGCAGCTCCCACAGCTTTTGCGGGCGGCCATGTGATGGTCGTGATGGTCGCGACCATCGCAACCATCGGGGCTTGTGACGAGACCCTTGTGGTAGGGTCTTGTCCGTCGCAAGCCACAGAGAGCTTCCAGCTCTAACAGAGCAGGAAGCTCTCCACTGACATCACTGGTGATGTCATTGGTGCCTCCCACAAATGGCAGGCGTTCTTCGGGAATGCCTCCGTTTGGGTAGCCACACCTCCCGCCTTGCCTACAATATCGACAGCCACCCCTTTTGTAGTGAGTCCCGGAGCGAGAGAATTTCTCTCTCGCTCCGGGGCTTGCGCATGCGCGCAGCGACTGCCGCGTGTGCGCAGTACCCCATCATCGACCCGCTTGCGAGCGCTATGCACTCGCGAGCGGGTCTGAATCAGGCCCTCTGGTCTTTATCTTTTTTTATTGCTATTGGTTTATTAGAAGTGGTCAGGGGAGTAGCGAGGGTGGTCCCAGTGGAGCATGAGCTCCGGGCGACAAAATGGACGGAGGGCGCCATCCAGGGTTCTGGAATTCATGGAGCGCTACATAGTATGACAGCCACCTGTTAGTTTTATCTTGGTTTGTTTGCTCTATATTCTAAATAAGTTACGGATCTGATATCTGTTTCTACATTTCATGCTCCCTCAAGCTGTCCAAATTGCCTCTCCTCCTGCCAGAGGCCATCCCTCCTCTGTGATCATATTCTGTCACCTCCCGATTCCTGTCAGATTGATTAAATTCACTTCTCAACTCTTTAATTCCATCCCCTCTCTACCCCGTGATCGGCTCTTTGCCCCTGTCCACTTCTTTTTTATTGGCTTCTGTCACTACCAGTCTCCTCTCCTTTCTTATTGGTCTCTGTCACCTACCCTCTCTGATCTGCACTTTCCTCTCCCCTCTCTTCTTTGATCCACTCCCTCCTCTCTCCTCATTCTGTGCTTCAATGGACTTTAAAAGCGACACATCTGAGGTAAAATCCTAATCTTCAATTATAAGGTATGAGTTTAAAAAAAGTCACTGCTTTGCTATTTAAAGTAATGGAGGCATGACCACAAAGTGTTATTTGAAAGGACTTTTAAAAAATATTAGGAGACCTGGAATAATAATAATGGTGGTAGACAGAACATGACATGGTTAGTAGTACTCACATTAATATAGGTGCAATGTATATATGCGAAGTAGGAGCATAGCTGAGAAGGGAGTTTGTGAAAGCTGCTTGTGGCCGTAATTGCAGTAATAAGCTGTGCACCCTGTGGAATTTCATTCTAGCACATGTATTCTGTCAATTTAAATTAAATTATCAGAATATACTGTATAATACAATCTCCTTCATTGACTAATAACAATGATTTTAAGGAGAAAACAGACAGATTCCAGGTGCTATACATAAATAAAACAGAGCCAAAAGAGCTACCCCTTAATGTCAGATAGTGTATCACCGAAGCATTCCATTCCCCCAATGGGACCTCAATGCCCAGCGTAATACTGCCACTGTTTCATCTTTTTCTCTTGACATCAGTATTCCCCCACAGGCTGGCCATACCCCACTGGCACAATTCAGTACAGGGAGGGGGCGCTATGACATGCACTTTCTCCGGGCGCAATGGTTCCATGCTACTCCTCTGGAAGTGGTGTCTTCTTGAGGTTTGTACAGAAATGCTGTGCTATAAGTTACAGTTTTTGGGGCTTATGTATTTTTAAAGCGGCAATCATTTTAAAGGCAAAAGCAGCTTAGTTTTGTACAGGAAGACTTGCATGCGTTCCAGAATACCTGCAGTGCCTGCAGCTTGCAACATATTACATAAGCCCCTTTATCTATTTACCAGGAGGAATCTTGTTTGGGCTTAAACACAGGACCAGTCTGACTTATACGTTGTAAGTGGGAACTTGATTTTTATGAAGCCTGTGTCTCAGTGATTAAATTGTCAGGAAACAGTCAGTGTAGAGAATTTTTGGTGATAGTGTGACCAGATTTAAATTCCAATGCACTTCTTCTCTGGAGATTAATGTGTCGCAGTCTTCTTCTCTCCATGATGTTGTTACTATTTTTCAAGTTACCTGTATTATTCTATATGACCCATGGTTTGTCGGGGAGTTTTGTTTCATCTTTGATAAGTAGCAGCCAGTATACCTTTATGATGTTTTTAAGTGTTATTGCATCATTGTTCTGTTATGGAAAAGTCTTGTGTTTCTATTTTGTAGTCTTATCCTTGGTTCTGATCAGTATCTTCCAGTCTAGTTCTTTAGACTGGTCTATTCTGTATAGTTCTGAATGCTTTGACCATTGTCGTGGTATATTGTTGACCCTCCCTTTTATTTATTATTACTCATGTTTCAAACCTGCTAATCAGTCTGTTACCTATCTGGGAAAGCAGAAGACAATACCCGAGCCATCTTTCAAACAACATACAAACTTTATCTGGAGTTTTTCATACATAGGACAGGAATCTTGAACACATATCCATTAATAACTAGTCTCTCTCTCTCTCTCTCTCTCTCTCTCTCTCTCTCTCTCTCTCTCTCTCTCTCTCTCTCTCTCTCTAACTTTACTTAATTTTCCTTTTTCCATAGTGGTGTGAACATAAGCAAAATTTTGTTTAATGTAACACTGTACTGGAATTTGCATGCAGACACTCATGGCACAAGGCTTTAATGAATGCTTACAGGCTGTACTGTTTCAACTACTTAATATCTGTGAGTATATAAGCATGTGATTTGTGGTGTAAGCTGCTGTAATATCTAGTGCTGGGCATACACTATACAATTAACTGTCAGACATCTGTCCAAAGTAGTTGGTTGAAATGATAATCTGAGAGCAAATGACATCTGACCATATGGTTCAAAACACTGGAAAACCGTCAAAAACGATTGTTCAAATTGGTTAAATTGGTTTGATATAACCAATATGTCTGAACGACCATTTTTATCTGTTTTCCAGTGTTTGTGAACAAAATGGTTGATTGTCATTTGTGCCCATACAATACCAGATTCTCATTTCAAGCAGCCAGATAGGACAGATATCTGACAGATAATTGTATAGTGTATGCCCAGCATTAGTCATTTTGCATTATGCGGTTCATCTCAATCTGGTTGCACTGCACATTTCTTTGAGCAGCTGGAGCTCCTACATCAGCCACCAGTCTAAAGCCGCGTATCCACTTGCCGATTAAAATGAGCGATTGAACGATAACGATATATGGTTATCGTTCAATCGCTCTTTAATCATGCACAAATCAGGCATGATAATGTCGGAAACGGCCAGCGATGTGCGCTCTCGCTTGTTGTTTCCAACATCAATCATCGCCTGAACATGCTGGTCAATCTGCTAATTATGACAGATTGACCATATTCAGGGATGAGTGAGGGTGCCTGCACTGAATGACATATCGTTCAGTGTAGGCACTGCAGGGGAAGAGGAACGACTGTACGATTCTTTTTGTTAGAATGACCTCTGAAATCAAACAATTGTCTTATATTCCAGATATACTGATACTATGGTATTTTTCATTTTTATCCTTCTTCCTGGACCTGCCACATGATGGCATCATTCATTTAAAAAATATATTATGATTTAAAATGCACAGTTTGCCAAAAAAGTAAATAAGTTAATATAAGTATTTGTGGGTTTAGTTAAGTTATTTTTCTTAAGAATATTCTCTACTGAACAATATACTTCATGTATCCAAACAATTATTTCCTTTATATCCACTGTGTGGCAGCAAAAGCTCACTCACTGTAAAACAGCAACTAATGGTTGATTTAACTATTGGATGGAAACAACCTCCGTTCCTTTATTTAAAACCTAGCTTTATTTTATAGCTTTTCCTTAAGCTTTTCTGGGCTGAAATGTATGCAATTTTCAATTGAAGTGTAGCCAGTAGCCACTGTTGCAAATCTAATTACATCTAACAGCAGATCAAATTAATTTATAGTGATGCAACAAAGTATATTCAGACATGTGAGTATGACTACGAAATGCTGGTGAACAATGTCATATGGTTAAGTTGACTCTTCAAAGTAGATCCTGTCTCACTTGTTATCCTCTGGCTACTGTACATCAATACTTTGGGGTAGACGTACTATACCTTGGAGAGAGTTAAAGTGGAGAGAGGTAAAGTACCAGCCAATCAGCTAGTAACTGTCAATTTACAGGCCGTGTTTGAAAAATTACAGTTAGGAGCTGATTGGTTGGTACTTTGGGCCCATTTATTAACGATGCATAACCCCTTTAGCGTTCGCTAAAGGGGTTATGTCATCATTCAGTTTTTAACAAACAGTGGTAATCTAAGATTACAGCTGTTGCCACAGCATCGTTCTCGCCATCTTTAGATGGTGAGAGCGATGGGATCGTGATTAATGGTAATAGGGACCCGGCGCTGCCTTTCTGGCTTTAGTGAAGCCATCCAGGCACTGCCCGGTCCCCGTGTCATGCACATGTGCAGACGGACCATCGCACATGCACATTACACAGGAGCCCATCACTGGCAGCGTTAGGCTGCCAGCAGCCGAGCAGAGGACCTTGCAGACAACGAGGACTTTGCAGGACTTTACCGGAGGGGTAAGTATTGATAAATACTGTGGCATTTTCATTTATATCACAGTGATACTAAATGAAAAATGCTGCTGGTATTTATGTTTGTTAATAAATGGGGCCCTAAATCTGTCTCCACTTTATCTCTCTCCAAGACTTAGTACATCTACCCTGAGTTACTGAAGTTCCACTTGAGTCATATTTTTACTGTCGCCTAGTGGTCACTATTTTAACCTAATGATACAAAGACTGGCTTTCATTTATACATCTTTTGATTGCTCCTTTAACGTAATGCAACATAACTAGAGATGAGCGGTTCGGTTTTCCTGAAAAACAAACACACCTGCTGTTTGGGGTTCCGAGTAGAACCGAGTCCCACTGGGGTCTGCTGTAACTTCGGAACTTGGATTTAAAGACTAAATCTCAGGTTTTGGATTGCAAGCAAATAGGTCCAAACGACATGAATTTAGCTGTTTTATCAACTTTAAAGAAATTCAAAACAAAAACTGAATCCGAACCATAACACTTTAGGGTGGTTTTGCCTAAACCAAAACACAGGTGTCCGCACACATTGCTAAGCAATGGTAAATTGCTGGATGCATGCCTGACTCGGTTCAAATTGGACAAAGATATCAAGCAGTGGACCCAATATTGCTGTGTGTATAGCACCAAAAGGAGCCCAATTATCATTCTACCAAAACTGTTTGTTTCATCATCATAACGTGGTTAGAAGGTGGTCACTATCTCCCTCAGTTTTGTGTGAATATCTTCCAACCGAATTTAAAGACCTTAAAAAGTTCCATAAAATACCCAGACACTCAGATCTGTTCCTGAATGGCCAGATTTTGCCAGCAGTTGGCCTCCTACAAGTGCATTTTATTGTGCCCACCCATGACCAGCTTTACAGGTAAATAGAAATGATAATGCAGACAGGTGAACATTACTCACAAAGCACAAGACATAGACCTTGCTTGACCGGAGCAGATGTTGCTATGGACAAGGAGTTATTGGCCAGCTGATGGATCCATCATTAGCTCATGGACAGATATATAATAAGTGGAGCAACAAAGGCTGATCAGTGAAGGCACAAGAGTGTAAAATGTACACATACTCACTTGCTCATATGTGGGTAAACCAGCAGTTATAATTGAAGTTATAAAAGTGATTTCCAGGTGTCAAAACATAAATAAATAATTTTTCTTTTTTTATAGTTATTTGCATTTCAGTAGGTAGAGTGTTTAACTAATTAATACCCTTTTGTTCAATTAATACTATCCAATTATTTTAGTTATTTAACAATTATTACTATCCAATTAGAGTCAGTAAATTCAATTTAACTATTTCATTATACATTATGGATTTCATTTGAATATCCAGAACAGTTTGGATTATGTTCTCTTGACTTGTCGCCTTACGGCTTTTTACACATTGGCGTTAAAATTAAGAACTCTAATGATCATCAATTAAAACAATAACAATAACATGCTCTGTTGGAGCAGTTGCCACAAAATAAATTGTAAGTAAAAGGACCTACATGCACACACATTGTACCAGCATGTTTGTTTAGTGACAATTTCAACATATCCTGCAGCCTTGACAATCTTTAATGCTTTGTATAATATAGTGGATCGATGGAAATACTCATTGGGTGATTGTGAAATGAGTATAGTATACTGCAGCACAGCAATGATACATTAATGAACACCTCTCAAAGGTCCTTTGAAGTGAGGATGAATTGCCTATGCTACAACAAGAGTCTTAGAAGACATCTATTTGTTATCAAAGGGAATGTGATTTCCTGGTCTTATCATTAAGTTCTATTATAAAACTATCACATCAAGAGATGTTTTCATATTTAGATTTAATATTTTGTAAATTTTCCATTAGTTGCTGAAATTCTAGAAGTTACCAGTGTTGCTTATCGCTAAGTGTAGCTAGTGGACGACTTCTGAAGTAGCAGGTGAATGCAAGCTCTGTGTGGAAAGTTCTAATGTTATCACTTGCTTGGTGTTTGCCTGTAGACGATCCACTAGAGGGAGCAAGTTAGTCTGACTAAAGACTGATTTTTCAAATTTTACACAAACGAAGCTAATATTTGTATATTTGGACTCTATTTAAAAACAAAAGCAAATGTCAGTTGTTAAACTTTGCCGGTTGTTGCTGCATTTGGCATGTAGTGCCATCTTTCATAAATGTGAAAAACAACAACATATGTTTGTTGCCCACTGCCGATAACTTTGACCAAAATTATGCAAAAAAACCCTCTTTCATATTTTATGCAAAATGTATAATTTTGTACAGTAATATTTGTATAGTGCACCTACATTCTGTATTTTTGTGTATATACTAAAAGTCTCAGTATGGTAGCACCTCTCATTACTTGTAGTTAGGGTGTGCAGTCTAGGGCCCCTCATTTATATGCCCACTGCACATGTGCAGAATGGGTGCCTGGGGAATGATGCGCTATGGGAGAAAGCAGGAAGAAATCTGTCTCTTCCCGGCAGTGTGAGAAGACATAATGACATCTTCAGAGACTTGAGTGATATCTATGCTGTTTCAGCTTGTTAGAGATAGTCTGAAACATTTTCTCCTTCTAAAAAGATGGAGAAAAGGTCTTTATCAATTTAATAAATAGACCCGTAAGTCTGTAAATAATATACGTATAAAATGTAAGCCCTGATTTCATAATTTTATTATCAATAAGTTCTGATATCATTATATAAGTGTTCATTAGTAAAATGTGTGTATTATTAGGAAGAATCTGCCCCTTCTGTAATTTATTATGGACATTACAGGTCACCCTGGAGTGACCTAAATAAATAGTCTCATCCTCTGGTCTCATGCCTTTATAAAGTCCTGGAACTTCATTGGTGACTTCTACTATCCTTATCACTTACAGCATAGGATAAAAAGTCTATACCAACTATAATTGTTAGAAAATATTTTCAAAACTAATTATATATATATATATATATATATATATATAAACAGAAAACTCAGCACTCACCATTGTTAAATCACTCACAATAATATTGGTTCATGGATTGATGAATGCAGTTAAGACTACAGCCCACATCACGGGACCCCACTTCTCTGCAGGTCCTACACTATCTATCACACTGATGGAAATCTGGTAGCTGCTATCACATAGTTTAAACTGACAAACTGTTAACTGGTTTAAAGCTCACCTGCCAACTAATGGCTTTTAAAGGCAATACAGTCACCAAACATAGCTTCTATCATACTACCAAAAAGGCAGCTGACACAGCAATTTAAGCAATGTGGTCACAAGCCACTTGCATCCCATGCCTGGGAATGGCGAGTGCAGGTCTGCACCCCACATCTGGGAGTGGCGAGTGCAGTGTATTTCTGACTTTGTATATATATATATTTAGAAACTTCAAGTCTTCAACATAAGAAATGTGATATATTAAGCTGCTACAACTAGGCTTATTTATTTTTTACACTAGAAAATGACATGTTTATTTCAAGTGATTGTTACAAATCCAGTGAGTACCAATAGAAGGAAGGACCAATCACACAGTACTGTAGATGACACGTCACTTCCTGAGGCGTGCAATTGCCTAGTGACAGGAGAAACTGGAGCAACCCTGTCCTGACTGGGTAACCTGCTTGAAGGATACAAGTCGTGACCGCGACTTGTAACAGTATAATATGATGTCAACATGTGAAAGTTATAAAACACATTCATTTTATATTTTATTTGTTTTCTTTTTAAAAGTTAAAACTTCAGCCTTGTCTTTAAAGGACCACTGAACAGAAAACGCTCAGTTATCTGTATTATTTGTTGTTATAGTTGTAGAAGATTTGGAAGGTGCCCTGCACAGTAGGGTAAACAGGACGTACATAGAGCAGGTTGGGGAGCAGCATGGGAGAAGTCTTGTAGGTAGAAGTGAGAGGTGGTTACCAGAGATGAGGCATACTTGCCAACTCTCCCTCATTGTCAGGGAGACTCCCTGAAACAGTAGCAATCTCCCTGTCTCCCTGAGGAGTCTAGCAATCTCTCTCATTTCATCCTTAACCCCATTATGAAGCTTTTATATTAAAAAACAGAGATTCATACAATCAAATGGGATCATTAGTGTCATTTCCTTGCATTGGCTATTATAAGGCACAATGATCCCTATGAATTTCTGAAAAGTATTAGTGTGTTTTCATCAACAAACAGATCTTACTAACTGCTTTTGGGCTGGTTTACATTTGGATGTAAGTCAGGTATAGGACATGCCTCTCAGATTTATCAGTACAAGCCCACTGTAACATGTGCTAGGTGCTGCTTTCACAATCTCCCTGAAATGATTTTTCAAAAGTAGGCAAGTATGAGATGAGGTGCAGGCCAGAGGTACTATACAACATCTGAGAGGAACAGTATTTTTAAATGAAATTTGAGATGTATTAAGGGGTGGTGTTTATGGCTTTGTTGGGAAGATTGAGTAATTGGAATTGGACTTTTAGAGGACAGGGAGGTAGATGTACTAAACCTTGGGGAGATATAAATACCAACCAATCAGCTCATAACTGTCATTTTTCAAACACAGCATGTAAGATGGCAGATAGGAGCTGATTGGCTGGTACTTTATCCATCCATCCAGGGTTTAGCAGATGAGGAGCAGTGAGATCAGTCTTGCGGTTTCTTTGTTGATTGAAGCAGGTAGAGATGGGTGGGAGAAATGCCAGACAGCAGAGGTTGCAGTAGGCAATGTGTGAGATGAGAGAGTGGGTAAGTATTTTGGTCACAACGTGGGTATGAAAAAGGCATATTCTGGAAATATTATCAAAGTGGAGGTGAGAGGAGTGGGAGAAAGACTGGATGTGGGAATAATACAGAGGGCAGAGTCAGGTGTGGCAGACGGTTTGGGAGACTGGGGGAATTATGGTGTTATTAATGATGAGAGGGAGGGAGGAAAATTATAAACTCTGTTTTGGACATGTTGAGCTTTAGGTAGCGTTGAGACAATAACAGAGAGTCACTAGGTTACACAAGTTAAAATAGAATAGGAGAGGTCAGTGGAGGAGAGGTAGATTTTGGGGGCCTATGTATCAAGCAGTGAAAAGCATGGAGAAGTGGACCAGTGAAGAAGTTGCCAGTAGCAACCAATCAGCTCCTACCTATTATTTTATACACTGTACTTGATAAATACTACTTCAAAATTGATTGGTTGCTATGGGCAACTTCTCCACTGGTCCACTTCTCCACTATTTACAATGCTTGATACATAAACCCCTTGTTGTCATAAGTATAAAGACATTACTGGAGACTATAAAATGAGAGTTATAGTAGAAACTAATTGGTTGCTATGGGCAACTTCTCCACTTTATCTTTCTTGAAGGTTTAATACACCTCCCCCTTGGGAGATTAGCTAGGTAGTTCCTGGTGTACAGTGAGAAGGAGAGGATCAAGAACAGAGCCTCTTGGGAGGTCAACTAACTGTGGGAGAGGGAGGCAGTATGTGCCAGCATTAGATGCACTAAAGGAGTGGTTCAATAGCTAGGAAGTAGTCCAGCCAAAAACTGTGTCAGGCCCATTGAATAATGGGTGTAGGAGAACTGTATGGGAGACTGCCATTGAGACTTTGCAGTGATGGGCTTTTGAATCCAGTCTTCAAGTACCCCTAACAGATCATGTTTTCTGTATTTCTTTAATCATGCACAAGTAAGTTAATGTTTTGCTGGGTCTGTAATTATCTCAACATTTTCCACTGATGGTAATCCAGAAAACATAACTTGTTTCGGGCATTTGAGGATTAGAGTTAAAAGCAGGAATGCTGCAGAGAAAGTGGGATTAATGGTTGTACACTAGTCACTTAAGTAGTATGGAGGCCACAGGGAGGTGAGAAATAGGTGAAACAGAAATAGGTTGCAATAGACATAAATAGGATATCTAATGTGGCATGTTTTGCGTATTCAATTTTATATTTGCTGTTACTCTCAAGAATCTACTACAATAGACTGACTACTGTCCTTCAGTAGATTTACTGACATAAATCTATTCAGATCTATTAAGAAAGACAACTTGTAGTTTACATTTAGTGCTCCTTATCACTGTGTATTTTCTGTTTCTGATTCTCATATGAAACAGTTGACTTTCTTCCTTCATTTAGAATGTTTGTGTATATTTTGAAGATAACAAATACTCTGATGCTTTCTTTCCCAATTATATGTATATCAAATAATGAGTGACACACATATATTTTTAATAAGTGTCTATAATGACTGATTTTTTCCCAAAAAATGAGCAGAATTTTTTTCTTGTTAGCAGTGATATGCCACAAGTGAAGTCAATCCAATGTGCTAAAACATAGAGCGTTACATTTTTGGGTTGATAAGTTAAATACAGTTATGGTTGTAGCTTCATGATGCAGTGCCTGTGTTTTGTTTTTGTTAAAAATGTTGGAGAGGAGACCGCTCCTGAGCTGTCTCCTTCTCTTCTGTGTTGTGATTACATGCGCAATCTGGCATTGTACTAAGTGTTACGGTGTTGCATGTTTGTGCAGTACTTAGCTCCTCAGTGGTGAGACAGATTACTGTTGTATATTACCTGCCTTACCAATGATATAACCACCACTTTTATCAGCACTGTGTACCGCTGTTAGCACTGTGTGTGTTACCGCTGATACCAATAAACCTGAAAGCCTTGTTAAGGACCCACTGTGTTGAATTACTTCCTTTTCACATTCCCTTGGTATTTATTGTAATAACCCAGATATATCAATAGGTTATAGGTCCAGTACACTGCGTATGAAGAATACAGTTAGTTAAAAAACATTAAATAGGGTCTAGAAAACCATGCACTTCAGTGTACTTTAAAACCAAGCATAGATGCTCTCCTGAACACATTCAGATTTAGTATGGGTTTAAAAAACAAGTAAAAACCATTTGAAATGAGAAGATACAGCAACCTCATCAGCCAAATCCGAGATGTTAATATATACTTTAAAAAAGGTTGGTGCCATCCGAACTTAACTTGTATTTTGATCTTAAAGTAAGTAGTACCTATGAGACTCCAACTATTACCTTGTTTTTCACCTTTCGTATTTTATCTATAGAGATTTGGTCTCAATTATTTTTAGGGGGTGAATTCTTTTATAACTTGTAGAGTCTATTTATGGTGAGGTATTTGTAATTATACATTTATCGCATGTTTGATAGTTATAGGTTATATCTGCTAAATTTTTATTATGGTAGTATTTTACTACTTCTGTTCAAAATACCAGTATATCCCTATGTAAATTAATATCTTTGAAAGTGGACCGCAAAGCAGAGGTCCCTTGTTAACACTGGGATCATGTTAGAAGCCCTTAATGATGTAATGAGTTGCCATGGTAAACAAGGAAACCTGGGATTCAGAAGGACATTATGTAATGATTGGTCATTTCCGGTTTCACACTACTACAATAAGGAATGATCTGGACTTTTATGGGAGATTTATTCATCTGATCTTGCTGGATATAATTTATATATAGACTTAAGTGTTTTAGTATATATAAATATATATCTATCTATCTATCCATCCATATATATATATATATATATATATATATATATATATATTATATATATATATATGTATATATATATATATATGGGATTTTTATGTAGGCCTATTTGAATATTTTTTTATGGGTCAATGTAATTTCCGGTCCGAGACTGATTTCAAGTATAAATACTGATATCATGCACTTAACCTTGAAAAAAACCTCCTAAGAGTTGAAACATGTTGGTGGAGGGAACTGTTACTTGAGGGCCTACAGCAGGACTTGCGAGCAGTGAAAATTGTGGGCATCTGGCCTTGATCAACCATAACTGATGTATTTTCTTGAGATGCTCTTACAACATTTATCTCTGGTAGATGTATAGATTGCTCACATTGATGAATGTTTTATGTTTTTTATGCACTTTTGCTATTAAAATGTTAATACACTATCAGAGAATTTCTTCTCTTTCATTGAGCTTCATATTGGTGAAGATAATTTTATGACATATGATTTTATGAGATGCCTTGTTTAACCTTATGTTTTTTTTATTATTTCAGGAGGACATTACTTCAAGACCCACACTTCTGAGTGAACTTCGCTTTGAAATTTAGGAACATATTCTAATAGCTTCAGTACGATTGTTTACAAACTATTTTTTACTACAGATCTTATGTTTGGTGGTGTTGGTGAGACCACTGTGTAGTATTGTGTAAGGAAGCTTTCTACCTTTTTGCATACAGTGAAGTCCGGTTTGTGTGGTCCAAGCCAAAAAAATGTACAGTGAAGCATCCAGCATGACCTTCACAAAATTGAGTGGTTCAGAGAATTATGCCATGTGGAAGTTCACTATGGAATTGGGAGAAGCTGTGGAAAACCACAAATGAGCCAGATAACAATATAAATCCTGATAAATTGGATAGGGTCATGGGGACCATAGGCCTTGCTGTGGCACAGAACATGTATTCCATAATTCATGAGAAAATGTCAGCACATGACATGTGGATAGCCCTGTGGCAGCATATGAAAAAAAAAGGTCTGATGAAGAGGATAAATATGAGGAGATATTATGAGGAGGGTTGTGAATATTACTTTCTGTGAATCGCAAAATATCAAAGACAAGCTACAGTATGAGTGGGAGGAATGAAAATTAGCAATATATAAAGAAATGGCATCATTACATGACAACAATACATGGACTGTTGTTAACAGGCCAAAGTCACTGCCAACAGTGAAGAACAATTGGGTCTTTTGTAAAAAGTTAAATGCAGACAGAACCATTGCTTGTTATAAAGCGCATCTTGTTGCTAAAGGATATACATAGAAATCCGGGATTGACTACGGTGAATTCTGCTAGCCTGTGGCAAGGTACTGCTTATGACATTTAGTCACTGCCATATCTGCCATGCATTATTTGTTACTGTACAAAATAGACTAACTCAGAGAGCTAATTGAAGAAATGTATATGGAACCTCCAGAGCATTACAATGAGGACTGTTTATTGATGAAAGCATTGTATGGTCTAAAGCAAAGTTGTTTTTGTTGGTATATTAAGCTAGATGCTGTAATATTAGAGCTTGACTCTGTTCATTTAGAGATGGATTTCTGTCTATTCCACAAGATAATAGAACATAAATGTCACGTCTGAGGGTTGGTTTGGGTAGGAACAGTCATGGGAGGCTAAAGGGGAGATCAGAGATGCGTGAAGGAACTTGGATGGCTTGAGCCTGGACTTCCTCATGTAATTATGTGAGGAGATAGAGATACAGCAGTGGATGATGGACCCAAAGCCGAGGACAAAAATAGAATGTCTTTATTATAGAGCAGGTTGGAATGAGAACTGGAGGTGATAATACTGAATGAATGAGTACAATCAGATTGGGACCGATGATGCTGGATTAAGAGCTGGATCGGTTTGAGACCATTGTTGATGATTTAAAGAACTTGATGGATTTGAATCCGATGTTGAAGAATTTAAGAACTTAATTGATATGAGTCCAATATTAATGAATTGATGAACTTGATCATTTGGGACCAAGGTTGATGAATTGAAGAGCTTAATTGATAAGTCTGATGTTGATGAATTTATGAACTTGATTGGTTGGAACTGATGTTGAATTAGGAACTTAATTGATAAGAGTCAAATGTTGGAAGCATCGGATGAGACCGATCGTTGGAGGTATTGGCTAGTACCGATGGTGGCTGTAAGAACAAGTTTCAGTGGTAAAAACCAGACTGGTGTGCAAGATTGTATAGGAGACCTGTTTACCAGATCTAGGAACTGGATATAATGGGGACCGTTCTGATACAGAGAACTTGGGAGCTCAGCACTGAGCTGTAACTTCAGTAAGAAGCGACGTTGTACTGGCAACAGAGGCCAGTCTGGATGTCAGGATCCAGCCTGGGATCTGCCTTTACTCACCACTGGTGTCTTTAGGTTCTGAGGCATTCAGACATCAGTGGCAGTGGTGGGTTATGGCTGTGGATTTTCCCTGGAGTCTGATAGGACTTTCATGCATGCGTCCTGACTTCTGGGCGCAGCCATGTTGGTTCATCTCACCTGACCAGTTTCCTCCATTGGCAGTCCTGCTAGTGTCCCAGCTGATCTCAGCTGATCTCAGGATCCAATGACAAGCTGCCTAGGGGTAATTAGGTCCAACTCCTGCAACAGGAAGTTGCTGTTCAACATTGCTGCATGACTGCATGTACTGTAGTCATTCCCTGTGACAGTGACAACAGTATCCTGTTCCAGTGGCTGTATTACTTACTCTGTGTTCTTGGCTTCCTGTGTTCCTTTTGTGACCTCCGTGTATCCAGTCCCTGTGTTCTGTACTAATCCATCTCTGTGTGTCTCCAGTCACACCTTTGTGCATTCAGTCCCTGTGTTCTGTGCTACCTCCAAGTTCATCCTGTGGTGTCTCCAGTTGCATCTCTGTGTACCTTCCTGTAGTCATCTGCCAGTGCATCTAGAGCCGCACCTTAGTGTACAAAATACACAT
The DNA here is from genome assembly GCA_031769625.1 of Taudactylus pleione. Lineage (NCBI taxonomy): Eukaryota > Metazoa > Chordata > Amphibia > Anura > Myobatrachidae > Taudactylus > Taudactylus pleione. The sequence continues at coordinate 13,758,731 of JAUIMM010000120.1, read as the reverse complement.
CCTTGTGTACAATTTCCAAGTCACATGCCAGTGCATCCAGAGCCGCATCTTAGAGTACAAAATACACATCCTTGTGTACAATTTCCAAGTCACATGCCAGTGCGTCTGGAGCCGCATCTTAGTGTACAAAATACACATCCTTGTGAACAATTTCCAAGTCACCTGCCAGTGCGTCTGGAGCTGCATCTTAGTATACAAAATACACATCCTTGTGTACTAATCCCAAGGTCATCTGCCAGTGTGTCCAGAGCTGCACATTTGTGTTCAAATACTCATCCTTGTGTACTGTATCCCTGTGCTTCAGTGCATGTCCTGTTTACACCTCCAGTACATTCTAACCAGCATCCCAGTGTACTCAGTCCCTGTGTCGTAGCTCAGGCCATTCCCTTGTGCTACTCCCAGTGTTCCCTGTGTAGTTGTTTTCGGGATATATTATTCCTAGTCTTCCGTCTCTCCCAGGTACCCGTCCAGAGGGTCGCGACCTGCTCACATTTTCTATTTAGAATATTTGATAGTATGATAAACTCATATGATATCCAGTTGTGTCCTTTCTTACTGTTGCTACAGTCATGCCAAATAGCCTCTCTGCATGCCAGGTCCATTGCGACTCAACCGCTCTGAGTATCTTTCTCGATCAAAATGTATTGTGTGTCTTATTCACATATATAGAACAACTGGGAATGACAAAACTACATTGCTAGCTTATAGGGAGCAATTTGATGTGAGACATTGGACTGAGAATGACCTAATGTATGTGGCTAACTACATCATAGAAAAACCCTTTCCACTCTCCCTGTACTCTAGTTTAGAGTACTGGTAGGGGCTTACCAGGGGCATTGCTTATTCCACCTAGGGTAACCTATGTAGAATGCCCAAAATTACTACCTCGTCTGGTACCTTTCGCTGGTAGGTCTTAACCATCGCGACCATCGCCACTGCGAGCAGAAGCCTGCGGTTGAGTTTCTCAACTGCAAGGCCCGGAGTGATTTTGGCTCTATCAGAGCCAAAATCACTCCCACTGACATCACTAGTGATGTCAGTGGGGCCGGCTTCTGACGGTAGGCGTTCCCTTGGGAACGCCTCCATCTGGGAGGCACGCCCCCGGCACGCCCACCAAAGGGGGCGTGCTGTCAATCAACATCGACAGCACGCCCCCTTTTATCAGACACTACGAGCGAAGGAAAGTCCTTCGCTCGTCGCGTCTCGCGCATGCGCACGACGGAGCTCCCTCCGTCGTGCGCATGCGCAGTGCAGTCCATCGACCCACTTGCAAGCGGACAGCCGCTCGCGAGTGGGTCTGAATCAGGCCCCATGCCAGTGGAGGTCATAGTAGTACCCCTTTTACACCGGAGCTAAAACCCGGGTTATTGCAGGGTTAACCAGGGCAGCTCCCTGGTGTAAAAGGGGAGAGAGTTGGATCGCCTGGTCGAGTGACCTGGCAATCTAACCCAGGTAACTGGCAGGGTTTAACACAGGCGTAGCCCGTGAAACCCTGCTGTGAGAAAAGCGCACTCCAGGTCACGATGACTTGGACTGCGCTGCTAGCCGGCTGATTGGTCCGGCTTCAGTGGCGCTTGGAGATGACGTCATCTCCAAGCGTCCACTTTCACTCCGGTGTGAGCGGCTCCGACTTGGGAATATTACAAGTTGGCGCCGGCTAAATTCCGGGTCTGATCTGGATAGGAACTCTGTTCCAACTCCGGGTCAGACCCGGAATTTTGGTGGAAAAGGGGTATAAGTGAGACTGTTACTTTTTTTTTTTCTTTAGCACACCTCCACTCTGCTGTTTGGTTGATTATATGATCCACATGAAATGTCCATTTTGTCTCCCCTCACTCCTTATACTGTATTTGAGATCTACATTGCACAATATAAATTGATGCTCAGAGCACAACTGAAATATCAAGCTATTTAATATTAGCTTAAAGGCTCTATTAATTAGTTGGACATAATTAATTCATTACTAATAAACTCATATGGGCTCTGCAAATCTGTATGAAAGGTGCGACATCCTCATCTCATCTGCCACGTTCTGATTTATCCTCACTTACGGATAATTGGTGCAGCTTTGTTATACATTGTGATAGTAGAGTAGCAGTACTTGCAAATTGTTTTGACATAATTAATGAGACAATTAAGAGATATAAACTAGCTCCAGGATGGTAAATATGCAAGATAGCTGATTAGTACAGACAAGGCATGACATAGTGGGTACAGTGACAATGCTTTAAGACACTGGCTTGAATATATTATATATATATATATATATATATATATATATTTATATGTAAAATCAAATGTCTTGGCTCACTGACTGGCTGACTCACTGGGGTAAATTTACTAAGATCCGAGTTTGGTCGAGATTGCAAAATCTCGGGTGAGTTTAGGCATTTTTTTTTCAACTCGCAAATTAACTAAAGGCACACTCGGGTGAGATTTTTCTCTTTCCACCGGTAAAACTCGGGTGAGATTGCAAACTCGAATCAACTCACCATCGGCCAAACTGGGAAGTACTTTTCATGAAAAAGATGCAACTCGGGAATTTACCAAGAATCGAGATTACAATCTCTTGTGAGATTGTAGCAAACTCGCTCATAAATTGAAGTTCCAAACATTCCACTTCCTGTGCTGCGAGTTTGGCAGAAACATACACAGGTCAGTGTGATTTGTGTATGTTTCTGCCTGTATACCTAATCTAAAGTATTTAAAAAAAATGACGTAGGGTCCCCCCCCCCCAAAAGCATAACCAGCCTTGGGCTGCTCAGCCAGTCCTGGTTCCAAAAATTCTGGGGAAAAAAATGTGTAGGGCTCCCCCGTAATTTAGGAACTAGCACCTGGCTACAGGGCCAGTTCTGGTTTTAAATATAGGGGTACAAAAATGCATAGGATTCCACTTATATTTAAGACCAGCACTGACACTCTAAGAAAATGCCCACTTAACTGCCCGGATGCCAACCACATACAATCCAATATGCACATGTATTTCTTGACAACAGTGGCACTCATGGGTCTTGGCACAATCACCATAAACAAATAAGCGCGCCACACAGCGAAATTGCTTTCCAAGGTTTCAATTCCATTTGGCAATTTTCAACAGGGATACAGTTAACAATATTAAACACTCATCTTTATAGAAAAACACTGATTGTGCACTTGCGCATCTCTCCCGAGCATCCCGTCCCTGGCTAGGACCATCATCAGTATTCACTGACAAGACATTGTCAGCACATCCAGGCCATCCATCCAGCCAGATGGTTGTCATGGGGATCATGGACACTGTAAACATAAGTATACAGTATATATATATATATATTGTGACACAGTCGGGATAGGGGTCCCTCTCCTGGGGTAGATAGACTCCCTATTTACACACACAGCAGCTGTAGAAACAGGATACAAGTCTGGGGTTCTCGTACAAACTGGTCAGCGCCAATCTTTATTGTGCCAAATGAATATAAACATAAACAAAACATAAACATAAGTCCTAGCCCTGCTGGGCACTAGCTACACAGCACATTCCCTCTCTATAATAATGGTAGGGCCTATTGCCCCCACGATCAACAAAACACGTGCACAGTACTTACAAGGATTATCACCAAGTGTCTCTGAACAGGCTAGTCTGCCTGCTTTCCCAGGTGTGAGACACTCAGCCACAAACAAACCATGCTTATATTAGCCATCTCCAGCTGCAAGCCCTAATGAGCCTGTTACCAGGTTGAAAGGCCCAAAGTCACGGCTACAGACACTTGAGACTCCTGGGCAGAGTCAGGCTTACTACATTGTATGAATGGAGGTGGTTTTAGGAATGACCTTTTCATGAAATATCACTAGCATGAAATAAAAGTAAATAGAATTTATTCAAGAACAAAAACTGTATGGCAAAGTTCCAAATTGAATCTCAATAACACAAAGTTCATGACATGCACTAACAGGTGCAGGGGTATGCCCCTGTGAGAAACAAAGTTCAAAACACACACTGAACTGGTGTGGGGTGAAACCCAGAGTCTGACATGAGGCTAGGGCCTCAGGATAGAATGGAGGTCAATAACAGGGTTGAGCCCGGTATCATGATGGAGGTCCGGAACAGGGTTGAGCCCTGAGATGTAACAAGATCCAGAACAAGGTTAAGCCCTGAGATGCGATGAGGGTCCGGAACTGGGTTGAGCCCTGAGACGTGATTAGGGTCTGGAATGGGATTGAGCCCTGATATGTGATGAGGGTCCAGAATGGGGTTGAGCCCTGCGATGTGATGAAGGTCCGGAGCAGGGTTGAGCCCTGTGGCGTGATGAAGGTCCGGAGCAGGGTGGAGCCATGCGGCGTAATGAAGGTCCGGAGCAGGGTTGAGCCCTGCGGCAGGATGAAGGTCCAGAGCGGGGTTGAGCCCTGCGATGTGATAGGGTTCCGATGAGGATAGACTGTAATGGTGCAGTTGACAACTGTAGAAGAAGTAACCCTAGTGTCCGTATGAGTCAATAATAACAAGTAAACCAAATAGTGTAGCGTAGAATGGAATAGCAGTAACAGAGCAGGATAACAACAGAAAGACAATGGCAATGCTGAGCTCTGTAGTGCAGCTGATAACCTGTATCAGAACTTGAACCAGAACATGAGCAGGAATGTAGCAAGGTCCACTTGCACCAGGCACAGCGGGGGTCTGGCAGGAGTCCAAGGAAGACCTGAAAGTAACGTTGCACAGACCATGAGGCACAGTTAGAAACAGGCTTTATACTAGAGGTCTGTGATCCATAGGAAGTTTAGAACATGTGACCCAAATAGAATCAGGTTTGGAATAATAAGCAATCAAGGAATCCAACAACCTGATGGCATCTAAGAAACAAATGATCACTTTAACTCTCTGCACACTGCATGTGATGAATGTCAGTCACCAGGATAGATCCTCCAACGACCACAATGGAACTTCGGCGATTGTAGTTTATCTTTATGTACAGAAATAGTCAAAGTCCTGACAGTACCCCCCCCTTTTGGGTGGTCTCCGAACACCCACCAGGTTTAAAAGGAAATTTTGCATGAAAATTACATATCAACTTAGGAGCATGGACATCAGAGTCTTTAATCCTAGATCTCTCCTCTAGGCCTTAGCCCTTCCAGTCTACCAGATATTGCAACTGATTTTGATGCTTATGTGAATCCAGAATCTTATCAATCTCAAACTCCACTCCTTGAGAAATTGTTATAGGAGGTACTTTAGGCAAACTGTAATGAAACCAATTAAGAATCAATGGTCTAAGCAAGGAGACATGAAAGGAGTTTGCCTCGTAATTCAGGTGCCACAAATATCCTTCCAGGAGGAGGATCAGGAGAGATGGAAGTTGAAGAAAAGGCCAGAGGGTTTATTATAGGGTACCTTTGATCCTCATTTTGTTCTTTCTCTTCCAACATTGAGCGAGAAATGTGCGTCTGCCTTTTTATTCAATGAACCTCGATGATACCTGAGGATAAAATCAAAATGGGAGAAAAAGAGTGCCCAACGAGCCTGTAGTGGGTTCAAGCAATGAGCTGTCTTCAAATACAACAAATTCTTATGATCTGTAAAAATGGTAATTGGATGCTTTGCACCTTTTAGCAAATATCTCCATTCCTCTAACGCTAATTTAATAGCTAATAATTCTTGGTCCTCGATGGAATAGTTACTCTCAGCATTGGAAAACTTTCGTGAAAAGAAACCACAAGACACTGTTCTCCCATCTGCGGCCACTTGGGACAAAATGGCACCAACTCCACTTCCAATATAAATGGTTTCTCAACACCAGGTTGAACTAAAATATGAGCCGCAGAAAATGCATCTTTGAGAGTCTGGAATGCATTCAATGCCTCTGGGGACCACACTTTGGGGTTAGACCCTTTTCTTGTCATAGCAGAAATTGGGGCAACAATCATTGAAAATGTTTTGATAAACTTTCTATAATAATTGGCAAAGCCTAAAAATCTCTGAATAGACTTTAATGAAGTGGGAAAAACCCAATCTTGTATAGCCTTCAGCTTCTCGGCGTCCATCTGAAGTTCGGAACCGGAGATAATATTCCCCAAAAAGGGTATAACTGGGACCTCAAAAACACACTTAGAGATCTTACCATAAAGCTTATTAGCTCAAAGACAACTTAGTACCTCTTTGACATGAATACGATGGCCTGAAAGATTCCTGGAAAAAATTAAAATGTCATCAAGATAAACAATAACAAACTGATAAAGTATATCTCAGAAAATTTCATTCACAAACTCCTGGAACACTGCGGGAGCATTACATTAGCCAAAAGGCATAACAAGGTTCTCATAATGACCATCTTGCGTATTAAACGCAGTTTTCCACTCATTTCCTTCTTTAATTCTGATCAAATTATAAGCTCCCCTTAAGTCAAGTTTAGGAAACAGTCGAGACCCCTTGACTCTGTCGAACAGCTCTGTAATAAGAGGCAAAGGATATTTATTTTTTAGCATGATCTCATTTGGACCTCGAAAGTCAATACATGGATGAAGTCCGCCATATTTTTTCTTTACAAAAAAGAATCCCGCTGGAGACGAGGAAGGCCTGACAAACCCCTTCTGCAGGTTGTCTTGCACATACTCCGACATGGCTTGAGATTCAGGGACAGAGAGAGGGTATACTCGACCTTTGGGTGGCACTTTACCAGGAATAAGTTCAATAGGACAATCCCAAGGATGATGCAGTGGAAGTACATCTGCCGTCTGTTCAGAAAAGACATCAGCAAGCTCATGATAAGGCCGTGGGAGAGAAGGTGGAACATCTACTTTTACTTCAGCCAATCGTACAACAGGAATCAAACAATTTAGTTTGCATTTATCACGCCAAGAAAGGATTTGAGAACAAGTCCAATCAATATGAGGGTTAAGAAGAGTTAACCATGGTAAACCAAGAACTATATCATACATAGAAGTAGGTAATACCAACAACTCTAAACTTTCTAGATGCAAAGCTCCAACCCTCAGCTTCATAGACTTTGTTTAATGCGTAACATATCCATTACAAATTCTAGTCCCATTTACTGCAGAGAGGGAAAGAGAACGGGATAATCTGATAACAGGAATCTGCAACTATTGAACCAATGAAGACGAAATAAAGTTGCCAGCTGCTCCAGAATCTACAAAGGTAGAAAACACTTGACACGAAGAACCAAAATCAGGAATACCGTCAGAGATTAAACAATCTTTTTTGGGGAAATTCTTTGAGAGAACCCCTAGTTTGACTTCACCTCCATCAACTAGGGACAACCATTTCCCGGCCTTATTGGACATTTGGCCAAAAATTTTTCAGAAGACGCACAGTACAAACACAATTTAGAATGTCTCCTACATTGCTTTTCTAATTCAGATAACTTAGATTTATTAATTTGCATAGGTACATCAGTTGTACCATGAGAGGAATGAGACTGGAGAAGAGAAATTTTAGTATGCTCAGTACGCCTCCTCTGAACCCCTCGTTCTCACATCCGCAAATCAGTTTTAAAGGAGAGGCCCATTCGAGAGTAGTACCAGACAATAATGACATTATATAAGCCACTTTAATATGAGGGGTGGAAAAACTTTGCAGTAATAACTCAAAATGAATCTCACATTGGTTGAGAAATCCTCTGCAGGTTTTTGGATTACCGTCATAAGAGCTTGGAGTCGGTAGATGTAAATGAGAAGCAGAAACCACTGATGCATTTGTAGCAGGTATCTTAAATTTATCCAAATGTGTAGAAAGATCCTGTATATAGCAAAACTTGAACTTGTGTATTTTCCTGTACTTCCAGACGGGCGGTCAAACCCCTGGAGCACTTGTACCCCAGTAGCCTGTTCCAGATCCGGGTTCATTTTTAGGTCTGTGCAAACTGTCATGGCTACAGACAATTGAGACTCCTAGAAAGTAGTCTCAAGTGTCTGTAGCCTTATGAACTAAGGTGGTTTTAGGAATGACCTTTTCATGAAATATCAGTAGCATGAAATAAAAGTAAATAGAATTTATTCAAGAACAAAAACTGTATGGCAAAGTTCCACATTAAATCTCAATAACACAAAGTTCATGACATGCACTAACAGGTGCAGGGGTATGCCCCTGTGAGAAACAAAGTTCGAAACACACACTGAACTGGTGTGGGGTGAAACTCCAAGTCTGACATGAGGCTAGGGCCTCAGGATAGAATGGAGGTCAATAACAGGGTTGAACCCTGTATCATGAAGGAGGTCCGGAACAGAGTTGAGCCCTGAGATGTAACAAGATCCGGAACAAGGTTAAGCCCTGAGACATAATGAAGATCCGGAACAGGGTTGAGCCCTGCGATGTGATGAAGGTCCGGAGCAGGGTTGAGCCCTGGGGCATAATGAAGGTCCAGAGCAGGGTTGAGCCCTGCAGCAGGATGAAGGTCCGGAGCAGGGTTGAGCCCTGCGATGTGATGGGGTTCCGATGAGGAGAGACTGTAACAGTGTAGTTGACAACTGTAGAAGAAGTAACCCCAGTGTCCGTATGAGTCAATAATAACAAGGAAACCAAATAGAGTAGCGTAGAATGGAATAGCAGTAATAGAGCAGGATAACAACGGAAAGACAATGGCAATGCTGAGCTCTGTAGTGCAGCTGATAACCTGTATCAGAACTTGAACCGGAACACGAACAGGAATGTAGCAAGGTCCACAGCATACACCAGGCACAGCGGGTTCTGGCAGGAGTCCAAGGAAGTAATGTTGCACAGACCATGAGGCACAGTTAGTAACAGGCTTTATAATAGAGGTCTGTGATCCATAGGAAGTTCAGAACATGTGACCCAAATAGAAACAGGTTTGGAATAATAAGCAATCAAGGAATCCAACAACCTGACGACTTCTAAGAAACAGATGATCACTTTAACTCTCTGCACACTGCATGTGATAAATGCCAGTAACCAGGATAGATCCTCCAATGACCACAATGGAACTTTGGCAAGTGTAGTTTATCTTTATGTACTGAAATAGTCAAAGTATTGACACCCAAAACCTGGACTGGCCTGTGGATGGCGCCCTCCCTCTCCTCACATCCACACCCCCAGGACCCAAACAGTCTTTTCCAAAAGCCGATACTCTGGTCTGCTATCAAAACAGACTTCACCTGGGGTTTTTTAGAACACATAGGCCAAAAACCTAGGACAAATGTACCTGCCATTGACCACTTTACCAGTGCTTCTATCACATATCCCCCCCTTTGTTTCAACCTGTGGGGCAGAACAACTGCAGCCCCCAAACAATGGACACGTGACAAAGCATCTGCATTGGCCAGCTGGCTTCCTGGCCTGTGTTCTACCATAAATTTAAAGGTTTGTAATGCCGAGAACCATCTCGTTATTCTCGCATTACTATCCTTGTTTTCTGACATCCACTTCAGAGGGGCATGGTCAGTGATCAATCTGAACTTTCTTCCCTCCAAGTAGTACCTGAGAGTCTCTAACGCCCACTTTATGGCCAATGCTTCTTTCTCAACCGTAGCATAGTTTCTTTCATGTACATTTAATTTTCGGCTTAAGAAGAAAATCAGGTGATCTTCACCCTCTTTGCTTTGGGACAGGACCGCTCCGATGCCTACATCTGATGCATCAGTTTGTACAACAAACTCTCTGTCAAAATCAGGAGTCATCAGAACTGGTTGGGTACATAACGCTAATTTTAACTCCTGTAAAGCCTTCTCTGCTTCAGGACCCCATTCCACCATGACTTTCTGTTTGCCTTTGGTAAGGTCAGTCAGTGGGACTGCAATGGTGGCAAAATTGGGAATAAACCTCCTATAATACCCAGTGATCCCTAAGAAGGCTCTCACCTTCTTCTTATTCAGGTGTCGTGGCCAGTTTTGGATTGCCTCAATCTTATTGAGCTGTGGCTTTATCAAACCTCTGCCAATGGTGTACCCAAGATATTTTACTTCTTCCATCCCCAGACAACACTTTTTTGGGTTGGCTGTCAAACCTGCCTTATAGATGGAGTCCAACACTGCTTGTACTCTGGGCAAGTGAGACTGCCAATCAGGACTATGAATGACCACATCATCCAGATAAGCAGCAGCATACTGTCTATGGGGCCTTAGAATCCCAACCATCATTCTTTGAAATGTAGAAGGTGCCTCATGTATCCCAAAGGGCAACATATTGTATTGAAACAACCCCTCTGGTGCAGAAAAAGCTGTCTTTTCTTTGGCGTTCTCAGATGCAATGGTCTTGGTTGATGTATTGCATAATGGTATCGCTTCCGGGTACCTGGTAGCGTAATCCATTATCACCAGAATATATTGATGGCCCCAGGCAGATTTCGTTAATGTCCCAACCAAATCCATAGCTATTCTTTCAACGGAACCTCAATAATGGGTAAAGGAACCAGGAGAGTTTTGAAATGTGGCCTTGGAGCATGATACTGACATTCAGGGCAAGATGCACAATAGTCAGATACCTCTTTATGGACCCCGGACCAAAAAAACCTCTGCACAATTCGCTCAGTAGTTTTCTCTACCCCTAGGTGGTCTGCCTTTATATGACCATGGGCCAGATCTAATACTGTTCTTCTATATGCTTTGGGAACTATTAATTGTTCCACAATATCTTCCCCCTTCTTAGTCACCTGATACAATAAATCCTGACATACTGCCATGTGAGGATATGACAAAGGACTAACGGGGTCTATGGGTTTATCATTGATCACTTTGACATTCTCCCTGGCTTTTACCAGAGTAGGGTCATTCAACTGCTCCACGGCAAAGACCTCTCTCTTGACCTCAAGATCAGACAGGCAGTCTACAGGCTCAATAACACTCCCCACCTCTGTTGGAGGCACACCACTTGGCGAGCCACCATCATGCTCCGCATTATCTAGTTCGCCAATCATATTAGAAAAAGGGAACATCTCTGACTCTGCTACTACATCAGTAACCCTGTCAAATGAGTCAGGGTAATTTCCCTCTGTGCAAAATTGGCTTTCCCACAACTTCCAGAAGTGAGCAAAGTCTCTCCCCAATATTGCATCATACATTAAGCCCCCATACCAAACAGAGAATATCGCAGAACCACATGGTGTTTCTATGTTCACTTCTGCAGTAACATAATACCGGGTATCCCAATGTATGCAGGTCACACCAACAGTTTTCCCCTTATACTTCAAGGGGTTCACCAGTTCAGCTTTCATAAGTGTAACCAGGCTACCAGAATCTAGCAGAGCCTCTACTCAGTTGCCTTCTACAGTGAGTATACACATGTGCTTCTCTGTCTCAACCTGCCGGTCAGCAGTACAGGCTGGGTGTACAAAGAAAGACATCCTGTGGTTGACATGAGCAGTATCACATTGCATAGGTTCAGAGGTAGGTGAACAATTAGCCACAATATGGCCAAAACCACCACATTGAAAACACTGAATCACACTATTATCTAGTCTTTTATGGGGTGGGAATCTTCCTGGCCTGGCTGGACCATCTCCAGGTTACACATGCCCAGTCTTGAGTATATTCCACCTCCCAGCAGCCTTCTCCCCTGCAACAGTCTTACCAGTGTCAATGGGAGTTTGCCGACGCACCCTCAGGGCTCGGTGGGGCACACTCATCAGCTCCTCAGCCGCCATGTACCTCTCCACCAGTTCAACTAACTGGTCTGTGGACTTAGGGTCTGCATGGCTCACCCACATGCGCAGAGTTGCAGGTAGCGATCGCAGATACCGGTCCATCACGACTTTCTCCACTATCTGTTGTCCTGTCAGCATCTCGGGCTGTAGCCATTTTTTGGTTAAATGGACGAGGTCATGCATCTGTGAGCGTGGAGGCTTTTCCATTTGGAACTCCCAGCGGTGGACTCATTGGGCATGAACAAATGTGGTTACTCCCAAGCAAGTTAGGATCTCCCGTTTTAGTACATCATAGTCTTTCGCATCCATCAGGCACAAGTCATAGTATGCTTTTTGTGGTTCTCAGGACAGGAACGGTGCCACAAGACTTGCCCACTGCTCTTTAGGCCACTTCTTTCTATCGGCGGTTCTTTCAAAGGCCGTAAGATATGCCTCCACATCATCACTCTAGGTCATCTTTTACAGAAAGTGACTGGCCTGTATGGTGTGAGTGTTAGTTAGAAGAGCATGAGAAGCATCTCCAGACCGGAATATTAGCTGTTGTACCACCTCTTTTATGGCCTGGCTGTTTTCTGCTATGGCCTGGTGGGTTTCCTCGATGGTGACTTGTTGTTGCCTCTTGGCTGCCTCCAAGGCCAATAGTTGCACCTGGGTGCTGAGCTCTGGTAGCTTCCTGGTAGCTTCTTGCTGAATTTTGTTAGTTTCCTGCTGAGCTTTGGTAGCTTCTTGCTGAGCTGTCAAAGCTTGGAACAAGGCTTTAACATGTTGTCTTTAGTGGTGGGCTGAATGCAGAACCTGGCCTCTCTGAGCATCTGCTGATGCCACCTTCATGGATTTCACAACTTCATGTCTGTCCCTTTAAATTTTAAAGGAATTTTTTTTCTTGCTGCAAACTTCAGTGTGTGATTGCCCGCATTCTCCACCAAATGTGACACAGTCGGGATAGGGGTCCCTCACCTGGGGTAGATGGACTTCCTCTTTACACACACAGCAGCTGTAGAAATAGGAAGCAAATCTGGGGTTCTCGTACAAACTGGTCAGTGCCAGTCTTTATTGTGCCAAATGAATATAAACATAAACAAAACATAAACATAAGTCCTAGCCCTGCTGGGCACTAGCTACACAGCACATTCCCTCTCTATAATAATGGAAGAGCCTATTGCCCTCACCATCAACAAAGCACGTGCACAGTACTTATAAGAATTATCACCAAGTGTGTCTGAACAGGCTAGCCTGCCTGCTCTCCCAGATGTGAGACACTCATCAACAAACAAACCATGCTTATATTAGCCATCTCCAGCAGCAAGCCCTAATGAGGCTGTTACCAGGCTGAAAGGCCCAAACCTGGAGTGGCCTGTGGAAAACTATACCTATAATATCAGCCTAGCACATACCCATATTGATGGATGTTTATAATCCAATACAGGATAATTGAAATGGTATTATTTACAAGAATCTATATATATATATATATATATATATATATACACAGTATATATACACACACACACGCAAACACATATATATATATATATATAGGGACTTAATGAGACAATGGGACTTCATTGCTTTCTTTAATTTACTGTATTTTACTGTATTTGATATGTTATTGCTTTATAACTTAATCACCTTCTTTAAATTTGGATGAAGGTATGGCGTTACTGTTTTCTATTTGTTCGTCATGGTGCTAATATGACTTTGTTCATGCTAATATTGCGTGATTAGCTAATGGTCATTTTTTATGATCTCTGTTTCTCTGCTCTTTTAAAGGTGTGTGTTGCTAATTTGCTTTTTATGTCAGTGATAGCATTCTTTCAGAGTATTTTTGATACCTATGTTTTGTATTATGATTTTTTCTGTTATGTATCCATGTATGTCTCTGTTTATTAGTTGTTACCATGGTGATGGGTGCACATGGGTGACGTCATCATTATGTGCGCAACGGCGCGATTCCAGCCGGAAGCTGGATGTTTGCACACGGAACTCTGGTGAAGGGTAGCACTTATTTAAGGTATGTATTGTTTTCTATTCTGTGTCCTGATGAAAATGCCTATGCATTGAAACATTGATGTAGAAAAGACTGCTATTTCGTGTGTGTTGTTATTACAAATCCCTGAGTGCCGCCGTTTCTTGGAGTGCTGTTGGTCCGTGCAGTGATACTGCACGGTTAGCGGAAGGCAACGGGGTGAGCTTACCTTCATTGTAGTGAGTGCCGGATTCACCTTACTTTTTTATATATATATATATATATATATATATACACACAGTATATATACACACACACACGCAAGCACATATATATATATATAGTAGAGGTAAGAGTTTTCGTATAAACCCTCCTGAATTTTGGCTTTCTAAGGCATTCCAGATCCCGACTCAATTATTGCCTATTGGGCTTGGATCAAAAAAAAGGAGCAAAATGTCATCTTCCCAAGTTCAGATCTTGCGTGTTTTGGATTGCATATAAAAGTCCCTCCCTTGTTTTTGGGTGTCGTTTCACACAAGAGATCCAAAGTAGAGGGTGTGGACAGGGCTTGGTGTTTGGCTTAGCCAGAAATCAACAATTTTAGGGGTACTGACTAATTTGGATAGCACAGTCTCCTAAGCAGGGATACTTCTGTATTGGTGGATTCCAGCGGGGATGGGTTAAATTTGTGTGATGATGATGTCAACACTGATGAGGGTGAGGAGGATGATAATGACATAATCTTTCCACTGTAGAGATTATTAACAACACTGTTAGCTGCCTCAATCCCATTGGTAGCTTGTTTTGTGGGGGCCCAAACACACCAAGCAATTTAGCCAAAAAAGTAGCAGTCCCTGTTGCTGAAGTGCTTTGTTTGCTAAACTGTACATGTCCTTTTTAATATAGTCAACATAAGGTTGAGCAGGAGGGCCCAAGGACAATTCTATCTTGGTCCACTTTTCTTTTCATTATGGGCTGTATTTTTGGAGGGCATTGGGGACAGTCTTTATTGCATAGACAAACATTTTTATTGGTTATTGCTCTAATACATTACTAATTTGTGACACATTTTTAACCAGAAAAGAAAACAATGTTAATAGGATTCCTGAAAAGGGTTGAAACAAGAAGCCAAAAAAAATAATAGTTGCACTGCAGAGCTGCAAAGTCCAAATCAGCCTATCTTACAATAACAAATATTAGGAGGCTAATCTGCTGGCCATACCACCACCACCCCCTTATCCCTCATACATTTTCTTAGTCAAACAATTAAATTAAAATAACCAACTAATCAATCCTTCCTTCCTTTACCTGCCTCTACATACATAGTCCACCTCCATTTCCCTGTACTGCCATTGGGCCTCTGAACTAGTTCTTGATTAATGAAAACATTTTTGGTTTCTTAGGGGTCATATAGTTTATTAAATGGCCATCTTGTGTTGCAATGTTTCATAGATATGCTACATTCTTTTAAACTGCCATGTGTTTGTACCGTTGCTCTGTTGCTTAGTTTAGCCAACCAGCCATTGGCCAGTATTAGAGAACAATATTGTGAGCAGGTCAAATTGACTAGAAATTACTGAAAATGAATGTTATTATGGTTAGTAATACTGTAGGAACAAAACCAGGCCTAAATGACATGATTTTAGCTGTTTTTTTAATTTAAAAAAATAATAATAATACAGGTCAAAAATCAAAACACTTGAGGGTGGTTTTGCTAAAACCAAATTTAACCCACGATGATGGATTAGTACCAAAACACGGGGGTATATATATAAATATATATATTTATATATATATATTGCATAGAGGCGGCACTCTGACGATGAATAAGGACCACACAGGACCCCTGTAGTTATTTTAACATTTCAGAGCTCTTTACTTGGGTTTTTTCAAGAGTTGTGAAATGTTAAAATTACTACAGGGGTCTTGTATGGTCTTTATTCATTGTCAGCATTCCGGCTCTATGCAATCTACATGGAAACCATCCTGATATAGGAATTGGTTATCAAGGAGGGCACAGGCACACAAATTATTTTATTGAGTACAGCTGCAAATATATTTCATATATATATATATATATATATATATATTTATTGTAATGAACTTTACTGTCAGCATACAGGAACAATTATAATAAACAACCTAGACCCCATGCAGGACACTACCTCACTTCTTCACCCCTCTCTAAAATGGGCAGCTAATCTGCAAATGTAATACAGTTTCTTATATTCCTGTCTAACACAGGTGTAGTCACAGCCTCCTGGCCTGGCTTGTCTGCCACAAAGTCTTTCTAGTGGTTCTTTCTGCCTCCTTGCAAGTCTGGACACCAGCCTCCAGTTTGGCTTCTATAGCTTCAAACAAACAGTGTCAGATATTTGTGGTCCTGCATGTCTGGATACTGGCCTTCTTGTCCCCACTGGCCTCCAGGCACACTGGGCTCTATAGCTGCCACAGGAAAAAGGAGCACTTCATGGTGGAGGAAAGTTGACCAGAGTCTCTCTGCAGGTTCAGTGTAGGGATGTACATCGGAATACTATTTTTACTAACCATCAATGCTTTTATTATGATGGGAGTGTTTTTACTATTTGATGGTGGCGGTCTGATGTTTGCCACTATTGATTGAAATCATTTGGTGGTGTTCCGATGTTTGTTTTTTTTCAAAAGAAAATGTCTGATAGCTATGCCTCCCCTGGCTCCTTCCTGGTGACTGTGTTTTCTTCAGGGCATCTTCATGGGTTCATTGGATGCTGTATCTCATTCTTTGACTGCATCAGACACGGCCCTGCTCAGTCCATGACTCCCTCCGCTCTCTAGGCTGCTGCTAAGCAACAGGGCACTCTGATTCTGGTTCTCGCTTAGTCAAAGAGCCAATCAGAGTGCAGCCTGCAGCCGTGCAGCAGCAGCTGCTAGTCAATGCCTCAAATTGAAATGCTCTCTTGCTGGTTCAGAATCCTGGCCAGCTCCCATACAGGAGCTTGGTGGAAGATTTCTTACTGTGACTTGCTAAACTAAAATCATCACTGCTCTGCGCCCTTTTGTCACAGATGATGGTTCAAGAGATTAGCCCTAACAAACAGACAGACTCCTAAACTGGGGACTTGATTGTATAAATATATATTTTTATATATCTACTGTAGATAGATATATATAGGTATATAGATAGATAGATAGATAGATAGATAAAGAGAGAGAGAGAGAAGGGGGCACTCACCACAGTAGTATGTAGAATTTATTGTTTACATATCAGCATAATGCAATGGGCGACGTAAAACAGATAGTTGTAAAACAGTGAACATAATAAATTCACATCCAGTAGCAGATCCTACTGGATGTGGAATTATGTTCACTGTTTTATTGGCCTAGAGAAAGGTCCTCATTGGATCAAAACATCGACCTTTACATTAAATTCTACATGCTGCTACTGTGGTGATTGCCTCCTTTTCTCTACTTTATGTATCTCTGGATTCGTAAAAGGATTGGGATATCTGGCTGAGAGCACCCCACTTACTAAAAGATAAATCAAGATGTGAGTGCAGATTTATTTATTATAAAATATATATATATATATATATATATATATACACACACACACACATGTTTGTGTATATATATATATATATATATATATATATATATGTACACACACTCATGTGTATATATATATATATATATATATATATATATAAATAGCTGAATTTTGGCACTGCCTCTTATATGTATGTGTGTCTCTCCAGTCACCAGAAAAGTCATATACAGTTAATATGCAAGAGGGGGAACCAACTCAGTTCCTCCCCAAGTTCAGGAATCACACTATACTCCTCCTTTGTACAGTTTGCTGCTCGGTCCTTACAATTACTCGCTTGGTAAGACAGTCAGTTTCTACAGATAAAGAGGGGGAGAGTGTTATGTTCTGGGTTGTTTGTGGACCCGGGGTGGTAGCAGGAGCGATCCCAGAAGCAGATTTGAAAATAAAACTAGGATTTTTAATAAGTGCTTGAGTAGACATATAATGGCAGTAAATAAAAGTCCAGGAATATATAAATGTGCACAAGAGTTCTGTGGTGGGAGTAAAAGGGTTAATGTCCAAGGAGAAACAATTAGAGCTGTCCAGGTGTGCAGGTAGTGAACTGAAGTGCAGGATGTCAGCAGGATCAGGCACTCAGGTATGGGCAAGGGTGATGGAGGAAGCGGGGTAGTCCAGTGGGAGCTAGGAGCTGACAGACAGACTGGCAGACAGCGAATTCACAGGAACAGGATAAGCACAGAGAAATGTATGTCACACTGATTTAGGAATCCTCAGCAGAGTTTAGGGTTGCCGTCAAATTTACTTGGTAAAGGAAGATGTAAGCGGGGAGATGATCTGCCTTCTGTATTCCCAGGCGCTAAAGCGGATGTAGATGCTGGTACTCCAGGGGTAGAAAAGGAAGTTTGCAAACTATCCTGTCGCTTGGACATCTCTTGCAGAAATTGCGCCATCTGATGCTGCATGTTTTCCAGATTCTCTAAACGACCAGAAATGCACCGGACCAAATCCACTCCTGATTCCTGGTCTGTGGCCGGCTCCATGGGGCCAGTGCAAACTGTTATGCTCTGGGTTGTTTGTGGACCCGTGGTGGTTGCAGGAGTGATCACAGAAGCAGATTTGAAAATAAAACTAGGATTTTTAATAAGTGCTTGAGTAGACATATAATGGCAGTAAATAAAAGTCCAGGAATATATAAATGTGCACAAGAGTTCTGTGGTGGGAGTAAAAGGGTTAATGTCCAAGTAGAAAAAATTAGAGCTGTCCAGGTGTGCAGGTAGTGAGCTGAAAATAATCAAGCCAGGTATGCAGGTAGTGAACTGAAAATAATCAAGCCAGGTATGCAGGTAGTGAACTGAAGCGCAGGATGTCAGCAGGCTCAGGCACTCAGGTATGGGCAAGGGTGATGGAGGAAGCGGGGTAGTCCAGTGGGAGCTAGGAGCTCACAGGCAGACTGGCAGACAGCGAATTCACAGGAACAGGATAAGCACAGAGAACTCCCCCTCAGCTAGGCTGAGATACACGTTGCACTGACAAAGAAGGAAGGCACTGACCCTTCCTAAATACCCCATGCCGTGCTGTTACTGGCCGGATGGAACATGTGACTCACCAGGATTGGCCAGCCGCATCACATGGCCAGAAGGCAAGATGGCGGCGCCCATGCCAAAAGGAATGGAGACGCCGCAAGGCTTTACCAGCGCAGAGTGACAACAGGCCCGCACAACAACGCGCGCAGCCAAAGCCCCCCGCCAGACACCAGCTCCGCCACCAGACAGCCCGCGCCACAATGACCTCACAGGTAACACTCGCCTAGCGCCATGCTGAAATACCCTGGCCGTGACAGAGAGAAGGACAAGTGCCTGATAGTGTAATATCTTTGATAACAGTCAGTTCAAGGTATGTGCTCAATGTATATGTGTACCATTTATACACTTGTCAGTTAAGCGTATCAAACTGGTCTTTAAGCCACAGGACTCTACACTGGGAAATACCTCCAACACACTACTTCCTCCCAAATTCCAAGACGCAACATATTTAATTACAGCAACCCACTTGTGTTTGTTGTAGGAGGGTAAGGTCACCTAGGTCAGCAAACCTGCTTATCTCAATGGCCACATAATCTTCCTCTTGAGTGTTCCTAAACTAAGGTTCCTTAGCTATAGACCAATAAATAGTCTCTTCCAGCAGGTTCTCTTTTCAAACTGGACAATCCACCAGGCATCGGACTACAGTAGTGCACTGGATGCCACCTGTCTAGTATTATTCATTAAGCACAAGACTCAATATCATTTGGCCCAGGTCCCGGTCGTTCCTCTCTCTATGCACACCACCAGTGTGCAGTTAATGAGCCGACATGTCCAGCGCACTCCCGCCAGACTTCCTGTATGCGCCTCCGCGTTAACTCATACACAAGAGGGGAGGGGATGATCCCATTCATGAGCACTACTCATAACTCGCTCTCAGTAGTGTCCACAGTATCTATCTGGGAAAATTTGTGATTGTCTGTCTATATATTTTCATATTCTTCATTATTTTACAAGCTCATGGGAAAATGCAATATCTGTTCACTATATGATGCATAGTTGTAAAGAGAACAGACATAAATGATACTAACAACGCAATGATATTAAAAACTTTATAGAGGCTGTCAATTAGGAGATACACCCATCATCTAAAGCTGGGAGTGTATCTTCAGATGTAGAAATTTCTACAAACACTGAAGATATGGAACTGTATATTTTTGTAATTCTTAGCTAAATACATTGGTGCACTAGCTGACCCATATGAAGCTTATCTAACTAGGTATAGATATAATCAAGATAATTTATGAACTTTGGGCCAATGTTTTGTCTTACATTTTATGTGAACCCAGTCTTGCAAATATGGTGTTATGAACCTGAACTAATAGAGGTTCCCGGATGTGGAATGACACCATGAACTCATATATGTAGCCCATGATGGTACTTGTATTAAACACAAGTCAATACACTGATATATGAGACATTATTTTTGAAAATATTTTTATTATTCACATATTTAGATGTTGAGTGAGGGCATTACATACAGTGTAATTTATTTATTCACTTCTTCCTTTCACTTCTAATTTTACCCATTATTTTTGCTTTTTAATGTACATGTTGATATTAAAATGTATTTAATAAAAGTTATATTTTAGTTACTGCACCACAAATGACACTTCCAATTTTTTTCTCTCCTTGTGTCTTGTTCATGTCCATATGTGTTAGTTGTAGCACTATCCCCTACATTAACTTGATTCTATATTATGACGTAGGGGGTTTGAGGAAGTATTAATACTCACTAAGTAATCCTGTGCGACTGAATTCTATATTTTTTTTTACTTTTTATCCTGTTGAGGTTGTCGCCAAACTACTATATTGTTTATATTGTTCTCTTGTATTGTATATAGCAGTGAGGACAGCTCACATCTTCATTAGTCTACTGTCAGGACTTGCTTGACTTATTAGCAGCTTCTGGCAGGTGGTATCACAGTCTGGGGTTAAACTACAAGCAACATAAGTGGTGGCAAAATTATTTTCTAGGGTTAGTCTAGTATATAGGTGTAACAATGGAAATGACCAGAAGGTCATTGATAAGCTCTATGGTAAGTTAGCATATAGAAAAGCTATCTCTAGTTCTTAACCTTTTGACCTTTTTAAGCACACGTTAACTTTAGGTTAACACTCTATTCATCAAAGAGAAAGCTACTGCCACTGTTGTGAACTCACACATTCCCTTTAACATCTCACACAATTTGTAAGCCCATTCCATTTGTTTTTACAGCACTGCAGAATATGTTATGCTTTATGAATATAATAAAATACTAATATAACTTGCAATATTTGTATTGGATACAGCGTTCTGTGATACAAAAAAACCACATATGTAAGTAAAGCTTAACAAGTAATAGATGCAATAGAAAGCAAAGAGTTACTTAAAAAAAAAGACACAAGGAATAAGGTTAATCCCTCTTACAATTGGGCTTTCCTAGCAAAATATGGTGTGCACCATAAGAAAATAGAGTAGATTATTAGAAATAATTGGAAAATATTGAAAGACGACCCAGTCTTGGGGTACCATATTCCTAATAAACCAGTATTTATCTACAAAAAAGCACAGTCTCTAAAAAATAAGTTGGTAAGCAGTAGTCTTCCAGGAAAATGAGAACCAGATCTATAAATAAAGGATTCCATAGATGTGGAACGTGTTTGATGTGTAGGACCACTACGAACAAGAATGTTGATAGGAAAACCACTGAATTCGAAGTAAAGGGAAAAAAGTGCAAAATCCATGATTTTATTAGTTGTCATTCCCAAAATGTGGTGTACCTGTTAGAATGTATGTGTGGTATAATTTATATAGGGAAAACCACGAGGAGTTTAAAAAGTAGATCAGCAGAACACATATACAATATCAGGAAAGGTCTGGTAACTCATCCTCTATCAGAACATTTTTCCTGCAAACATAATAGGAGTGAAAACCACATTAAATGTTTCCTAGGGATCCAACAAGTTAAAACCAATTGGTAGGAATATGAGTGTTGAAACGAACCTCGCCAAAAATTAGATGAGATGGATTTTTAATTTGGACACAATAAAACCTAGGGGTCATAATGTGGATTTTGAACTCAAGTGGTTCCTAGAGTAATTAGTTTACATATATGGTCTGTTTTTTTATATAAAAGATTTTTTATCTATATTCTGCTATTATGAATTTGTATGGTTTATATGTTTATATATTAATCTCATATATATATTTTCTTTATGTTTTCATGTCATCGGGAACTTCAATCAAACTACGAAAATAATGTGGGAAAATCCCTCTTCTAATATAGGTTAGGATTTTGCTGGAATACAAAGTACAGCAATAATTTTAATAGGAGTGGGGGACGATTTCCCGCCATTTTGAAGGGACAAAAACATCATCTGATTGGTGTGGGCATTAGTGAAAAACCAAAACTTAAGGAGAAACACGCCCTGAATGAATAGATGGATAATCCACATTATCCGGATAATGAATCCAGGAATCAATGTGCTTTTGGAAGAATGGATTTTAGCCACTATTAAATATGGCCAACACAAAATATTCCCTTTGCCAAGTCCTGTCACAAGATGGCTGCCGCATGAAAATGAAACTGGAAGTGGACGATGACATACACGTGTCACTTCCGATTTTGGCAGAATGGAATGCAAAACCGGAAGTGAGCGGGGACACACGCGTGTCACTTCCAGTTTTGGAGGAAAAAAAAAACGGAGGAGGAGGCAATCAGGATCAGGGGTATTTAAACCCCTCCAAAATGCTACAGGATATCAGTTCCTGAGGAAGGTATTTGTACCAAAATGCCTTGCACAGGATCCTTATGCCGGGACCTTGAAGGACCAATTGCAGCTGAAATTTTCCAACTGGCCTTGTCAAAATCATCTGCGGTGGTGCCGAGCTGGAAGGACCTGGGCCCGAGCCGGGAGCTCATTGCTTCAATGCAAGCTAGCCCACTGCAACACCTTTATATGGTGAGAGACTGGCGGACCATATTGTGATCTTTCATGCTGCTTATTTTTTATTGCTGCCAAAACATATATGTTACACGAATATATGCTGCTAAAAATTGATGCTGCTATATTTAATGCATCCGAATACTTGAATAAGTTTGAGGATAGATAGGCACCCTGTTTGATATGTAATTTTGTTAGGTAAGTTAAGGGTTAAAAGCTGGAGGGGGGTGCGGTTAGTTATTGGTCATTTGAGGAGTATAAGCCTATGGTAGGATTTAGGGGAGGGCTTAGAGGTCCCATATAAATAGCCTGGTGAAGGGAGCCATCTTCCTCTCCAGTTTTATTTCAACCAGGCTGGCTAAGTGTTCATAGACATTACAGTTTTTTTTTTTTGTTTTTTTGTTTGTTTGTTTTTTCTCTCTCTGTATTTCTCTTGTTTCATTCCCATATCATTCCATCTTTCCTTCCATCCTCTCTGTCTCCTTTAAGCCTGCTTTCCTGCCTTCATTGTTTCCATGTTTCCCTCTCTCCCCTTCCTCCCGGCACCTGTTCCCCCTTTTTCCTCCCCCACCCCCCCTGTTTCTGCCATCACCATTCCCCGTTATCTCCCCCCCCCCTTTTTCCTCCCAGCTAGTGACAGAATGCCCCGACCCCGGCGCCGACACCCTCCCCTGTTACCCCCAGCAGCGAGGGCCGTGGCCCGAAGCAGGCCGCGATGCCACACCCCCTCGCGGCCCCACTTCCAGCACCAGTGCGCCAGGAACCTCTGCAGTTTCCCTCCTGTCCTGACCGCCTGGCTCTGCAGCAGCGCCGTGAGCAGCCCAGGCGGCTCCCGCTCCCCGGCCCCCCTTCCTCAGCAAGCGGCCTGCTCGCGCCCTGCAGCGGCTGTTGGCCCCGCCCACAGGGTCGCGGCGCCCATTTTAAGTAGCACCAGCCTCAGCACGGCATCCTGCCCAGCCCCCTGCGACCCCGCTGCTTTGGCAGCAGGGGGGTCCCTCCCTGCATAACCCACTGCTGCTCCACAGTCCCAGAGCCCCCCCTCCTTGGTACAGCACTCACTGGGGATTTCACATCACCGGGGCCCCAAGTGCACCACCCAGCTTTTTGCCCCCCCCATTTCACCCGCCCCCATTGAGGGGGGTTACACCCCCCTTGCCTTTGGGGGGCGTCTGGCATGCAGCATATAACTCTTGCCCGCACTATCTTTTAATTGCGCAGCACTCAGTTCCCCCCTTAATTTCCTGCCATCAGGCCCCCGCACACACTGCCGTTACAATCTCCTTCCCCCCCCACCATCCCCTGCCCCCTCCCCCACTATGGTCCATTACACCCCCCCGCCTCAACCCCCGAGCCCTGACCCCCTTTGCCAGGGGTTTTTGCCTCACTACCAGGCACAGCGGCTGCCCCTTCCTCGGCCACATGCCCCCACAGCTGCATATTCCCACACCGCCCACATGCCACAACACCCACTCCCCCCCTTGCTACCCCCCGCCAGCCCCTGCCCCCGTACCCCTGCCGCCCGCAGCAACCCCGGCCCCCCCTCTTGCAGCAGGTGCTGTTGCATTGGACTCACTGGTTAGTGTCTCGAGCCCCCAGGTCACAGTTTCGGAGCATTCCAGGCTTATTGTCGATGTCCGTGGTTGAATGGTATGGTGATGACGTCGACTCAAGTCGTGGTGGGCGCACCGCGCAGCGAGGGACTGTTGGCGAACACACAGGAGGATGTGGCTGGTTCTTCTACGTCAGGATCCGGTGAGCATGGTCTTACTCCATCACGCAGTGCGCTTCCCGCATACACTGTTTCTAACGATGCTTCCAGCTCATCCGAAAGGCCGCGCAAGCGCATACATTACTTAGCGCGCAAAATTAAAGGGAAGCAGGGGAGCACTAAGAGGTCTATCGTAGTGTCGGCAACTAAAGGTGCCGTATGCAGGGGGAGGTATGGTTTCACTGCGCGATTACGGCTATCCTTAGGGACTTAAGATCTAAATTAGAGAGGATCAGGAAGGGTAAAATTGTAGATATGTTGGCGATTTCGGCCGATGTTAATAGGGTTTAGATCAGGCTACTAGCTGGGATAGTTGCAGAGGATGCCCGTAGTTCGTACCTGAATTAAGCGGCAGGTAGGTACGTTTTTCAGAGCCCTACCTTGAGCCCAGACATGGGGATTATTATGAATGTGCTAAAATACAAACACATGGAACAGGCATGCGTCATCTGAAGGTACAGCGGTCATCCAGCCAAGGTGTGCGCGCTGGTCTGCGGCACAGGGGCAGGTCAAGGGGAATATTGAAACGAGCAGCGTGGAGGTATTCAAAAAAGCACCGTCACTGATTAATTTGGGGTTTTTTGGCGTGAGTTTGCATTTACCTTTGACACGGGAGTTATCCAGGGTTTCTAAGAGGAATCTGAAAGCGGCACATAACCATCCAGAAGTCGTTAGGAGTAAAGTGGAGGTGGAAGTCAGGTGGGGGCGCATGTGCGCCCCCTTTTGCTCCCCCCCTTTTTTAGAGGGTTTAGGGGCGTCGCCTTCTAGGAGGCGTCGTGGAAGGAATTAGGTAAATTTGGGTTGACACAGGGTCTCTCTTACCCAAATGGAAGGGTTGGGCAACCATGCAAAATATCTGTCAGATCACTGCGTCGTTTTCCAGTCTAGCAGACATGCACTGGAAATGGCGTGAGGTTTCGGGGGGAGGGCTCTACTAGCTAAGGCAAATATCAAATCTGCTATTCAACTGCTGCCCATGTCACCCCGAGTCCTTTAAATATATGGGGTTTGGAGTTGCAGGGCTCAATTTACGTTAGACAGATAGAAAGCCCTTATGGCCTTGTAGTTAAGATGACTGTTTTACATGCCGGCCGATGGGCCTTTCCATTTCGTGTACTTCTTTGAGTGTTTTTAGTTACTATTTGCAGTGGTGTCCAGGTGGGTATAGGACATACTGTTGTGTCCCGGTACCTGGAGTTTTTTCATGTTAAGGGGCAAGAAGATACCCGAGTTTGTGAGTATTTATTTACTTTCCTTACGTGTTGCGTCGTTATGGGAGCCCCGGTAGTTCATGGCAAGATGGAGGGTTCAGTTATGCGCATATCTTAATTGGGGATAGAAATCGATACCTTGATAGGATTATGCCGCTTGCCTATGGCGAAAGATGTCATTTTTGGGGAGTTGCTAGAAGCATTTAATTTTGGCGGAAAAAGGTTTAGCTAGTACAGTTGCAATCGCTGTTGGGCCCCCTCAGTTTGGCATTTAGAGTCATACATAGGAGTCGGTTTTTCAGTAGATGGCTAGAAGGAGCCGCAGCAGGGGTTAGGAAGCCTCGTCACCTCATATGCGTCCCCTCTGCAGCGGAGTGGAGATGCTGCGCATTTGTTTGGTTGTTATGCGCAAATTCAACAGAGTACAATTCTGCACGCGTCACCTGTAGCCAAGTTCGAACTTAGGCTGTTACAGATGCGTCCTGTTCCTTAAGTGGTGCATTTGAAGGGGAGTGTGGCGCGGAGCCTTGGCCGGTTTCTTGTGGGGTTCAAGGCCTAGACAGGAACATCCTTATAATTGAGAATTTTTTCAATTGTAGTGGCAGTCGAACTGCGGTACAGCAAACTTGGCAATAGGCAAATCCTGCTTTGGTGTTAACTTAGGAGTGGTATAGGCAGGCACTAATCAAGGACGAACTTAGATCCGGCCTCTCGGTTGTTAGGCATTTACACGGCTATGTGTTTAAGGAATATTGAGTTTAGGGCACGGCATGTTTCGGGCATTGCTAACGAGATAGCGGACATCTTATATCGTTCAGTGTGACAGGTTTCATTCGCTCGCGCCTCCTGCTAATTTACATGGTTTATCCTTCCCCTTCCATGCCTGGCGGGTCGTCGCGCCGGCATCAAGGGCCTCACACTGAAGTCATTGGCTCCAAGTACACGCCAGTTTTATGAGATTGGCAAGGTTTTTAGCTTCCAAGAGCGGGAGTTTTCAGACGGTTGATGATTGTATGGCAGAGTTTGTCTGTAGCTGCTATGACAGGGGTCGTTCCAAGGAGGCTTTGTCTCCAGCGTTACCCAGTATAATTTTCCAAGTTGCATGTTTGGCGGATTCTGACAAATTATTTGTATTAACCAAGGCATTTAATAGGGTGGGCAAGAGAGTATTAACCAAGGTATTAATAGGGTGGGCAAGGGAGCATCCTAACACAGGCATTGCGTGGAGCCCAATCAACCCAGTCCTATTACAAGATTTAATTGGGATAGTAAAGGGGTTTGCTTTGGTCAAGTGGGAGGCACCCCCCCCCTTTGTTAGCATTTTCATTAGCTTACTTAAGTGCTTTTAGAATGGGCGAGCTAGTTGCTGCTACTAAGATTTCTGCGCTATCAGGTTTAATGTTCAAATAAGGTGGTTATTAAGCCGGTATTGATCTTATGCTGAATACATGGGTCTAAGACAGACTAACTGGCCAGGGAGCGATGGATTTCTATTCAGATGCATGCAGATCCCGTGAATTTGGCCAGTTGCTCTTTGGGGTACTTTAATAAGGTTCGCCCTCCAGGTGGCAGGCAGTGGTTATCCATGTTAATCTAACCTCCTTTGTCCTGATCGTAGTTTACGAGGGTGTTTCAGAATTATATTATAGCTAGGGCGGTGGAAGTCGTATTTAAAACAAGTGGCTTTAAGTAGTTGTGCTCCTTGCGAGTTTGTTGGGAAACCCAGGGGCCTTATGCCTACTGCCGCTAGGGATTCTGAAAGGATTTTCAGCTTTTTGTCCTCAAAGAGGTTTTGCTGTTTTTCATCTTCAGATGGGTCACCCAACTATTTGTTTCCCTTTCCTTGGGGTTAGATTGTTGTTGATTTTATACATACCGTACCAATTTCTGTCTGTATTAAATACCAATATCTGTCTGTTATAAATGCCAATTCTTTCTAGGTGAACTTTCGGACAGGGTTGTCCGGGTGTGGGATAATTCCTATATTTACTGGGCTAGCCAGCACCCTTTGGAGTTACAGGCCCAATTTTTTGTTGTGAGTGGGTAAGTTGCATTGCTTAGGATTACGAGAAATGCACTGAAAGTGCCTGCTAGATGCCCCATGGGCAGCAGAGGAGAATTTTGGGGCCAGACTTGGGAGGCAATGTTTTGGGCGTGTCGTGGGTAGTGAACGGATATGGCCTTTGCACGCCTGTCATTTAGCGTTTGGCGGACACGTCATAGAATACCCAAGTTTATGTTACGGGGTGGAGAGTTTTTCATAGGCCCGATGGGGTACACCTCACGGGTACGCGTCTAGACCGGTTGACCAGTGACATCTGCAGTTTTCACTTTAATGAAGAAGGTCACAGTTTTTGGTGGCGGGTCTGGTTCTGCGAACCGGGCTTTGGCGGGAAGCAGTGCTCATGGGCGGCCTATTATTAGCGCAGGAGTGCCTGTGGTAGCATTCTTCCTTTGAGAGCGGCCAGTTTGTCACCGCCTAAAGGGGGGACACGGTCATTGTTCCAAGGGAGGGACCAATGCTGCGCCAATTAGTGGAGGATGGTACTGCCCCAGGTCAGTCTGTGCAGGGCGGGGATCCGCCCCTTTTATTAGTATTGGTATCCTTTGGGCTGTGGACTCAGAGCACTGCTTTCTTCTTGCCACCTATTCTAAAATTTCAATTTGATCAATAAATTCTGGCTGTGACCTCTTTTAATTCCATATACATGTGTCAGTGTGTTATTTCTAGGTTTAAGTTAAGTTAACAAAAGGGAATAATAAAACAAATGGGTGACTTAGTGATACTAATTGTTTTATCTTATATTTGATAGTGTTGTTTATGAATTCATGTTTTAAAACCAGTGGAATAAATATTTTCCTTCCCCTGACTTCATGTCTTATCGGATATGTTGAAAGGTGTATGATCATTCATCTTAATAGAACCTAGCGCCATTCACTATACGTATTTATGTATTTGAAATGAGTATCAGGGTTAGACTGTGGGAGGGGGAGGGTTAGGCTGCGGGAGTGAATCATTAGAGTTAGGCTGCAACTGTACTCCTATAGATATATCTGTCTGGTGGGAAGGAAAATATGTATGGGAGCAAATAACAATAGAAATTTGCTCCCAAACACTGGAAAATGCACCAGAATTTCCTTCCCACTAGACAGACTGGACATATATATCTATAGGTGTGTACACAGCCTTAGGCTGTAGGTGGGGTGGGTTAGGATTAGAATATTTACCAAAATCCATTGGGATTTTGACCATTGGGATGCCACTGTTGGTCTTCTGACCATCAGCATTGTGATCGTCTGGATTCTGTACCCAACCTGTTATAAGTTTTATTTAAGCCATACTTATGTACTCTGAGGGAATGTCAATGAGAGTCCCGAGTTCATTGTGGCCAGCCTCCCCCGAGTGAAGTGGTGGTCAGTGGCTGGATGAGAACATTCTCATTGATTAGCACCCATTATGCACCCCCCCACACACACACTTTACAATGCAGTGAATTGCAGCTTTGGATAACAGGGCAAGGCATAACGATGCATTTGCCACACCATGCTTCCCTGCTATCTCCACTTGATGGCCTCCTTCTGGAGCCAGATTATCTGCACGTATAATTTAAGTATATACCAGGGTATTTTAGTTTATATTGTATTTTGAATCAGAACATGTTGATGAAATGAAAAAAAATGGATGTAGACAATAGCTATAAAAATATAATAAAATGTTTAACGAAAACTTCCTTCTTGTAAAACATATATTTTTATTGCACTGTGACTGAACTGGTATGTTGATCAGAGCTGACTGGGCCTCCGCTGGAGATGCCATTGATCAGACATTTCATCTGTTAAAAGCTCTGCAGTGATTGAACTTGGATCTGATCTCACAATCTTTCAGTCAGAGTTCACTGTGGTGATGACATTGTATTAGTGAGAAGAATGAGCATCTGAAGGTTGAGAGAACACAAAGGTAATGATTACTTTTAAGCTTTGACTAGAAAATGGCCAGAAAGCTGTGTTGTTCACAAATGTTTGCAAGGTCCAAAAATTAAGATTTTTTTATAAGGTGTCCGGTTCCCTTTAAAATTAATGGTAGACTACATTCGCATGTTGATTGATTCATCCCACTGAAATGGTCACCTCCATTATTTATACAAGTTAAGCCTTGGAAACACTTTAACACTTTGATTTCTTATAATCAGAAGGGTTTTTGAAAAGTCACATGAAACCTCAATGAGGTGTCACTTGTTGTTGGCACCTACATATGTATATATATATATATAGATATATATATATATATATATATATATATATATATATATATTGTATATGAAGGGTTCCCCAGATCATTCTTAAGTCTAATTGTGCTATTTAATGGACCTTTTAAAGCTGTGTGCTGTGATTGTGGGCTCATGATGTTAGGTAAATGATAAGTCTTATATTTAAAAAAGAGCCAGGGCTACATAATTGTGAGGCAATAATAAGTGGCCTTAGTGTGTGGTTTTCAAATTTCTTGAACTGTAGGAATGTTCTTGACTCGTGCATTTTGTGTTGATAATTAAGGTCCAATCAGGGTGAGTTTAGGGGCGGGCTTTAGGTAAGTTCTTATGCTAGTTCTGACAGGAACTGTTCTTCTTTCCATTTTGTATTCTTGTCTTGTTTTATCTTTGTCTTGTCTTGTTTGTTCACTAACTTTTCTCTTTCAGAGGCGGTCAAACGTGGTGGAAAGACACGGCTCACAAGTGGCTACATAGAGCACACGGGTGACTGATGGACATTTTTCTTTTTGATATCAGCGAGAATGCCATTATCTTAGGGGGATGTATTTATTAGACCACCAGATGAAATGCCGCTGGTCTAAATGCCGATGATTCAAGTCCGACACGGGACTTAAGATAGGCATCAAAATACTAACGCCTATCTTAATCATGATGCCAGAATCCTGACAGATGCCATACTGAATGAGGTAAGTCTGGGGTTAGTTAGCTGCGGGGGGCAGGGTTAAGTTTAGGCCCCCCTGGGGGAACTTAGGGTTAGGCACTCCCCTGGGAGTGTTAGGGTTAGTCTAGGGAAAGGGGTGGTCAGGGTTAGGCACCACTGGGGGGAGGTTAGGGTTAGGCAACCCCCCGGGAGTGTTAGGTTTTGGGTGCGGGAAGAGGAGGTTAGGTTTAGGCACCCCCGGGGGGACTTAGGGTAAGGCACCACCCCGGGAGTTTTAGGGTTATCCACCTCCAAGGGAGGATTAGAGTTAAGGGGGCAAAGGGGAGGCTTAGGATACTTATCAGCCGGCATCGGGATCTCCTCCTGTCAGGCTTCCACAGCTGGGATTTGAACAGCCACTGGTATTTTAATCCCATTTTAGGGATGGACCTGATCTATAACTTGCATTCAGTTATAAAATATAGCTATGACCTCATTCATTCCAAAAGTTGTTGCCCGAGTCTTTATTTCAGGTCTATTGGGTGGAGAGTCTAATCAGAAATGCAATTTCTGGTGTTTCAAAGCCATCTACTATAGACGGCTAAAAGGCTTTCAGTGTTTTGGTCTGAGAGGTTTATATAAAGTAGACTGCAGAATGGACATAATTTACGACTGAAACAGCACACACAAAAATTCGCTATTAGACATTAAACTGCAAAGAACCTCTCTCATGCACAAAAATAACCTCCTGCCTCGCATAAAAAATAATTATTTAATATATTACTTAAGCACACTTTAATATATGGCTGAATAACTAAGAAATCACCAATCAGTGTCAGTAGATTGTACTCAAGCAGCCAATCATAAGCAGTTTGCTAGTGCCAGCGAATGTCATTATCTGTATCATCCTCAATATGCTCCTGTCCTACACTACTTGCAAATAATATGGTTTCCTATAATATATGCACATTTTTCCCTGTCTGCATCTGTTTGCAATTGCGCAAACAGACCCTTACTGTGCTTGGCCTACGTTAGAACACCCTCATCGCACTGTGGCCCTGAATCAGGGCGGGCGCTTCTTTTTTTTAGTTGCGGCCTTTTGGCCGCTCGCATAGCTGTGGGTTACACCCACAGCTTATGCGAGCGGAATAGGTGATGGTCGCGATGGTAAAGACCATCGCGACCATCGGGCTTGCGCGAGACCCTTGCGGTAGGGTCTCGTTGACGCAAGTCCCGAGTGATGTCAGTAGGGCCTGCCCTCAAATGGCAGGCGTTCCTGCAGGAACGCCTCCGTTTGCCCAGCCACCCTAGCTGCAGACAGGCATAGCACAATCATGGCAGAGGATTGCTTCTCAAAGTGATTGACAGTCATGGACTGTTTGGGGCGGTTACAGGGAGTGGCAGCAAAAATGCAGTCGCATCAATTTTCAGGGCATGTCTCAGCATATTATTGCGATCCTGTATGCAGAAAACATGGTGCCAGCATCTCATTACCTGCAGCCATTTTGCGCAACCATAGGGTTACTCAGGTGGTGAATTATTGAAGGCTACATGTTTGTATACACTTGCTTGGCCGTCTCAATACATTTTCAGGTGGATACAGCATTAGCATTTTTTCACATAGCTGTGTATGGGATCACAGCTGCGAGTGCATTAGTGTACATAATATATGCTGCAGGTGTTTCCACCCCTTGCTAAACAAAGTGTTGTCTAAAGCTTGCCAGCAGGGAAAGCTAGATTTGGTAGACCGGGTCTTAAATGTTTGGATGATTCATTTCTCATAGATGTGAAATGGGTCATAGAGCTACAGTAAGTGTGAAGTTACTGAATACACAACTACAGAAGGTTCAGAATGGAAGAACTAGCAGATATCCCTTGTTTCTTTTGGCCTCAAAGTAGACCTATAGGTGGTTTTCTATTTGGTCTCATTCTACCACAACAATAGGCATCCTTTTAATTTTCTAATTATAAGTCCACTTGTTTCACACCACTGTAATGGTGTTTGAATTCTAAATAGCAACCAGTACCTGCACACATTTAATGAAAGCAGTGCCTCCATACTATGTTATTGTCACATGTATCAGAAAGGAGTCCATTGCATAATAGACTGGGGCATATTAATCAGTCACCAAGATCTAACTCCATAAATGAGCTAAATTCTACTCTCACTCCCTCCCAAAACTTTTTTTTGGGTGTTTGTGTGTGGGGGGAGGGTGGGGGGAGGTGGTATTGGGGTATTTGTTGGAGATATCCCTTTTTCTCTGTGGCAGCTCTTACAGAAAGTGATCAGAAATTAAGTTTCACTGATAGTTCAAAGTCAGAATATACAGGCTTAGAAAAGGCTATTACAAGAATGAAGGCCTTGCACTGGAGGCTCTTCCATGTTCATCTACACTGCAGACTATACAGTATTTATAACCTATTAAGATTTGCATTTCTAGAAGGTTGGGAAGCATTCACTTAAAACCAGGTAGTGAGAGTCAAATGGTCTACAAAGGAGAAGTAGGCTCATAGCAATCTACTCAAAGTAAAGGCCACCAATGTTAACCCTCAGAGTTTTAATTCCCAGTCACCTATGGGAATTTGCAAATTAAATTTGTCTGGACAACTGTGGTTTCTCACTTAAACAAGAGGTGAGGCTCTCGTCCTTTGTCGCAAAAGCACTTATTCAAACCCATATTCAAAAGCTATTCATCTAACAGCAATGTACATTCTGGGTAAAAAAAAATAACTGGATAATTCTCCATCGCCAACATCTTACTTTGGGCAATGTTGCCTTAAATGAATATTGCAAACAATGGTTCAAACGTTCATTGGTTCTTAGAATAGATTGTTTTCAAACTCCTTTCTAAAGTTCAGGTTCCCACCTGTGTGTCCAGGGTGTATAACAAGGGAGCATTCAATGGGGATGTAATGTCTTTCCAATGGTCAAACTATATTCTCCATATGACCTTTTACCACCTGTTTTTCGTCTGAAGATGCTATACAAAATGAGAGCAGATCAGGTATCCTAATTAATCCTGGTTTATCCTCTCTGGACATCTATGGTTCAAATTGTCCCTGTACATGTGGAGAATTACATCAATGGACAACTAACAGGTTCAAGATTGTCTTCTTCTACAGTAGTCCTTATCATTACCTCATTGAGATCAAGCAAGAACCAGATATACTGCCATTATTAGAGAATTTAATGCATGGCATAGTACTTCTACTACAGCTAGATCAACTTATCTCTCTCATGGACTGTTAGACTTCAAATATGAAGCATGCCTAGTATCATCCACAAATTGCTGTTATGGTTCAACTCTTGCCTTTTTATCACCAAGGCTAACTGAACATGTTTTATCATTGCTTAATCAGAAGAGGCTTTCCTACCCATCACTATTAATCCACAGTATTCTAGTACTTGGAATATAGAACAATTTTGAACCTTCTAAGCCGCCTCGGACACAAGTTCAGAGAGTGTCCTTTAATTAAGGCTGAGCTAACCTTAATTAATATTACCAATCCCAAACACTCTCCTTTGAAAACCGTATAGTTGAGTTTGAGGTTGTGCTTAGACTGCTGGGGGAAGGTTAGATTTAGGCTGTGGGTAGGGAGCGAGGGTTAGGCTTAGGGGTTGGGAAAGGGTTAATTACTGGCAGGTGTCGGTATCCTAACACTGTCGGGATTCTGACCCCCGGATCCTGAGTGTCGGCATCCCGTACACAACCCATTTCTTAATAACTTTTTCATCTATTTAACTTTTTTTTATTAGTTTTACTTAAAGTCGTAACTATCCTTCCTCAGCACAGGCACATGCCCTTTAGCTGACTAATGCAGATGCAGATTTACAGCTCATGGGCAAGTACAGTGTTCTTTCCCTTCAAGCTAAATGTTTCCAGTCAGCACCTGTTCCCAGTTCCTGGGATATGATGATTACAGATATAGCACCAGTTCCTGGGATATGATGATTACAGGTATAGCACCAGTTCCTGGGATATGATGATTACAGGTATAGCACCAGTTCCTGGGATATGACGATTACAGGTATAGCACCAGTTCCTGGGATATGATGATTACAGGTATAGCACCAGTTCCTGGGATATGATGATTACAGGTATAGCACCAGTTCCTGGGATATGACGATTACAGGTATAGCACCAGTTCCTGGGATATGGCGATTACAGGTATAGCACCAGTTCCTGGGATATAACGATTACAGGCATAGCACCAGTTCCTGGGATATGACGATTACAGGTATAGCATCAGTTCCTGGGATATGGCGATTACAGGTATAGCACCAGTTCCTGGGATATGATGATTACAGGTATAACACTACTTCCTGGTACTTCCTGGATCTATTGCTATTTTCTTAGTACAGCCATATTAATTTAAACTTTAAAAAGGTATGTAAATAAAATTTTTAAGTCAAACTCCACTAAAACATTGTTTTCAACATACTTGTATAAGAGATTTACTCCCTGTTCCACCTGAAACACACAATGCCCCCAATATTATTTTACAGAAAATATGTTGGAATGTCATTTTAAATGATAACTGAAAGTGGGTATACATTTGAAGCCAGTGATCGGAAACCTGATACACTTCCTGGGCCACATCAGCAAGTCCTCTAACCTCCAAAAGAACCACACTTATAACTACACTTTTACTCTTAACCTCAGTAGTAAGTTAAAATCATATGTTTAATCACTGAAAGATACCCCTATCTGTAAAAACATACAAGCATTTCAAGCTATAAAAAAACATTGTTGGTAAAACAAGAAAGAATTTGGGGATACAAGAGAAGCTTTGGAGGGACGCATGTGGCCCCATGACTGCTTTAAAGTTTAAACTGATGTGTAAAATTATTCTCTGTACTGGAACATGAAGTATTATTTGAATTTAATTGAGATTATATAAAAATGTTGATGAGTCCCAGGTTTGCTGCAGAAACAAGAGATCTCTGCTCATTAGTCATTGAACATTTTGATTGACTGCCTCAATTAAAATGATATTTAGAAACATTATTATGCATTGCATGGAATGGAGATATAGAGCCATAAAAAACTGGAACAAAGGCTAAAAGTCACATTATTCCTCAGTAAATAATAAAAAAATAAAGCAGCCCATCATAATGTACAAATTAACTGAATGATGGGGTTGATGCCAGGGGTGGAACTACTGGCCGGTGCACTGCAGCGGGGCCTGCCGCAATATAGAGGTCCACACTGCATGGCGCCAGGATGCAGTGCAACTGCTGGTCGGGTAGGCACCAAGGCTGTGACTGACCTGGCTGGCAGCTACACGCAGAGAGGACCAGGGGCAGGGCACAGTTCAGTCAGGCTCAGCGCTGCAGTGCACTACTTGGTAATAAATCCTGCAGTGGGGTCAGAGGAGCATATGCTGAACTCTTGTTGGAGGAGCCCCAGATGCTCCTCTGACCTGGAGTTTAGCAGCAGTGCGGCCTCATGGGTGTGACTCATTGTGAGGCTGTGAATGCTGCTCTGCCAGCTGCCTGATGATGCTGCTTGTGAGTACACTGTGTGGGCACTATAGGTGGCATAATGTGTCGGGACTACAGTGTAGCATAATGTGTGGGGACTACAGGTGGCATAATGTGGGGGGACTATAAGTGGCATAATGTGTGGGGACTACAGTGTGACATACTGTGGGGGGCACTACAGTGTGGTATAATGTGCCGGGCACCCACTGCATCTCGCTGTCAACCACTGCCTGTCACCTCTCCCTGTCACCCACTGCCTCTCCCCTCTCCCAGTCACATACTGCCTGTCACCCTCTCCCTGTCACCCACTGCCTGTTACCTCTCCCTGTCACCCACTGACCCTCCCTCTCCCCATTACCCACTGCCTGTCACTTCTCCCTGTCACCCTCTTCCTCTCACCCTTCTGCTTTTCCCTGTCACTACTGCCTGTCCCCTCTACCTATCACTCCCTACCTGTCACCCACTGCCTATCCCCTCTCCCTTCCACCCATTACCTGTCAACTATCCCTGTCACCCACTGCTTCTCCTGTCACCTCTCACCCTCTACCCTGTCACCAACTGCCTGTCACCTCTCCCGGTCACCCACTGCTTCTTCCTGTCACCCACTACCTGTCACCTCTCCCTATCACCCTCTCCCTGTCACCCACTGCCTCTTCCCTCTCCTTGTCACCCACTTCCTGTTAGCTCTCCCGTCACCCTCTCCTTGTCACCTTCTTGCCTCTCTTTGTCTACCTCTTGTGTCTCCCTTTCACCCTCTACCTCTCCCTGTCACCCACTGCACTTTGAACTTGGAGTAGGGTGGGGGAGCGGGGCCCAAAGCAAATTTTTGCAACTGGGCCCACCACTTACAAGTTCCGCCACTGGTTGATGCATATGGCGTATACTGTATTTAATCACCACTTCTTGGCTCTGTGCTAAAGGCCAGTAAACCTTATAAGTTACATGATAACTTAAAACTTACATCATGCAAAATTTGCACTCAACCATTGCAACCAATCAGAGACTAGCTTTCATTGTCTAACTTGTACTATATAACCATTGCCAAAAGTTTTAGAATGACACAAGTATTGGTTTTCACAATGTCTGCTGCTTCAGTTTTTATAATGGCAATTTGCATATACTCCAGAATGTCATGAAGAGTGATCAGATGAATTGCAATTAATTACAAAGTCCCTCTTTGCCATGACAATGAACTTAGGAGCTCATTCAGACCCACTCACTAGATGCGTGCGGGTGCACACTGCATATGCAAATCCAGCGCACGCCCAGCAAGGCAGGCGATCGCACGGCAAGGCATTAGCATGCACACTCTGTTTTGGCGTGTGATCACTTAGTGTATGCAGACACCCACCAGCCATTCTTTAGGAGGCCCACTTACGCACGTCATCTCCTAGAAGTGCATGAAAACATTGGTACATCGAACACCATTGGATGCGATCGCAGTGCTTGAGGTTGACTATTCCCTGCCGCAAGCACTGCGTTCACTTCAGAGTGAAATCCCACCAAGTGACGTGTACTATGACGCTGCCTTTTAATTATTCATGTCTCTGAATTGGCATTGAAACACTCAGGCACGCCTGTGTTCGTACCTCCACTCCCCCGTTTCCAGTGGCCAACCCGTCACCACCCACAAACGGCTTCTCCTGTCACTCTCTCTGCTGTGCAGTCTATGCGCAGCGAGCGAACACATCCCAATCTCTCGCAGTGGTTCGCGCACGTGCATTGCGATGCGTATGCATGCGCATAAAGCGACTATCGGCCAGCTACGAGCGTTCGCATCATAGTGAGCGGGTATGAATCAACGCCTTAATCCCAAAAACAAAATTTCCAATGCATTTCAGCCCTGCCACAAAAGGACCATCTGACATGATCTCAGTGATTCTCTCATTAACACAGGTGAGAGTGTTAACGAGGACAAGGCTGGAGATCACTCTGTCATGCTGATGGAGTTAGAATAACAGACTGGAAGCTTTAAAAGGAGATTGGAGCTTGAAATCTTTGTCCTTCCTTTGTTAACCATGGTTAACTGCAAGGAAACACGTGCAGTTATCATTGCTTTGCACAAAAAGGGTTTCACAGGCAAGGATATTGCTACTAGTAAGATTGCACCTAAATCAACCATTTATCGTATCATCAAGAACTTCAAAGAGAGAGGTTCAATTGTTGTGAAGAAGGCTTCAGGGTGTCCAAGAACGTCCAGCAAGCGCCACTATTCAGCTTCGGGATCGGGGCACCACCAGTGCAGAGCTTGCTCAGTAATGGCAGCAGGCAGGTGTGAGTGCATCTTCATGCACAGTGAGGCGAAGACTTTTGGAGGATGGCCTGGTGTCAAGATGGGCAGCAAAGAAGCCACTTCTCTCCAGGAAAAACATCAGGGACAGACTGATATTCTGCAAAATGTACAGGGATTGGACTGCTGAGGGCTGGGGTAAAGTTATTTTCTCTTATTCATCTGGAAGAATGCTTGTCCAGAGAAGGAAAGGTGAGCGCTACCATCAGTCCTGTGTCATGCCAACAGTAAAGCATTCTGAGACCATTCATGTGTGGAGTTACTTCTCAGCCAAGGGAGTGGGCTCACTCACAATTTTGCCTGTAAACACAGCCCGAATAAAGAATGGTACCAAAACATCCTCCAAGAACAACTTCTCCCAACCATCCAAGAACAGTTTGGTGATGGACAATGGGCCTGATTCAGAGCCGGACGCAATTAGCGCTCGCTCGTCCTGAAAATAGGGGTGGCTATTCAAATGAACCGTTCGCTGTTTGCGGTCTGTTCACGCCTCTAGGTCTGAACGAGCGTACAAAACTTGCCGTCGTTTTTTAGGAAACTACGCCCCCTGGCCGCTCGCATCCTACGTCATGTCCGCTATTTATTAGATTAATCGAGTACATCGAACAGGGTATGAACTGCTCGCTATTCTTGTGGTTGGTTTTTGCTACCACAATTTTGCGAGCAGTTCTGGCTATAAAATAACCCAGTGACGAGGTCAATGACGCTGCTGTTTTAAATATGCACACCCATAAAACGCCCGTTTTGACCTTTAAGCACGCCTGTGATCGGATCTCCACTCCCCGTTTTCAAGCACCTTCCCCTGTTACCACCCACATATGCCTCTTTCAGTCACTCAAATTAGCAGGCATTCGCTATTTTGCGAGCACATGAATTTCGGCCGCACTGACTGGTTCGCGCATGCTTATAACGATCCGTACACATGCGCAGTTGGGCAAACATCGCTCAGAGCGAACGAGCTGCCACTTACGAGTGGCTCTGAATCAGGCCCCATGTCTTTTCCAGTATGATGGAGCACCTTGCCATAAGGCAAAAGTGATAACTAAGTGGCTTGGGGAACCAAACATTGAAATTTTGGGTCCATGGCCAGGAAACTTACCTTAATCCCATTGAGACCTTGTGGTCAATCCTCAAGA
Organism: Taudactylus pleione; assembly: GCA_031769625.1. Taxonomy (NCBI): domain Eukaryota; kingdom Metazoa; phylum Chordata; class Amphibia; order Anura; family Myobatrachidae; genus Taudactylus; species Taudactylus pleione. The sequence continues at coordinate 13,719,352 of JAUIMM010000120.1, read as the reverse complement.
GGCGGGTGGACAAACAAACACCCACAAATTTTGACAAACTCCAAGCATTGAAATGGCAAGAATGGGCGGCCATCAATCAGTTTGTGGCCCAGAAGTTGATTGACAGCATGCCAGGGCGAATTGCAGAGGTCTTGAAAAAGAAGGCTGAATACTGCAAATATTGACTGTTTGCATAAACGTAATGTAGTTGTCAATAAAAGCCTTTGACACTTATGAAATGCTTGTAATATTACTTCAGTATACCATAATCTGACAAAAAGGTCTAAAAACATTGAAGCAGCAAACTTTGTGAAAACAAATACTTGTGTCATTCTCAAAACTTTTGCCCATGGCTGTACATATAAAAGTTACTTGCAGATTGGTTGCTGTGAGTCATTTGGCACCTAAATCCAATGTTAGTAAATGTATCCTAATAGTTCTTTGTGACATAAGTATATGGGGCCTATTCATTATATTAATTAATGGGGGCTGAGTGGCCCCCAATAATTAGCATTTTAATTCACTTTGAGCATGGAGCAATTAAACATTGTCAGTGTCCTGGCAAATCCAAGCAGCAGTGAAATGTAATACTTACTGGGCATGTGTTCACGCTGGTGCGGTTTCCGGCAGAAGGAGCTGAGCAATGGCGGAGAGATATGAAAGGATCCCTCTTCGCAACCTGGACTCTTCCCCGTAGGGAAGGAGCGGAATGCGGGAACAAGCACCATCTGAAGATGGTGAAGGTTCCTGCAGTCAAGCTCTATACGTTTTGTATTTTCAGGGATTAATGAATTTAATGAATTTAGGTCCCCATACTAGTGTATGGGGACTGTGGGCCATATCGGGACTGAAAGGTAAGCAGGATATATTAGTGGTATGGTCAACATGGTCAAATGGTCAACAATTAAAGGGTCGACAGGATTCAAACTGTTAACATGGTCAAATGTTTGACACACAAATGGTCAACACACAAATGATCAACACATGGTTTTTCATAATTTTTCATTATTTTTAGGTTTTGTGTTAGTCCCTAGGGTTAGGGTTAGGGTTAGGCACCAGGGGGAGGGTAGGATAAGGATTAGGGGTAAAATAACAAAAAATGCGTCAACCTCTTCTGTGTTGTCCTTTTGACCCTGTCAACCACAGTCCATATTGACCTTTATACCCTGTTGACATATTGGCTGTCGACCTATTGACTGTCGATTTAGACACTGTCAATCTTTTATACGAGACCCCAGGGGACGGACATATAGGGGGAAGTATATGTATTGGTTATAGTTGTGGCAAAATGGCTTCACTTCATTCAGAAGCATTTGTAGTTAAGCAATTTACTAGATGTTGATACATTCAGAGATGGGTATAACCTTCAGCCTAAATTCAAAGCTACTTAAGGCTTATGTTCTGCTTAAGGCTTTGTTCCAAGATGTTCTGGGCACAGATAGGATAACATGTCCTGCCCATTGATAGTCAGGATGCCCCAGCCTTGCAAACACCTACCAAAGACAAACCACATGTTTTCACCATATTCCTTGTTCTATATATACTAAATGTCTATCTATATATCGTGTGATGTGATTCGCTGCTTTAGTTAATCTGCCTAGTGATTGTAAATGTATGACATCAGGGCCTGATTAAGCTTGAGACGGAATTGCAAAGCTGCTCACAAGCAGCTTTGCAATTCCGCTTGTGCTGATATGGTAATGCAGCAGGAGGAATCACACCTCCTGCTGCATTACATATCCGAGTTGCGTTGTCCAACGCAGCATCATATACTTTGCGGGACATCGGCCGATTAAGGTGACACATGGGGTCACGCAGCCGGCTGTCGCAGTTGAGATGAAGAAGCCAAGAAATCTCTGTCAGTCGTTGGAGATCCTGGCTTCTTCCCTCCCCCCCAACAGTGGCGACATGCCTCCACCCACAACCTACAGCAGACTGTCAATCATTGACAGTCTGCTGCCAGTCTGCGAGCAGGATCGCAGACCCGTTCTGCACATGCGCAGTACAGGTCATTCGCCTGTGCAGATTCCCGAACATCGGGAATCTGCGTTCAGCAGTGCTCTGGTGTGCACTGATGAATCAGGCCCTCAGTGCATAAACATAGTTTAGTGCATCAAGAATATGCTGAACTGTCCTCATGTTGCAGCATGACTTTCTTGCTATTTTGCAATAAACAGGTATTTAATTTTGGATCTTTATATATATATTGAGAGAGATATAGATATATGGAACATAGGAGTAAAGTATGTACTGTATATTGGACCAGTGGCGAGCGGGGTGCGTGCCCTGGGCGCCGTTGGACCGGCGGCGTGGGGGGGGGCGCCGCCGGCCATGGTACCGGCCCGCCCACCCTAGTTAGCCAGTGTAGCGCCGACCGCAATGAGTGCGGTCAGCGCTACACATTTACACAGGACCGACACTAGGCTTCCAGCGCCGGTCCTGTGCTTCACACCTGAGCCCGTTCCCTCCCCCTGAGCGCTTGCCCAATAGCGCTAGGAGGCGGGCTCAGGCTGTGCATAACACACGCATCGCCGCCAGCGCTGGCGGCGATGCGTGTGTTAAACAGCAGCCAATGAGAGTCAGATAGACTCTCATTGACTGCTGCAGCACCCACTGCAAGAGCCGGACTTCCGTCCGGCTCCTGCAGTGGGTAATGGGACTGATGTCATGACGTCTGTCCCATAATGCTGAGCGCGCCAGCCCGGGCGGGAGCGGTGTCACGAGCAGGACAAGGAGCAGAGATTCAGGTAAGTATATTTTTAAGTATATATATATATATATATATATTTTTTTTTAACCTATCTGCACAATGGGGGAGGGGGGTGGCTACTACTGGGGGGACCTCTACTGGGGGAGGGGTGGCTACTACTGGGGGTGCCATTGGGAGGACCTCTACTGGGGGGGCTACTCTACTGGGGACTACTACTTGGGGGGGGAACTACCACTGGGGGCATTATAAAAGGGGCCTACTACTAGAGGCACTGCACTCGGGGGACCACTACTGGGGGCAATAATAGGGAGGGCACTGGATAGGGGGGATCACTACAGGGTGCCTGCATAAGGAGACCACTACTGGGAAAACTGCATGGGGGGGACTACTGCTGGGGGCACTATATAAAGGGCACTGCATAGGGGGGGACTACTACTGGGGGCACCATATAAAGGGCACTGCATAAGGGAATACCACTACTGGGTGCACTGCATTGTGGCGACTGCTACTGGGGGCACTGCATAAGGGGGAACACTACGTGGGGCACTGCATTTGGGGGGGCACTACTGGGGGTACTGAGTAAGGGGAACTAATTGGGGGCTGTATAAGGGGGACCACTACTGGGGATACTGTATAAGGGGCACTACTATGGGCCTGCATAAGAGGGACCACAACTGCATACTGGGGGTACTGTATAAGGGGTACTACTGGGGTTAAGGTGCATATGGATAGGAATGTTCAGCGTGAAAATAAAGGGGTGTGTCATGTTGACATGCCCCATGTTTAAGTGACCATGCCCATTTTTTCCCGTACGCCTGCGGCGCACGCACATCTCGGGATGTTGGGGGGGCTCCCTTTTCAAATTTGCCCTGGGCTACAAATACCCTAGTTACGCCACTGTATTATACATTGGACTGTTTATAAAGGACAGATTAATCTGATGAGTGCAAAACTTTTTTATATTTGTTTTTAGCATTAAATATCTCTTTTTACCATAGTATGCTTATTATTGGATGTAGTTCACATCATGGTGGTCGAGATCCTGGGGCTCAGAATTCCGGCACCGGAACCCCGACACCAGTCACAAACTCGGTGCCAGCATCCCAACGGTAAGTATTGGGGTTAGGTGGAGGGTAAGGTTTAGGGTTAGGCACTAGGGTTAGGGTTAGGCTGCGAGCGGGTGAGTGTTATGGTTAGGCTGTGGGGAGGGAGGGTTAGGTTTAGGGGTGGGGTACTTACCGGTAGGTGTCAGTATTCTAACTTTGTTGGATTGCCGGCTTCGGGATTCTCACCGCCGGGATCCTGAGTGCAGGCATCCCGTACCCAACCCGCTTATTATATATGAACATTTAGGCCACAATACATATACCCATTCTCTCTATATCACTCATGTACTGTATGTAGAGTATGACTGTGCTGTGTGCCACTCAGTAGTACATTGTTTTCAATGAAACAACACGCTGATCATACCTCACTGATTTAACACATTAAATGTGCCATGCACTTACATAGTAACAGATCACACTGTATAAAGCACTTTCATTTAGGCAGGTGCGTGGCAACATCTATGGTCCATCATTGTATACAAAAAGGAGCATGTATTGGTTCAATGGGCCTGATTCAGAGCCGCTCGTAAGCGGCCGCTCGTTCGTTCTGACCGATGTTCGCACATCTGCGCATGCGTACGGATTGTAATACGCATGCGCGAACCAGTCAGTGAGGCCGAAAATCGTTTGTTCGCTATATAGCGAATGCCTGCTATTTTGAGTGACAGAAGGAGGCGTATGTGGGTGGTAAAAGGGGAAGGTGCTTGAAAACGGGGGTGTGGAATTAGATCGCAGGCGTGCTTAAAGGTCAAAACGGGCGTTTTAAGGGAGTGCATAATTAATACAGCAGCGTTATTGACCACGTCACTTGGTTCTTTTTTACTCCGAACTGCTCGCAAAATAGCGGTCGAAAAAAACAGCCACAAGAATAGCGAGCAGTTCATACGCTGTTCGATGTGCTCGATTAATCTAATAAATAGCGGACATGACGTAGGATGCGAGCGGCCAGGGGGCGTATTTTTCAAAATTACAACCGCAAGTTTTGCTCGCTCGTTCAGACTTAGAGGCGTGAGCAGACCGCAATTAGCGAACGGTTCATTTGAATAGCCACCCCTTGTTTTAGAACGAACGACCGCAAATAGCGAACGGCTCTGAATCAGGCCCTATGTTCTCACTTGATAGCTACAGTATGATTCCCATGCCACTCTCCATTAACACCTCATTAGCTGTACCTGTGACAGAGGAATGTACATGTGTGTCCACTCTTTTGCTAGATTTTTTATGATACATCTAAAGGTTTCATTCAAATGTACACAGAATCACAAAGGAATACATATCAGGGTAGGTTTTTAAGGCTTTCCTGACTCTGTTTTGAGTAATTATGCTAATGCATACCAGGTAGCTGAGGGTTAACCCAAATCCTGCTTTATTCTAATCACCTGAAAGCCCATAGATTAATAGTTGTAGGAGGACCATGCCTCCGTTCTGTGACAGACTCTTGATAAATGCATCCAACTCAGACCTCAATGGAGTAATTGAATTATTGTAAACATATTAAATAGTAAAAAAGCACTGCCTTCATTTATCAAAGAATGAGCAGGAGATGTAAGCACTGGTCGTCTCTTTTGGGAATGTCTTAAGTAAGAATCGCATTATAAAGAGATTTTACATATTGAATTAGATATATTCCTGTAACTGATAGCATTACATCACAGACCCTCATTCATCTGTCTTCCTCTGACTGGTGATTTGAAGCTGTATCATCTATTTGACAAAATGTGCACATATGGTAGATACCGTATAATGTAGAGTTGTAAATAGGGCATTCTGTGGTTTGAATAGTTATAGCTATTGACCCTTTCTTGGTAAATTATGCACTTGAGATCCAGTTAATTGTTTTACTATATTGGTTATGTTGGTGAAGAGCGATTTTACAGATGAGAACAAAGGACCTGATTCAGAGCCACTCATTACCGCTGTGCGCTCGCAAGTGGCCCGATGGTTTGCGTACGCGCATGCTTCATTCTGCGCGTGCGCGAACTACTCTGTGCGATCGCAGGCCGCTTGCTCGCCCAGCAAAGACAGCCCAGTGAAATGAGTGACAGAAGTGGCCGTTTGTGGGTGGTAACAGGGGCAGGACACTAATAATGGGGGAGTGGAGGTGCGAACGCAGGCGTGCCTAGGTGTTCCAACGCCGTTTTTAAGGCATTCATAATTAACAGGCAGCGTCACAGTACACGTCACATGCCTGTTTTGTACACTGAAGTCCTCACAGTTCAGGGTAAGGCAACCACAAGCACTGCGATCGCTTCCGATGGTGCTTGATGTACCAATGTTTTAATACTCTTCCTGGAGATGACGTGCGCAAGTGGGCATTTCAACATACGCTAATGGGTGTCTGCATACACAGAGCTATCGCTCGCACAGCCAAAGTGGGTGTGCTTATGCCTTGGCGAGCGATCGCTTCCCATGGCGTCACTTTGACAAATTTGCATATGCTGGATGCAAGCGATCGCATCTAGTGAGCGGCTCTGAATCAGGTCCATAGTGAGCCTGATTCTGAGTCGTGTCCATGTCTACATCTTTTGGCAGTGGTCCATATGCAACTTTATGCAAATAATGCTACAAAGCCCATCCCTGCTGTACATTTGTGCTTCTAAATGTGCAAGCACTGAGATTTCCACTTTCAGCATCTACAGACACTGAAGTACCATCTGGTGCATGTTTATACTCCACCATCAGTAGTACCATTAAAACCTGCACCAGCCCTATAGCAGTTGCAGATTATCTGAGTATGGAGTCCTATGTGTAAGCACACACTTCAGTAATACGCTCGCAAAACTCCCATAACACTCCAATGGATCAGGCTGGGTCAGAGGGAAGGGTGTCATCTCACCCCGAGTGATACGATTTAAACCCTGAGTGACTGCCAGTTGCTGCAGCTACATAGACATGCAGAGCCGGGCCTGGGCATAGGTGACCCTCAGAACTGGCTGGCATCAGCATCTGTATTTATTAAGACAGCTGCTAGTACCTGGGGAGGCTGAGCACTCGGGTGGGGGCGGGGCTGCCTGATGACTCCTCGGATCTCTCAGCCAGTGATCTGAGGAGTGAAAGTAAGTTGAACTATTTGCTTCAGTCTCCTTGGATAATTGGCTGGAAGATCCGAGGTGTCATCAGACAGCCCTGCCCTCACCCAGTGCTCAGCCTCTCCAGAACCGCCCAGCAGCATCCCGGGGCAACATTCCCTTCTTTCTGGTGACATTATATGGAAGTAAATTAAGTGCACCCCAAGGTCAGGGTGGGCCGTGGCCACTGGTGGGGCTAAGGTTACTTTGAGCTGTGGTATTAGGAGGAGGAGCAGAGCAGGGGAGTACAAGGGGAAAGGAGCCCATAGTGTTTGATGTGGATAGGTGAAGGGGAGCACAGTGTAGCATGTGGATAGGGGAAGGGGAGCACAATGTGGCATGTAGATTATTAATATGATTAATAAATGTGTATATATTTATAAATATATATTTATATGTACACATATACACACTATATATATTATATATAATATATGAAAAATACATAAAACAAATGTATATACCATTTATACTCTATCGTTTTCCATCACAGTTTTCTTTCATAGATAAATCACCCAACTCCATAAACATCTGCATTGCGTCTGACTCAGAATCAGGCCCAATGTATGTAAATTGATACATTTGAAACTGAACAAAAAAGGGTGCTGTAACCTGCCACATGGCAGGCTGGCAAGAAGGATTCTATTGGTCAATTTAGGGATGTGCTGGCATTGCTGAGGTGTAGAGTCTAATAAATCCCATGGGCTTCACCAGGGACTGCTGTAACTATCTCTTTAATATACAGTAATTAGCTGGAATGGTAGATACAGTAGTAACATGGGATGGTACAGAATCAGAATACTAAAGAGTGGTCAGGCATAGTAAAAAGTCAGGGTCACACAGGCACAGATCCATAAACATAAGGACAGGAAATGGTTGTCTACAAATAGGCAGGATCAGACACAATAGCCAGGATGCTGGAGCAAAGGAATCAGACCAAATACTGAGACACCGGATATTGCACCGAGCAGGCTTTAAATAGGCAGTGCTTGAATTGAATATAGCACCAATGGTGCTGACGATGATGTGATCACAATTGAAGTTTAGCCTCTAAGGAGAGCCACTGTCCTCAGTATAAAGATCAGAGTGCAGGCTAAGCAGGACAGTCCAGCGGACTAAGGAGACAGTGAGATTCTGGCAGAGCACAGTGGCTTGGCTACATGTTGTTCTACCCCGCCCAGCTGAAAACGGGTATCAGGCTCAAGAATCCACAACAAAAAAAAAGATTATATGCTACTGTAATCAATTGGTTTTAAAAATATAATATATTGGGCATATTCAATTTCATGTCTAGAACTATTCAGTTATATAGCTTTTTCCCTACAAGATAAAACATCTGGTAATGCATGTAAGTTACCCACTGATTCAATATAAAATACAGAATCTAATGGGTTTCCCTGCATAGTTAATTACTGTACCAGCAGTGCATTTTTACACTGACCTTTCCTTGCAGCTCCTGAGTCTTCGAGGAAAAGTGCACCCTATGATAATTAGCGCTCCCAGTATCAGCTGCCAATTGAATTGCTCAGTGCTGACAATTAGCAGCGGGGTTAACCCTGTGGCGGATTTGGTATGCCCCATAGTACAGGCTCTGTATTATGCCTTTTTGTAAGAACAAAGTTTCTTTTAAGCCAAAGAGCATTATCCAAAAGTGAATAGGAGCATAAAAGCAGAATGGTTAGTAGATGTTGTATGGCATAGTGATCCAATTTTTTAGTTTTATTATCCTTATTATTGTCATCATTATTATTACAATTATCATTGTCAGTGAATTCCACTCACTATTTATACTATGCAGAATCAAATTTAAACTTCTCTCACTCAACTACAAAACCCTTAATACCTCCCCCACACCTACACAGGACCGTAACTAGAGTGATGCGGCCGATGCCACCTCACAGAGCCTGATGGTGAAAACTGTCCGCCCACCACAATCACTATATGCCGGGTGCCTGCTGCCATAAGTATTAATAAAAGTGTGGTGCACCGAGCCCCGGCTCCTACACTGATGCGGCAGCCAGCCTGTCACTTTTGCACGCTCAGCCTCATGACCAGGTCCCGCAGTGTCTGTTGGGACAGGAGAGACGCCATGACGTCTCTCCTCCCACAGTTCCTAGGGTGAGGACTCGGATCTGTTGGTACAGGTGCACACACCCAAACAGTTCCAATTGTAAGGAAGCCAGGACAGGCCTAGCAAAGAAGCTGGGAACTTGGGGCCTGATTCAGAGCCACTCGTAAGCGGCAGCTCGTTCGCTCCGAGCGATGTTTGCCCAACTGCGCATGCGTATGGATCGTTATACGCATGCGCGAACCAGTCAGTGCGTCTGAAATTCATGTGCTCGCAAAATAGCGAATGCCTGCTAATTTGAGTGACAGGATGAGGCGTATGTGGGTGGTAACAGGGGAAGGTGTTTGAAAACAGGGAGTGGAGATCCGATCGCAGGCGTGCTTAAAGGTCAAAACGGGCGTTTTATGGGTGTGCATATTTAAAACAGCAGCGTCATTGACCTCGTCACTGGGTTTTTTTTTAGCCAGAACTGCTCGCAAAATTGTGGTAGCAAAAACCAACCACAAGAATAGCGAGCAGTTCATACCCTGTTCGATGTACTCGATTAATCTAATAAATAGCGGACATGACATAGGATGCGAGCGGCCAGGGGGCGTAGTTTCCCAAAAAACGACGGCAAGTTTTGTTCGCTCGTTCAGACATAGAGGCGTGAACAGACCGCAAACAGCGAACGGTTCATTTGAATAGCCACCCCTATTTTCAGGACGAGCGAGAGCTAATTGCGTCCGGCTCTGAATCAGGCCCTTGGTAAGTTTGAGAGCAGGGGATACGAAAGAGCGGGAGGGGGTAGCGGACAGGATGGAGCATAATGCGGGAAGATAATGGATGGAATGGACGGTGGAGACACCAAGACAAGCTTCAGTCATCGCAGGGGGAAGGGCAGGCCACAACGGGGGAGGGGGATACAGACTGAGGTGACCTGGCATATGCTGGGTCCCTTTACTAGTTATAGGTATATTAAATGGGCAATAATTTTAAATAAAAGTATTTACTATATGATCGGGACAACATTTATTATTTTTGACTCTATAGATGGTAGCCACATCAAAATATAATAAATTCTGGCTCCATCATAAATACATTTTTTGAACTGGTGCGCAGTAGGCGGTTGTGCGGCACCCAGCAGTGAGCACCGCAGCAGCTCTCGGTCACAGTGACAGTTCTGACGGTGGCATCCAGCAAGGCAGCACTAGCAGGTCCCCAATTACTGCCAGGTTCAATGGCAGCATCCAGCAACAGGTATGTGTCAATGGAAAGTCAGTATTTTCCCCCCACTATTCTAGTGCTGCAGTGCCTTTAACATTCATATACAGAGCCTTGGGAGGAGGATTTCTATAATTAACTTTTTATAATTATCTTTTCTCCAAGGATGAGGTACTAATGAAGAAGGTGACCTCTAGGCAGTAATGTCAATTATTCTTGGTCACCTACTACATTAGTACCTTATCCTTGCCAGAGTAAAGATCATTTTAATTTACTGACCAGGTGGCAGCTGCATGATCTGAGAGAGGCAGGGTGGAGGTAGGGAGAGCAATATCCTAAAGCATGGCAGGGGGGGCGCCAATGCGCTTTCTTGCACAGGGCACCAATATATCTAGTTATGGCTCTGTCCCTAAATTACCAGCTTTTAAATGTGCCTGTCACTGCTTCCCCCTAACACTTCAGAAACTACATGCGTCTGGTCTGCTCCCTTCTCCTTCTTTGTGTCCACCCATTTCCCTTTAGAATATATACTCTTGTAAACAGAACCTCTCTCGTTTTCAGTTTTGTTTCTTTTTTTATACCGGTCTGTCTTTTTTATACCTATATATGGCTCTATGGAACTGTCTTGTGGCGCCATTTAAAAAATAAATTTACAAGGGACACCATAGAAATTTACATACACTGTACAGTAAATTCACCCAGTGCATATTTACAGGGATATCACAGTAAACTAAGGCCTGTACTGTGTATAGTAAAGAGAATTTATGTTTTTGGCACAATAATTTGATTTATAAATGTTACAAAAATTACTATTTATAAAGAATATGATGTTATTTTTCTCCTTAATTGTTAATGTATGGATTTCCTCTCTGTCCACTGCATGACTTATTTAAATTCATAATATCTGTCCCTGTTTTGCCATGTTCTTAATTGTAAAGGTTAGTGTGTCTCACTTGCTATACTTTACAAGACTTTCTGTGACATTGCATCAATGTCAGTAAACTTTTTGTAAATGTCAGAAAAACTTGTGACCATCTGAAAGTTTCAAGGGGTACAATATGCAAAGATATATATACAAAACAGTTTTCCTGTACCCTAGAAAGATTATTTACAATTCTATAAATAATGTACATTTAATTATTAGAGGTATTGCTATACATGTTAATAGTCCACACTTCAAGTTACTATGTACTGTAAGTAACTGCAATTATGGTTTTTATTAAAACCACAGGAGGGCGCCATTGATTTTCTGTTCTATCATAATTTTGGTTAGCTTCTTTTGGATCAATCCAAACTAGGAATTACATAGGCTTTTTTGCATTTTAAGGTGTCTTAATGTTATGACTGATGGGTATATATATATATATATATATATATATATACATATACACATAGGAATATGTTGGGCAGCACTCGTGGGGCTTTACAGCAGCAAGACAAATAAGGAGACGCTACTCCATATACAGAGTAACGTTTCAGTTGTTATTTCAACTTTCGTCAGAATCGTTTTATATATATACATATATATATATATATATATATATATATGTATAGTACAGTATAAATATATATATATATATATATATATATATAGTAACCCTGATGATGAGGCATGTGCCCGAAATGGTCATTGGATTAAAACTTATTTGCATTAGACAAGACGTGGAGTGCCGCCATTTGTTGTACAATACATTGGACTATTGGACGATCCCGACAGCAGAATGCTGGCTAGGTAATTATGATAGGCGTAGAAATACCGACGCCTATCATAATCCCGAAGCCGGAATGACGAGGACAACATCCCAAATGAAGGTAAGTCTGGGGCGACCTTAGTGTTAGCCAGTGGGGGGGTTAGGATTAGGGAGTCTAGGGGGGTTAGGGTTAGTTTGGGGGGAGATTAGGGTGGGGGAGGTTCGGGGAGGCACCCCCCCTGGATGTTTAGTTTTAGGGAGTGGTAAGGGGAGGGTTAGGGTTTGGCACCCCCAGGGGTAGGTTAGGGTTAGGCACTAGGGGAAGTTAGGGTTAGGCACCACTAAAAAACATACTCACCCTATTTATGGATTGGTCCTCTTCAGTCAAAAGTAGGCAATCCCAGGGTTTGGCAAAACAAAAAAAAGAAAGACCCAACCCACGGACTGTACTACCCGAATAAGACGTTAGCGGCAGGAATTCACTATGGAAACCCTGCTGCTGAGTGCTCATTGGCTGAGAGAGGTGAGCCTTTTGCCTCTCAGCCAATGAGCGGTTCTCACCATAGCCCATTTAAAAAATGGCGGCTCAGCGGCAAATTTTTTAATTTAAAGATGGCCGCCATGAGCCAATCATGGCTCGCGACGTCATCACCACGCCCCCTCGGCTGGCTTATATAAGCCAGGGCGAGAACACGGTACGGCAGTCCGTCGGCCAGGTGGCAGCAGAGAAGACCTGCCAAAGACAGAAGATACCGGGAAGTCCTGGATGGGCAGCAGTCATGAAAAAGAGCTTAAAGGCTGCTACCCTCCTGGTGAAGCTGCCATGGAAGTCCTGGGGAAAGCGGCAGCCATGAAAAATGCTTAAAGGCTGCCAACCCCCAGGTGAAGGCACAGAAAAATAAAATATTTAAAAAAACAATGTCTTTGTTTCATTTTAATATTTATTTTACAGGTATACTATAGATACCAGTGGGCCCTTCATGCTCCGCTTTCTGGTACTTGTGGTTCTCCAAGTACCAGTAAGCGGGGGGAACCTGCTGGGACCTGTATTCCTACTGCTAAAGACAATATTTATACTTTCATATGCACCACACTACATTATCAACCTGGCACCCACCACCCCAGGGTGCTAGGGATAGCCCCAGGCTATCAGCCAGGGCCTGGGGTGCCCTGGAGAGGGGGACCCCTTTATTGGGGGGGTCCCCAGCTCCCCAGGGATCCTCTGCCTGAGCTTACTAGCGGTCAGGGTTGATGGTGTAATGGTTAGCATTACTGCCTCACAGCACTGAGGTCATGGGTTCGATTCCCACCATGGTCCTACCTGTGTGGAGTTTGTATATTTTCCTTGTGCTTGTGTGAGTTTCGTCCGGGTGCTCCGGTTTCCTCCCACACTCCAAAAATATACTGGTAGGTTAATTGGCTCCCAACACAAATTAACTCTAGCGTGTATGTGTGCGCGCATGTGATATGGAATATAGATTGTAAGCTCTACTGGTGCAGGGACTGATGTGAATGGCCACATATTAAATAACTGGTAATAAATAAATAAATGCTTTGGCCGGGTGCCCATTGAAAGGTCTCCCCTGGCTGTGGCATTAGTCTCCTGCTAGAAAAAGTCTGGTGCTTGTTCTGGTAAATACAGGGGAACCCTATGCATTTTTTAATTTCCAGAACCAGGACTGGCTCAAAGCCCAGTGTTGGTTGCACTGAATAGACGGGACCCCTACATCATTTGTCCTCCATATTTTGGCAGCCAGGACTGGTTCTGAAAAGCCTGGTGCTGGTTTTGCTTCATATGGGAGACCCCTACGTCATTTGTCACCTGTATTTATTTAGCACAATCAGTCTCCAAAGCCTGGTGCTGGTTGTTTTTTTACACAGGATTTCTTTTTTTTTTTCAAACAAAGAAACACAGACGGGTCTCGAGATCATGTCCCGGCTTCTATTTGTTTATTTATACACAGATGCAGGTATCACAGATCTTTCAGAACCGAGCCTGCATCTGTCTGCTGCTACCTCCCCTGGGCCGTGCAGCCCACACCACCACTGCCGCTAATGCCCGTTACCATTCCCGGATCCCGGCCACAGCTTACGCCCGCTACAGCCCCCCCTTGGGCCCCGACCGCAGTTAATGGCCAGTTCCTTCCTTCGAGCCCACCGCTGCTACCGCCCACACTGGCCAGCCATCTTTGTGCACCCAAGTGAAGCCACAGTGAGTATACCTGCTGGAGGCTCCTACTGAGGTTGCGCAACAAGTTGAAACTTCCTATCTCTATAATGGCGAAATCGTGAGGTAATAATTTAAGAACGGTAACTTTCTCAATTACTTGAACCCCAAAGGGCCATACCCTGGAACAATAGCTACCTAATAAAACAAACTGCAAGTCTAAATTTGCCCCCTAACCTGAGTTATGCCTTCCTAAAAATCCCCCATAAAGAACAGCAGAAAAGTCGTCCTAACTGAGAGTATCAGAAAAAACTGACAGTTGGAATTTTAGATTACTCCCAAATCCTCATTTATTTTTTGCCCTGAAATTTGGCTTGCAGCACCGAGCAACAGTTCTACCCACCCATGCCAAATTTCAGCTCGATACTTCTTATAGCTTTAGAGGTGTAGCCCGTTAAACACCATGCCCCCACTCCCCTCCAGAATTCTCTATGGAGATTTCCATTTTTTTTTCGATTCAGCATTAATATAAGGGCACAACTGTGCAGTGACCACTATATTAAGTACAGCCTTTTAGTACTGTGTTCCAAGAACAGCCTGCATTCTTTATGACATGGGTTCAACAAGGTGCAGATTTGTCAGCTGTATAGTATATGCATGTTGCAAGTTTCTTGATCCACCACATCCTAACGTTGCTCTATTGGATTGAGCCATGCAGGCCTTTGTACTACACTGTGCTCAAGTCTGTGAAATCAGCTTGAGATGTCTTGTGTTTTGTGACATGACATGTTTCCTTGCTGGAAGTAAAAATTAGAAGATGTGCAAATAAAATAAAAGTTCTATTGTTAAAATTACCCATGTTTTAATTGCGTGTGTGTAGTACTTTGCCACTTTGATTGACAAGTGTCAGTCAGATGATTTAGTCAGTAAATATACTCTGAAGGTACCTACACACATGGCGATATTTTACCCAATCTGGCTGATTTTGACGCATTGGAACGACAGATTGTGTAAATTATGCCCAAATTGTGAGTCCCCACTCATGATCACGATGCAATGCGCGTCCCCGCAGGTCACACATCGCATCTTCAGATCTGCCGTGCTGTAGGGCAGATCTGACAATCTCAAGTCACGATGCACTGGATAGTTTAGTAGGCACGATAGATTGTGTGTCAAATTGGCAGCTTTTTCAGACCAAATCATGCCCATGACTGCCGAGGACCTCCCAGGGAGAGTTCAGGGGGAAATCGTACACATCGTGACATTGTGAGTACCTCGCTATGTGTGTAGGCACAATTAGACTCATTATTATATATAAATATACAGTGGTTCTTGAACGTTTGTGAATCCAATCAATCAGATTATAAGGAAAAGGGAAATTGGGATACACGAGCACAGGTAGATAAAATGATAAGTAGTATAAGTAATTACCATGCGGTTTTATCTTAGCCTACTGTTAGATATCAATATCTTATCCTCTGAAAATATTATTTCTCTTGTGGGGGTGCTCCCCTGAGAGTACAAATGCTGTAATCATAAGGGAAAAAAAGAGAAGGAGAGAACTCTCATCTTTTTGGGGGCACACTTAATTATCAATATAAAATAGAACTTTTATTATAATGCCTTAAAATTGTAAGACAACACTAGAACAGACAACATAAAAATAGACAGATATAAAGGTAAATTAGTATTATACTCATGACCGATAATGCATAAAAATATTAAGCATGTATAGTATAATATTCTGAGTGTAAATACTCAGTATCCAAAGCAGCAGTCCTATTTAATGTGTCAAAAAATATATTATTTTGAAATAACATAGCATGGTTCGGTAATGAAGTAGGCATCAGAAATGACTGATAATACAATTGCGCCATACTGAGCATACCATTGCTATACATCAGTGTATACTGTTTCAGTTTCCCTTGTAACTAGCAAAAAGTAAATCAACACAATCTTAGTACAGAGGGGACAAGATAAACAAGTACTATGTTTAATTGTAATCTCCCATACTCCTCCAATATATGTAGGTGTTAAATAATCTGTCACACAAACAAGTTCTAGACATGTACAATATATGTCCAGAAGTAAAAGGATTATAGAATAGTATCAAATTATAGAGTACAACGCCGTCATATAATGTGCATCAGTGTCGTGCAGCTTTGCTCTCACTGGCAGTTACCTCACCTTAGTGCAGCCACCAACTGTCATTTTCTCTAGTTCAATCTTTGAACCTGCCACAGTACTCACTGTCCCCTAATGTCCACTGCCGCTGAGAGAGCCAGTGCAAAGAGTCCCTAAACATCAATGAAAACAGTTATATAATGGTCTGTATTAGACAGTGGCAGGAAGCAGATTATTACTTAACATTTATGTAGGGTCTTGATGGGGTGCCACATACTTCCCCATTTAAATGATGCGTGTCCTCACGCATCTTATTCCTCTAGTAATTGCTTTAACATTTTAGACTTTACAACATCAGCATTGTTACACATACTTTAAGTAAATTCTGTCATTACACAAAGTAGATCACAGTTACAATTACCAGGAAAGTTTAGTAAACTTTAGCACCTTGCTATAATGTAACAGTGGCATAACTGATTACAACACTTGTCACATATTAACTTCATACAAATTTTCTTTTAAATTAGATATTTTGAACACTCTGCATTGTATACAGAATATGTGGAGCATCTTTATTCCTCTTTCCTGACTTGCTAAATCCCTGTTGCAAAAATTAGACTATATTTCTAGAGTCTACCATTGTGTACTCGCAGTCTGGGCAATGCCACTCTGGAAAAAGATACGTCACAGCCTCTCCAGCTGCACTAGGGGATTCTGCAGGAACATTAGATTCAGACTTCAATATAACTGAATCTGAGCAATTGGGTTTAGGGGGTTCCAATCCTTCTGTCATGGCCGTGGGGATCACTCTTTCAGTGTTTTAGTTTCCATTAGTGGCACATACATCTGGTTGGTTGGGAATGGCCATGATTGAATGGGCATTAACCCTTCTGAGTTTACTCTGGCATGGAAACTCTTGAGGAGGTTGTGGTCTGACAACTTCTTACGAGCTTTTTTGCATCCATCCATGTCCTGCACACAGACATTGGAACACTGTTGTCTGTGTCTATATGATTTCCGTGGACAGTATGGTGGTAAGCAATGTCTCCTGTAAGGCCGTTGTTGAGTAGCACCATCTGACGCACTTTGAACTTCTTCTAATTTCTCTCCATGTTCATGGTATTAGTAGTTCTGTTGGTGATTACGTGGAGGACCTCTGCGATGCAGATAGTGTTGAGAATGTTTGCAATCCACTGCATATTTGCTGCCTTGAACTGGTTCACCACCAGGACCAGTTACATTAGCTGCCTGTAGTCCTTTCTCCCCTTTAACCACATCAAACTGAACTGTCTCTCTGTCTCCCAAAATATGGAGGTACTTCCTGGGGTTGATTTTCTTGATGCTGGTATAATGTACGAACAATTATTCCTTGGTGTCATTCCGGTTTATGAATCCATAACCACGTTACACATGGAACCATATGACTTTGCCCAAACCTTTTCTTGTGCTGGTTTGAGGATTATAGCCTGTTGCAGGTGCTACCAAAGATTTAATTTGATTCTGGACTACAGAAAGAGGGTCCACATCTCTTGGCTATCCTTCTACTAATGACCTCTTAATCTCTGCATTTAAAGTATCCAACTGATTGCAAGCACTTTCTATATGGCCACTGTCATTGCAATATCTACATATAGGCTGGCCATGATTTGAGAAGCATCTTCTGGTGTTCTGTGGGTAGACCCACCAACAATCATTTTGCTGCCATCTCTGGAAGCTCCAGTCTATCTCTTCTTGGCACTGGGCTTGTTGGTTTATTAAATTCTGCAACTTAAAGCACATTGCAGTTATCCTATGTGTCAGCAAAGCAACATGTTCTCTTATAGCACTGAGTTGATGGGTCCTAGGGGCTTGTGAACCTTGTAAGACAACTTCTTTTAGTGTGTGCAGACCCATGATTCCCTGTTGTATGGTGTCTGGAGGATATTTATTTTATAGGTACCCTGGCTTCTTAGGAAAACACATATCCTGTCCCAGAAATCTCCCTACCACTTTAATGGCAGCTTCTTTAAAGTTCATGAATGAGCTATTTGGAGTCTGTAGCTGAAGTAGGCATAACTGCGCCTTCAAAATCTCACCGTGAGAATCCTCTATAAACTGATGAATTAATGTCTCCTCTGTTGGTCTGGCTTCTTTTGGATCAAAAGCCTGTAATGCTCGAAGTGCCTCCTGTAGCCTAAGGGCAAAGTCACACAGACTTTATCCTGGTTGTTGTTTTCTTGAGTAAAAGTCCATCTTAAGCTCAGACAACGTTATTGTGTTAAATGTGGTAGCTAGTCGGTTCAAGATGAGGCCTACTGTTTTTCTTTCTTCCACCGGCCATGCAGTCACCTCTCTCTGGGCTGTGCCTTTCAGTTGCCCTATCAGGATCTCCACTTGCTGTTGGTCTATTAATGGGTAGAGGCGGAACCTAGAACGTATTTTATTCTTGAATTCTTTAAAGGTGACTGTTAGTACAGGCTGAGTCTCCCATATCCAAAATGCTTAGGACCAGGGGTATTTTGGATAACGGAATATTCCGTATTTTGGAATAATTGCATATCATAATGAGATATCTTGGGAATAAGGACCCAAATATACACACAGAATGCATTTATATGTTATATACACCTTATACACACAGCCTGCAGGTAATTTTATACAATATATTCAATAATTTTGTGGTTCAAACAAAGTTTGTGTACAGAAATAAAATGAATTTATGTTTCATATACACCTTATACACACAGCCTGAAGGTAATTTTATACAATATTTTTAATAATTTGTGCCTTAGACAAAGTTTGTGTACATTGAACCATCAAAATCAAAGGTTTCATTATCTCAGTCATGCCAAAAAAAATCCGTATTTCGGAATATTTGGATATGGGAGTCTCAACCTGTAATAAAGTTCAGCGCTCTCTGTAGAGTCAGTGCACTTTCCGTTGCCCGGGTTAGTTTAATTGACAGATAACTATCCGTTTATGGCAATTGTTATTCATACAATCTGATGCATAATTTTAGTATATTTGTGTGCTGCCTGCAAGGTTGTAGAGAAGGTTGAATAGCTTTAATATGACTGGTACATACAGAGGCAATTTCATACTGGGACTTCCCTGTGAAGATAGCAGGGGTATGAAGGTGTGGGACCTACCCAGCTGGTTGAGTCACTCAATGCAGTTCTGCAGCTGCCTTGGAAAGGGAAAGAATGGAGATATGCAGCCTGGACGGGGAGCATTAATGCAAACTGTCACAATGTCCTGTCAGAACTGATGGCTGAGCAGTGGGGATAGCGGTTGAGGTTGTGTTTGCAGGTGTTTCACAGACCTCGCTCCTGTCAGTTGCTCCAGACATCCATAAGGGAGTTGTAATGACGCTGTTTGTCTGTCTAGCCACTCACAACATGCAGCTTTGCTCCAACTGGCAGTTACCTCACCTTAGTGCAGCCACCAACTGTCGTTTTCTCTAGATCAATCTTTGAGCCTGCCACAATACTCACTGTCCCCTAATGTCCACCGCCGCTGACAGACCCAGTGCAAAGAGTCCCTGAACCTCAATGAAAACAGTTATATAATGGTGTGTATTAGACAGTGGCAATAAGCAGATTATTACTCAACATTTATGGAGGGTCTTGATGGGGTGCCACATCGATATACAAGCAGTTAATGCTGCACAAGGGGGTCATACCAGAAACTGAAAGCAAAGGTTTACATACTTTTGCCACTCACAGATATGTGATATTGGATCATTTTCCTCAAAAAATAAAATGAGCACGTCTAATTTTTTTTGTCTTATTTGATTTATTTGGTTCTCTTTACCTACTTTTAGAACTTGTATGTAAACCTGAGGTAGTTTTAGGACACATTTCAGCAGAAATATAGAAAATTCTGAAGGGTTCACAAACTTAAGGAAAAAAAAGAGAAGGAGAGAATTCTCATCTTTTTGGGGGCACACTTAATTATCAATATAAATATAACTTTTATAATGATGCCTTAAAATCGTAACACAACACTAGAACAGACAACATAAAAATTGACAATTATAAGTAACAGTGGGAAGGTTCATCTATGACTATGGGGTCTATTTACTAAGCTTTGTTACTTTGTTAGGAGATAAAGTGAACGGTGATAAGGTACCAGCCAATCAGCTCCTGCCATTTTTCTAACACGGCCTGTGACATGGCAGTTAGGAGATGATTGGCTGGTACCTACACTGGGCCTCATACATGATCTGCTTGTTATACAGAAATTGGGATGCAGTTAAAATGCAGATGGAAGGAATTCCAGTGGTCAGAATGCTGACGCCGGAATACAGACACCTGTCAGAATTCAGGCGCCGGAATCCCGAATGTAAGTAGCGGTGTTAGGGGGAGGGTTAGGAGTCAGGATTAAGCACCAAGGGAGGACGGTTAGTTTTAGGGTGCGGGGAGGGGGGGGTTAGGTTTAGGCACTGGGGGGTAGGTTAGGTTCAGGCTCCAGGGAGGGAGGGTTAGAGTTAGGATAGGGAGGGGGAGGGATAGAATACTGACTGACAAAGTGTCGGTATTCTAACCCTGTCGGGATGCCCGTGTCTGGATTCTGACCGCCCGGGATCCCGTACCCATCCAGAAGAAATCACCTTTTACCATTTTGACCCTATGATGACAGTGTGTAATGACTGTAGGGTGTGCATGAGTATAGAACAAAGACAGATTCAGTAGTTGAGGTCTAATACAGTAGTTGTATTAAGAACACAGCAAATAGTTGCATTGACAGTGAAATATTGAAAAAAAAACAGTGAAACCCCATAAACAGTATTAACTAGTTCAGTTTCTGGGGGCACTTGCACATAATCAATGTACTGTTGCAGCCAGTGTGCAAATATGTCCTCCGTGGAGTATAGTAGACATTTCCCCAGCGATTTCCCTACAGCGCATGCCCAGAATGCCATGAAGGAGGCTGCTGCAGCCACTTTCCAGGTGTTCTGTGTAGCGCCTCTCCAGCTTCTGACTTCGGAGAGGTAAGTATTTGGAAGTATGGGCTCAGGGTCGGTGTGCCCCGCACACCCTGCACCCATTATTGCACTCAGGAGACTTGCTTTAAGTCAGGATTACTGTGAGCTGAAGACTTGGCACATGAAGAACTAGGATAGTCTATGATACACCCAAGAGACTTTAGACCACTGCAAATTCTGGAAGCAAAATGTCACACACAGGTTTGTGTTGGACTGAAGGTAACAGCAACTGAACTGGAGTGGAAATGGAGGTAACAACAATAGAACTGGAGTGGAACCAGAAGCTTGAACCGAGCTGGGATCGGAGGCTTGAACCCAGGCTGGGACCAGTGATAGCAACAGAACTGGAGTGAAACCAGATGATATCAGCTGCTTGAACCCAGGCTGGTAAAAGTGCAGCCTGGAGCAATGTCTCAGGCACAGGACTGCAGAGTGGATGAAGCAGCAGCAGTTTTGCAGAAATCCAGTAGACTGCAGCACAGGTTCAGGCAGTGCATCAGAGGTAGTATATACACACTGGTGAGTGAGCACACAGAGTAGTATTGAACCACATTGCTCAGACAATGTGCTAGTAACAGGTGCAGCTTTAAATAGGGCAGTCAAATGAGCACAGCAAACAGGTGAAGACTTTGTACTAGTGCACACCTGGTCAGAGTCAGCATGGCATGCACCCATGACCTTCAGGAGTTTAGTGATAGTACTCTGGGATAGAATGGCCCACCTTAATAAAGCACCGCCGGACAGGGTTCTTTGACACACTGTAATGGGTTCAAGTGCAGTTTGCCATAGCAGATGATGTGGAGTAAGGATATGTACAGCACCTTAAGCCAAAGGTTTAAACAAACTGGAAAATGTTTTAGGTCGGGATGCTTCAAGTATCACATTATGGATGCGACTCATCCCGCCACTTACCACATGCATAGAGGCATTTGGAAACACTGGTATACATGCACAATTGCGATTAAAACCACAAAGGACAGCTCTTCCAATAAGAGCTGTCCTTTGTGGAGTAAAGACTTCCAGGTTTATGGGAGTCATACTGCATATGTGCAAGCCATGGGGGTAGTCACAGCTCCAGGCATATTAAGGGGTGATTTATCAAACTTTCTAAAGTGAACAAGTGAAGGTGCTGCCCATAGCAGCCATTCTTATTCTTAAGCTGGCTACACACTAGACCAATTTACATCCAACCAGCCAACTAGTTGATTGATTGGAATGAAAATCTGGTAACGTATGGGAGTAAATGATGATCAGCAATTTGCTCCTAAATGCCAGAAAACAGATGAAAATGGTCTTCAGACAAGTTTGTTAAATGTTTGATCTAAACAATTTGTTCAAACAACAGTTTGGTCCATATTCCAGCGTTTGGGAGCAAATTGCTGATCATCAGTTACTCCCATACCTTACCAGATTTTCATTCCAACCAATCAACTAGTTGGCTTGTTGGACAGATAATCTTTAGATGTGTTGCCAGCTTAACTTTAATTTTTCTGGTACATTATGTAAGATGAATCTAGTTGGTTGCTGTGGGTAACCCCTACACTTGTCCTCTTTAGATGGTTTGATGAATATTCCCCTGACTGTTAGAAGCAATCTGCACTGTAAGTGGCTACCAGCTGGCATTGCTAGGTGCTGCAAACTGTTATACATGCCCTAAGTAGAGTGGTCAATATTTTTTTTTTATTAATTATTATTATTATTATTATTATTATTATTATTATGTTTTACCTTAATTTTTCCCATTTTATACAATTTCCTCAATAGTCACCACAGAAATGATATCAGTCTTGGGGTAGATTTAATATGTTGCAGTTTGTCAAAAATGCCTTCATCTGTGACTTTGACCATAATTAGGTAACAGGAATGAATGCTAAACATGCCTAGTTTAGTATTCATTCCTATTACTGTTCTAAAACTTTTGGTCAAAGCTGCCAAAGTTTAGTGGCTTTGGCAACCCTGTAAACCTAACCCCTGGTTTGCAATAGAATTGATCTCGAGTCTTATCCATGTCTTGCCTGATAGAACCATGTCCTGAATCACAACAACTCCAGCAAAATTGTAATGACATGACTACATTGTGCCTGCACACATACAGTACTTTCTGACTGTCTTAGCAATAGAAGCAAGCTTGGTTATCAGAGTTGTTGCTAGGTTCCAAAAACAACCTTGCACATGGCACTACATCACATTCATAGTCCCTACTCCCATGAAAACCTGAATAGCCTCTAGCAGTCTTACATTTATAGCGTAGTTCCGATTTCGCCCATGGAAAAGGTAACACAGCTTATCAGGCTGGGGCATGGCACCAACATAATGTGTTGTGGTTTGCTGTGCTGTGTCAGCTGTGCCATAGTTGGATGTGACAGTGCCCAAGTTGTGTTGATTGTAAATTTGTCCTAACAGACTGAAATAAATACAAACAATACTAATTAAAGATACATCTCTATGTATTATTTCAATAGGAGTGTTGGAATTAAACGACAATTTAAGTTTATAAGATAAGTTTATCAGATAAGTTTCTATGAATGATTTAAAAATAAAAACAAACTAAAACAATTTTAAGAATGATCTAAAGCACTGTGGTTAAGATTTGATTTCTTGGTCACATTCCCTAGTGTATATAACACTTGTATACCATTAGGCAGCTGACAAATAGCAGTTCTACACAGAGGGCCTGACTCAGAGATGGATGGAATTGCAGAGCTGCACATAAGCAGCTTTTGTCAATTCCGTCCATCTTATTGCAAATACAGAAGGAGGGGTCAGACACCTTCTTGCTGCATTTGCGAGCACCATTGCAACCTTAGTTGCTCCTTTGGTCAGGCTGCTGGAGCTGAAGCTTCCCGCAGCCTAGGCGGGTGATTGTCACTTCAGAGACCAGGAATCTGTGTCCGCTGACTCAGGCCCTGGCCTTGTTCCTGTCGGACGGTAACCAGCCACACCCTCACTTCGCCCCTAAAAGCCGCAGCATGTACAGTATGTTCATCATCGGATGAATGTACATCTCTTAAACAGGCTCTGGTTCAACAGATAAGAGTATCTAAAATCAAGAAATGAAGAATAATAAACATTGACAGTTCCCTTGATCCATGCTTATATTATGTAGGCTTAAACACAAGATTTCTTTTTACAATCTTAGCTGAATATTTTTGTAATAACTCACATAATTGAAGCCCATGAGCTTTTAATTGTTTCTTATATACATGTAACAATTCTATTGCATTAGATGAATACAGGGCTTTAATAGTGATCTTTCACACGTATTTATTCCCTTATGTACTATATGAAGTAATTTAGGAATGCCATGACCATCCTACCTGAAAATACTTCCATCTGTTAGTAGGTGAGGAATGAATGAATTTTAAAAAGTCAATTATAAAGATAGGCTAGCAGGGATGTTAAGGATTCACACATTTCAGACTACCTGTCATTATAACAGTTGTGTTTACTGTATATTCAATGTATAATAGATCATTATATTTCAACTCCTGTTCTCAAGGGCACCTGTAGTGTTAGTCAAGTGCTATTTATATTCATTTTGTTCTATTTAAGACTGTGCAGGAACTTACGGTTTAAATGAGAAAAAAAGATACAGGGTACAAAATATAATAAAATAAAAGAATTTTAAGATTGTGTGTTATGGAAATAATTTGTAGCAACCAAGGCAAACTGAGGGTCGTGATGCCAGTGCCATTGCCCAGGGTGCAAGGCCACCGGTTAGTTAATACAGTTGCTGCCCTGCAACACTTGTGCCTGACTCGGTCTGATCCTGGAGGGTTCCTGAAGATGTGTCTTCAAGGATGGTCCAGCTTAGAGCTTCCTGCTTCTGCCTTCCTGAAGTATAAGATATGAAGACTACGAAAAAAAAAAGAGAAGCCCAGTAGCTGGAGATACAGTACTCAGTCCATGGGACGGGGAGTTTTAGGTGCCAGAGAATTTCCTGTGGGATGGGCCTGCCTAGGGTGCTAAAATATGCATGCTCATTGCTGGTAATACTGTAGCAATAGCCAGTGGCGTCACAAGGTGGGTGCGGTGGGTGCGGGCCGCACCGGGTGTCACCCTCCAAGGGGGTGACACCAAAATCCGACTCATCCCCGCCCCCCGCTCAGCAGGTCCTGCACTGCAGGGAGACGCCAGGCTGGAGAGGCGCTCTCCCTGCAGCAGCTGCTGAGACAGTTTTTTTCTGCCGGCTGCCGCTGCGCCTGTCACACTGAGACAGCCAGCGGCAGCCTTCTATACAGTAAGTGCGGCTGAGCTCCTCATGCAATCCCCTCCATGTGGGGCGGGGGTGCGAGCGCTAGAGGCAGGGGGCTGATTACTGATCAGCCTGGCTGAAGCCGCTGGGGTGGATGGATGGCAGCTGAGCTTCTGCTCCTCGCTGCTGTCTGACAGATCGTTACGCTGGGAACAAGCAGGGACAGTCTACAAAACATTTTCCAGTGTTCAAGTGTATTCAGACACTGTTGATTACACTTGAATACTGACAAGTAGTTTGTACTAGGGGTGTGCACCGGCCACTTTTCGTGTTTTGTGTTTTGGTTTTGGATCTGGATCTTTCTTCGTGTTTTGGATCTGGATTGGTTTTGCCAAAACCACCCTTCGGTGTTTTGGGTTCTGGGTTTTGTGTTTTGGATCTGTATTTTTTTTAAAAAAAGCATAAAAACAGCTAAAATCACAGAATGTGTTGATTTTTCTGCTCCTATGCTATTATTAACCTCAAAAACCTTAATTTCCACTCATTTCCAGTCTATTCTTAACACCTCACACCTCACAATAGTGTTTTTATGTCCAAAAGGATGCACCGAGGTAGATGGATGACTATGCTAAGCGACATGAGTGGGCGGCACAAACACGTGGCCCATCTAGGAGTGACACTGCAGTGGCAGACAGGATGGCAGTTTGAAAAACTAGGCCCCAAACAGTACATAATGCAAAGAAAAAAAAGAGGTGCAAGATGGAATTGTCCTTGGGCCCTCCCACCCACCCTTATGTTGTATAAACAGGACATGCACACTTTAACAAACCAATAATTTCAGCGCCAGGGTCTGCCACACGACTGTGGCTGAAATGATTGGTTCGTTTGGGCCCCCACAAAACAAGCTGGCAATTAATCTGTCCCTGCACAAACTGGCTCTACGGAGGCAAGATGTCGTCCTCATCCTCCTCATCCACCGATTCCTCACCCTCTTCAGTGTTGTGTACATCCTTATCCTCACAGAGTTTTAACTCGTCCCCGCTGGAATCCACCACCACAGGTCCCTCTGTACGTTCTGGAGGCTGGTCTCCCTGGAAGAGTTGATAATTCATTTTTATGAACATCATCTTCTCCACATTTTGTGGAAGCAACCTCCTACGCCTTTCGCTGACAAGGTTCCCGGCTGCACTAAACACTCTTTCGGAGTACACACTGGAGGGGGGGCAACTCAGGTAAAATAGAGCCAGTTTGTACAGGGGCCTCCAAATTGCCTCTTTTTCCTGCCAGTACAGGTACGGACTGTCTGACATGCCTACTTGGATGCTGTCACCGATGTAATCCTCCACCATTCTGTCAAAGGTGACAGTATCATATGCAGTGACAGTAGACATGTCAGAAATTGTTGCCAGGTCCTTCAGTCCGGACCAGATGTCCAAACTTAGTCCTGCCTGCCCTGCATCACTGCCAGCGGGTGGCTTAGGAGTTTTTTCCTGGCAGCCCCAGTTGCGGGAGAAAATGAAGAAGGAGCTGTTGACGTGTCACGTTCCGCTTCAGCTGACAGTGTTTTCACCAGCAGGTCTTTGCACCTCTGCAGGCTTGAGTCGGCCAGAAAGAGAGACACCACATAGGCTTTAAACCTAGGATCGAGCACGGTGGCCAAAATGTAGTGGTCTGATTTCAACAGATTGACCACCCTGGAATCCTGGCAAAGCGAAAGAAGGGCTTCATCCACAAGTCCCACATGCCGAGCGGAATCGCTCTGTCTTAGTTCCTCCTTCACTTTCTCCAGCTTCTTCTGCAAAAGCCTGATGAGGGGAATGACCTGACTCAAGCTGGCAGTGTCTGAACTGACTTCATGTGTGGCAAGTTCGAAGGGCTGGAGAACCTTGCACAACACGGAAATCATTCTCCACTGCGCTTGAGTCAGGTGCATACCCCCTCCTTTGCCTATGTTATAGGTGGATGTATAGGCTTGAATGGCCTTTTGCTGCTCCTCCATCCTCTGAAGAGGGTTGAGTTCCACCGCGTCACAACCTCTTGCTTCAGATGATGGCGGGGCAGGTTCAAGAGTGTTTGCTGGCGCTCCAGTCTTCGGCATGCAGTCGCTGAATGGCGAAAGTGGCCAGAAATTTTTCGGGACACCCAAAGCGTCTCCTGCACGTCCCTGTCGCTTTTCAGAAAATTCTGCACCACCAAGTTTATTGTGTGAGCAAAACATGGGACGTGCTGGAATTTGCCCAGATGTAATGCCCGCACAATATTGGTGGCGTTGTCAGATATCACAAATCCCCAGGAGAGTCTAAGTGGGGTAAGCCACTGGGCGATGATTTCCCTCAGTTTCTCTAAGAGGTTGTCGGCGGTGTGCCTCTTTCTGAAACCGGTGATACACAGCATAGCCTGCCTTGGAACGAGCTGGCGTTTCTGAGATGCTGCTACTGGTGACGCTGCTGCTGTTGCTGCGTAAGGTGATACATCTACCCAGTGGGCTGTCACAGTCATATAGTCCTTAGTCTGCCCTGTTCCACTTGTCCAGATGTCCATGGTTAAGTGGACATTGGGTACAACGGCATTTTTCAGGACACTGAGGACACTTTTGTTGACGTTTCTGTACAGTCTCGGTATCGCCTGCCTAGTGAAGTGGAATATAGACGGGATTTGGAACCGGGGACACACTACCTCCATCAATTGTCTAAATCCCATGCACTAATGGCGGATACCGGACGCACGTCTAACACCAACATAGCAGTCAAGGCCTCAGTTATACGTTTTGCTTCAGGATGACTGCTGGAGTACTTAAAGGACTGTTGGAGGGTCAATTGTTTAGTAAAAGTAGTGGTGTTCCTACTTCCTCTCTGGGATGATGAACGACTCCCAGCAGCAGCAACAGCAGCAGCGGCAGCAGGAGGCGTAGCAATGCAGGATCCTCCAGAGGAATCCCGGATAGGAGAGTCAGTCATGCCAGTGACATGGCCTGCAGGACTACTTCCGATCCTGACTAAGGAGGAAATTGACGTGGAGGGAGTTGACGGTGTGGTTTGCAGGCGCTTGGATACAACAGGACAATGGGATTTAGGTGTCCCTGGACTGCTTACGGTCTTAGCCAAAGTTTCTGAACTTGACAGTAACTTATTATGAACGCGCTGCAGGTGCCGTATAAGGGAGGATGTTCCTAGGTGGTTAACGTCCCTACCCCTACTTATTCCACGTTTCCATATGGTACATATGGCACATATGGCAAGACAGTTGTTGTCCGGATTTGGATAGAAATATTGCCAGACCAAAGAGGTGGAATGTTTGGTCTTCTGCCCAGGCATGACCGTGATGGGCTTTTTCATCCCACGGACAACAACTGTCTCCCCTGGAGCCTGATTTAAACAAACCACATCACCATCAGAATCCTCCTCGCCAACTTCCTCCTCAGTGCCAGCTACACCAGTATCCTCATCCTGTTGTACTTCAACAGTGACATCTTCAATTTGCATATCAGCAAGTGGACTGTGGGTGCTCCTTTCAGCACTTGCAGGGGGCGTGCAAATGGTGGAAAGAGCCACCTCTTCCCGTCCAGTGCTGGGAAGGTCAGGCATCGCAACCGCCACCACACTTGGACTCTCCTTGGGGATTTCTGATATCTTCTTAGAATGCACAGTTCTTTGCTGTGCTTTTGCCAGCTTAACTCGTTTGATTTTTTTAGCGGGAGGAGGGCTTCCATCGTCATGTGAAGCTGAACCACTAGTCATGAACATACTAGTCATACTAGTATGACACACACTAGTCATAGGGAAAGACCTTAGCCATTCCTTGCCACTCCGTGTCATTAATGGCATATTGGAAAGTTTACGTTTCTCTTCAGATGATTTAAATGTTTTTTTTAAGGTCATTTTCCTGAACTTTGTCATTTGGGATTGTATGTGGCTTCTACTATGAGATTGGGCATCGGCCTTGGCAGACGACGTTGATGGCATGTTATTGTCTATGTCATGACTAGTGGGAGCAGCTTCTGCACTAGGAGGAAGTGGTTCTTGATCTTTCTCTATTTTATTTTTATCGGAGAAAGTTTGGTCCTCCATTTATGTTATATCGATTTGATATATACGTGCGGCTAAGGCACACGCAAACACAGAAAATATTTTTTTATTTTTGCTGGAGAGTAGTGCACTTTGTGGGTTACATCACCCTTTAAGAAATGAGCCAGCCGGCCCTTTACTTATGGGACACAGGCGCATGCTTGGCGCTGCTCCTTTGTTGATGCACGTGCGGCTACTGCGCACACAATTCACAAACACAGAAAATATTTTTTTTTTTGGTTTGGACTGGAGTGTACTTTGGGGGTTACACCACCCTTTAATGGTCAAGCCAGCCGGCCCTTTACTTATGACACAGGCGCACGCTTGGCACTACTTTGTTGATGCACGTGCGGCTACTGCGCACACACAATTCACAAACACAGAAAATATTTTTTTTTGGGTTTGGACTGGAGTGTACTTTGGGGGTTACAGCACCCTTTAACGGTCAAGCCAGCTGGCCCTTTACTTATGACACAGGCGCACGCTTGGCACTACTTTGTTGATGCACGTGCGGCTACTGCGCACACAATTCACAAACACAGAAATTTATTTTTTTTTGGTTTGGACTGGAGTGTACTTTGGGGGTTACAGCACCCTTTAACGGTCAAGCCAGCCGGCCCTTTACTTAGGACACAGGCGCACGCTTGGCACTACTTTGTTGATGCACATGCGGCTACTGCGCACACAATTCACAAACACAGAAATTTTTTTTTTTTTTGGTTTGGACTGGAGTGTACTTTGGGGGTTACAGCACCCTTTAACGGTCAAGCCAGCCGGCCCTTTACTTATGACACAGACGCACGCTTGGCACTACTTTGTTGATGCACGTGCGGCTACTGCGCACACAATTCACAAACACAGAAAATATTTTTTTATTTGGTTTGGACTGGAGTGTACTTTGGGGGTTACAGCACCCTTTAACGGTCAAGCCAGCCGGCCCTTTACTTATGACACAGGCGCACGCTTGGCACTACTTTGTTGATGCACGTGCGGCTACTGCGCACACAATTCACAAACACAGAAAAAATATTTTGTTATTTGGTTTGGAGTGTACTTTGGGGGTTACAGCACCCTTTAACGGTCATGCCAGCCGGCCCTTTACTTATGACACAGGCACACGCTTGGCACTACTTTGTTGATGCACGTGCGGCTACTGCGCACACAATTCACAAACACAGAAAATATTTTTTTATTTGGTTTGGACTGGAGTGTACTTTGGGGGTTACAGCACCCTTTAACGGTCAAGCCAGCCGGCCCTTTACTTATGACACAGGCGCACGCTTGGCACTACTTTGTTGATGCACGTGCGGCTACTGCGCACACAATTCACAAACACAGAAAATATTTTTTTTTTGGTTTGGACTGGAGTGTACTTTGGGGGTTACAGCACCCTTTAACGGTCAAGCCAGCCGGCCCTTTACTTATGACACAGGCGCTCGCTTGGCACTACTTTGTTGATGCATGTGCGGCTACTGCGCACACAATTCACAAACACAGAAAATATTTTTTTTTTTGGTTTGGACTGGAGTGTACTTTGGGGGTTACAGCACCCTTTAACGGTCAAGCCAGCCGGCCCTTTACTTATGACACAGGCGCACGCTTGGCACTACTTTGTTGATGCACGTGCGGCCACTGCGCACACAATTCACAAACACAGAAAATATATATTTTTTTGGTTTGGACTGGAGTGTACTTTGGGGGTTACAGCACCCTTTAACGGTCAAGCCAGCCGGCCCTTTACTTATGACACAGGCGCACGCTTGGCACTACTTTGTTGATGCACGTGCGGCTACTGCGCACACAATTCACAAACACAGAAAATATATATTTTTTTGGTTTGGACTGGAGTGTACTTTGGGGGTTACAGCACCCTTTAACGGTCAAGCCAGCCGGCCCTTTACTTATGACACAGGCGCACGCTTGGCACTACTTTGTTGATGCACGTGCGGCTACTGCGCACACAATTCACAAACACAGAAAATATTTTTTTATTTGGTTTGGACTGGAGTGTACTTTGGGGGTTACAGCACCCTTTAACGGTCAAGCCAGCCGGCCCTTTACTTATGACACAGGCGCACGCTTGGCACTACTTTGTTGATGCACGTGCGGCTACTGCGCACACAATTCACAAACACAGAAAAAATATTTTGTTATTTGGTTTGGAGTGTACTTTGGGGGTTACAGCACCCTTTAACGGTCATGCCAGCCGGCCCTTTACTTATGACACAGGCACACGCTTGGCACTACTTTGTTGATGCACGTGCGGCTACTGCGCACACAATTCACAAACACAGAAAATATTTTTTTATTTGGTTTGGACTGGAGTGTACTTTGGGGGTTACAGCACCCTTTAACGGTCAAGCCAGCCGGCCCTTTACTTATGACACAGGCGCACGCTTGGCACTACTTTGTTGATGCACGTGCGGCTACTGCGCACACAATTCACAAACACAGAAAATATTTTTTTTTTGGTTTGGACTGGAGTGTACTTTGGGGGTTACAGCACCCTTTAACGGTCAAGCCAGCCGGCCCTTTACTTATGACACAGGCGCTCGCTTGGCACTACTTTGTTGATGCATGTGCGGCTACTGCGCACACAATTCACAAACACAGAAAATATTTTTTTTTTTGGTTTGGACTGGAGTGTACTTTGGGGGTTACAGCACCCTTTAACGGTCAAGCCAGCCGGCCCTTTACTTATGACACAGGCGCACGCTTGGCACTACTTTGTTGATGCACGTGCGGCCACTGCGCACACAATTCACAAACACAGAAAATATATATTTTTTTGGTTTGGACTGGAGTGTACTTTGGGGGTTACAGCACCCTTTAACGGTCAAGCCAGCCGGCCCTTTACTTATGACACAGGCGCACGCTTGGCACTACTTTGTTGATGCACGTGCGGCTACTGCGCACACAATTCACAAACACAGAAAATATATATTTTTTTGGTTTGGACTGGAGTGTACTTTGGGGGTTACAGCACCCTTTAACGGTCAAGCCAGCCGGCCCTTTACTTATGACACAGGCGCACGCTTGGCACTACTTTGTTGATGCACGTGCGGCTACTGCGCACACAATTCACAAACACACAAAAAATATTATTTTTTTAGCACTTGGGGGGAGCACCCCTGATGGACAGAGCACCCCTTGGACAACACTACAGCACCCCTTTAGGACTGGGACACTGCACAGGACTTTGGAGTGGACACAGCCCCTATGAAGAACTGACTGCACAACACAGTCCAGCCAGCCCCTATGGACTTTGAAGTAGTGGACACAGCCCCTATTAACAACAGCAGCACAGCACAACACAGCCAGCCCCTATGGACTTTGAAGTAGTGGACAACAGCAGCACAGCGCAGCACAGCACAGCACAACACTACTCTGCACTACACTACACTACACTACACAGCCCAGCCAGCCCTAACTCCCACCCTCCCTCTTCACTGTCCACAGCCGAGTGAGAAAATGGCGCCGACGCGGGTACCTTATATAGGTTCCAAAACCCGCGAGACTCGGAAGGCGGGATGATGACGTTTTGCCTCGATTTCAGATCCGAGTCAGGCGGGAAAAGTCGAGCCTGACTCGGATCTGCCTCGGATCGGGGGGGCTCGGGGGGGTTCGGATTTCAGAAATCCGAACCCACTCACCCCTAGTTTGTACCCGGTCCCTGCTTCTTCCCAGCGTGACCCTCTGACCTCTCAGTCAGCGAGGATGAGAAGGAACTGGGAGACAGCAGCTGCCAGCACAGCGACTATGCTCTATTATGAATGTATACAGTAGGTGTAATGGGATGTAAATAATTCAATGAGGGAGGAGGGGGGGCATTACCTGTCATTGTGTGTGTGTGTTCGTTATATTAGACCTGTGCCTGCAGGGGCTGTGTTGTCCCTGTCCTTTATCTCCTATTTATTGATGAATTGTTTTACCAAGTTAACTAAACTAAATCTCTTTAATTGCTTCTGGAGGAGAAATATTGTCAGTTATTTTTTTTTATATAAACTTCATGGCTTATTGGCATGGTCTTTACTGCCTGGTCTGTGCAGAGTTCTGTTTTCATTCCTATTCCCAATCACTATGTCTTGCTTACCTAACCTAGCATTTCCTTTGGGAATGGTAAGGGATGCCAATTTTCAGGATCCTGGTGGTCAAAATCCCAACGCCGGCATCCCAACAGGGTTAGGATACCTACACCTGTCAGTCGGTATCCTAACCCTCTCCCTCCCCCCAACCATCCCTCCCCAGTGCCTAAACCTAACCTCCCCCTCCGCGCACCCTAAACCTCCCCCCTAGTGCCTATCCCTAACCCTCCCCAGTGCCTAACCCTCCCCCTCTCCATACCCCTAACCATAACCCCTAACCCTCCCTCCCCAGTGCCTAAACCTAACCTCCCCCTCCCTGCACCCTAACCCTCCCCTCCTAGTGCCTAACCCTAACCTCCCCCTCCCCGCACCCCCTAACACTCTCTCCTAGCGCCTAACCCTAACCCTCTCACCTCTAGTGCATAACCCTAACCCTCCCCTCCTAGTGTCTAACCCTAACCTCCCCCTCCCCACACCTTAATACTCTCTCCTAGTGCCTATCCCTAATCCTCTCCCCTAGTGCCTAACCCTAACCCTCTCGCCTAGTGCCTAACCCTAACCCTCTCGCCTAGTGCCTAACCCTTTCACCTCTAGTGCATAACACTATCCCTCCCCACCTAGTGCCTAACCCTCCCCCCTGGTGCCTAAACCTAACCTCCCCTCCCTAAACCTAATGCCAGGTACACACTAGAAGATATGTACATATCGGGCATATCGGCCAGTGTGTACCCGCTATGTCACTGACGAGGGTTGCTCCCACGCTTCGTCAGCGACATTGCCCATCAGACCTAGGGGGATGGGTATACTTATTCAATGGGGGAGGGTGTATTTGTTTTTAACTTGGGGAGGTTATACTGTCTATGCTGGGGATGGTGATTAATGTATGTGCGTGGGTATAATTATTGTGTTTCTGTGTGTATAAGGGGTGTATTCATATTATGTGTTATATGTGGGTCAATGATGGTCTCTGCATTATCTGGCATTCACTGTGACCCTCTACATTAGCTGGCAGTTACTACGACGCTCTCTGTATTATCTGGCGGTCACTGCAATCTACGGGGCACCACTACTGGGGGCATTGTGTAAATGTGATTGCTGGACTGGTATTTGGGGAGAGTTCGTGGAGCTGCATATCAAATTTTTTTTTTGGAGGGGGGGGTGTGTCACCATGAGTTATAGCACCGGGTGACACCAGCCCTAGTGACGCCTCTGGCAATACCAAATAGTGGGATCGTACACAGCATTGGTGTAATCCAATGGTTCCCAAACTGGGTGCAGGGGCACCCTGGGGTGCACAGGGCACTTGTAAGGGTGCCTTGGGTTGGTGGTCCAGGAACAAATCAAATTACTTATAATCCATGTGATAAGCAAAACCAGAGCTGGCGGCTGCCAATCATAAAATACGTGGACAAACAGAAGCGCGGCCCTGTCCACAACATCATAACTGAACCTAAGGGTGACAGGTAAGCACAATTTATTTAATGTTTGCTGAATTTCTCAATTAAAATGTTTTTGGCCTAGGGGTGCCGTGAAAAAAATACTAACACTCTAGGGTGCCGTGCTTCATGTTTGCCTGCGACAGCCTGCCTCTCCAGGTGCAGGGATGCATTTATGCCTGCATGTGCACTACATACATTTTTATGCCACACAAATGAATGTACAATGAACTGTAAATAACGACCTTTATAAGAAATTGATGCTTTTTGTCCCGCTCAATCTCTTCTTTGTCACTTTCTCTCTGTCTCCACTAAGCTTTTCCTCTTACAGCTTGATTCATTTACTATTTCACTCTCACTTGCTACCGCATGTTCCCTTTAGCGGCAACTGTTGCTTCTACTTCAAAAACATCTGCAGTACAAATAGTAATTACTTTCAATTACTTTGTTAATGCTATATTTTTTTTATTAAGTTCTTTACATACTGTATAGCTGGATACAAACCTGACAGATTATCTGCATATCAACTGATCTGCAAATATAATATATCTGCAGATGATGGTTGTTCATACACACTGAAGAAACCTCATCTGTCATCAGGCTGCGGGTCCTGCTGGCTGGGGGTCGTTGGGAAGTATACGGGCGGTCGGCGTACACAGAGCATGATGAGCAGATATATCTGCCATTACCTGTACAGCACAGCTGATGCAAAATGTCTGTAAATGACATCGTTCACAGATATATTGCTGATACACACTGGCGAATGGGCACACAAAATATTGACCGATCAATGGATTGGCCAATACATCTGCCAGTGTGTACTCAGCATAACTCTGTCTGACCCTACCACACACCTGCCCCTTATGCCAACCCCTCCGTTATGCAGTGAATTAATGGTTACACAATCATTTAGCATTGGCCCGGCAGACCACTCAAATGCCTCATACAAGGTATTTGTTATGTTAAGCCAGGGGTGGGGAACCTTTTTCCTGCCGAGGGCCATTTTATAAAATTATTTGCGGGCCTGGTTTAGGCCATGCCCCTTCCATGTGACGTCACATGGGGGCAGGGCGATAATTGCCGGTGATTACAGCAATGCCGGATGCATCCTGAGGATGCTCTAGGGGAGCTGTAAGGGCAGTGGTGAGACCGTCTGGAGCATCCTAAGGATGCTCCAGGTAGCACTGCTGCAAATGAGGCTAGCTGAAAAAAGCTCTGAGGGCCAGACCAAATGATACCAAGAGCCTTATAAGGCCCCTGGGCAGGGCCAGATTAACAATGGGGCGGATGGAGCTACAGCTCCAGGCCTCCACATAAAATAGGCCCATTGTCATGACTACATGATGTTGAATGGCCATCTGCTGTCCACACAGTCAGCCATAAATCATAAGTAGTAAAATTGTATTTCTTTTTACCTCACAAAATGAAGCATTTTTTTCTTTTACATATTTAGGGAGACATTGGGGCTGAGAGTATAGGAATGTACACGCCCACATTTCACTGGCCACACCCACACAACACTGGTCACACCTCCTCTGCTTCTCATAATAGGCCCTTGGTCATTTTCAGCTCCAGGCCCATGTGGCCCTCAATCCGGCCCTGCCCCTGGGCAGGAGGTTTCCCATCCCTGTGTTAAGCCCTTTACCTGCAACAAGTTTCTGACCACTAATAAGAAGCCCTCTGTAACTGATCTCCTCATGCTGTGCCTAAATCAAATGCTTCACTATCACTACTATCACCCAGGCACTGGATACTTGCCTCAGTCAAAAAGTGTTAAAATAATAACTTTATTTCAGATCACACTTTCCATACAAGTCATACGCTCCTTCTCCCTATTGGATAATACATTTTTAATGAGCAAGTTCCATATCTTGGATTAATGGTTGTCAGAACCTCAGAGCTGCCTTTGTCTTACATGTTTATCGGTTAGTGTTCTCCCCACGCTTTATTTGTCGGGCGTGCTGCCCGGTAAAAATCCCCCACCACTTGGCACTGTAACATCAGCGGTGCAGCCGGTGCATTGCACCGGGGCACGCACCTGCCGCTAGTGTACCACAAGTGTAGGCAGCCGCAGTGAGTAGCGGTCTGCCCTACATAGAAACAAACACACAGCCGATCGGGATGCCGGGCGCCGGTCTCCCAGCATCGGTAAAATGACAGGCGTCTAGATTTAGACCCCTGTCATTCAACCCTCGCCGGGATTAAGCAGTCTGGAAGCCGGCAGTTGGCATTTAGACCGTCGGCTTCCAGACTACATCCCTGTCATGTGATGCACAGCACATCAAAAATCCACAGTTTAAAGATTTTTTTTTTTTCTGGAATAACCTTGTTGCACAGAAATTGGGTATATACAGTATGTGGAAGATATCACTTTTGGAAAGCAGTGCGCCAATTGTTAGTACAAAATATATACTGTACACTATACAAAATCTTCATCTAATTGAAGCTTAATTTATACTTAAAAAACCCAATAGTACATATATACGACATTTATAAAACATCATGGTAATTAGGGCGTCTCTGTATTTGAGTCCTTTTATTTTTGAACAACTGCAGCAATTATTTCTACATAGGCACATGCACTATAACTTGGAATGGAATTAGCTAATTTATGGATGCAATATACAATATATTAATCATATATAGTGGTTTTATGTTTACTCACTTGTATATGTGAGATTATTGTACATGATTAAGATTGAGGAGAATATTTCCCTTTGACAAGGTCCCGATTCCGGCATTGAATGCTTTTTCAGCACAAAACAATCATCATTATAAAACCTAAATGAAGTCTTGTAACCGGAAAACTGTTACACATTCAACTATCCTATGTACCAATATAAAGGAAAATGAACATAAATATTACAGTATGTTTATTGCGCTTTTAATGTATCATGAAAATATTAGTTTGTCTTCCTCATTAAAACAACAGGGTGTGGTATATTTTGCAGATGTTTACATTGTCGACATGGTTGTAATGTCAGCACTAACTATGTCAACACTCAGCATGTTGACACTGATTAAATGTTGGCCTTGTTGAAATGTCAACACTGTGCATTAGTCTGATTCTATCCCTAACTCTAATTCTAACCTAATGGAAGTGTTGACATTAGGACAATGTTAAATTTTTGTGTCGACATTTATGATGCTGACATTGTAACCATGATAACATCATCCATGTCGACTTTCTGCTGGAGACAATCTGACTGTACACAAAACTATGGTGGGAATCTGCATTTCTATGAATATATGTTTTTTCATTTGATTTTGTTAAAGGAAGCTACACATAAATAGAACTGTAAATTTCATCTCTCCTCTCATTTCAGTGTAATTATTGATGAACTAGAATCAATATGGTGCAGTACTTTATGTGATATATGTTATGCTACTGACAAATAAGTGTATAACATATATTACAAAAAAATTACTTTTAACATAAACCTTAAAAGTTAGTATCCCGTGTACCAAAAGTACATCAGTTAAAATGTGCACAACATATCAATAAAAGTGTGACATCATTTGTAAAAGGACTAATTCTTATAAGAAAACATGTCCTCTTTGAAATAACTTACTTTTGTGTCTTCTGGTTTGTCAATCTACAGCACCTAGCAGAGTCATACAAAGCTTGTCCTCTTAGAACATATTTTTATGTATATTTCTCACCACAAACTATTTGAATTGTTGAAACAAAACATTTTGTAAATGCTAGCAAACATGCAAAGCTCCAGAAATTACAATTTACTTAATGTAATGATAAATCACTTTTTACACACTGGTTTTTAAAGGTGCTTTCTGACATATATTGGAGCTGCAATAAAATGAAATCTCTTTTCATGTAACAATATCTGCACCAATTTTAATGGCTATTTAATAATTCAGTGGATTTTAGATTAGAATCATCTAATTGTGGAAACAGTAAAGCTGATAGTTTGTAAGTGCATATATCTACTACTATTTACTGTGCTTTACTTGATGACAGGTCTAGGTTTATATAGGAGCTTATAATTTAACTTTGCTATATATCTGAAATATTTAAGATAGACTAGATGATTAGCACATCATACATACTATATATCTCTGCATTTATATAATTTTCTGTGGGTATAATATGGTGTATAGTGTGCATTAATATACCTTACTGTGGAAATACCAAGCTAGGTGGCGATAATGAGCCACGGATTCTGTCCGGGGTTGGAGGGAGCTGCACACACAGGGTAGAAATAGTAAGTGTGACCACACCTTGAGGTTGCCTTGTGTGCAGAGCACAGGTGAGGCTAACAAGGCAGATCAGTCAGGCTGCAAGAAGAGACAGTCCAAGTGGATTGTGGCAGCTACAGAGTCCAGTGTGCCTGTAAGCTGGGGGAGGGGAAGGGGGGGCAATGTCTAGACCTGCAAGAGGCAGGGAGGACCACAAACATCTAAGACTATGGGCCTGATTCAGAGCCGGAGAGCGCTCGCTCTGAATCAGTGCCCTCCTACCTAAAAATGGAGCAGCCTCCTGGCTGCTCGCATAGCTGTGGGTGACCACCCATAGCATATGCGAGCGGCCAAAAAGCTGGTTGCGATGGTCAAGACCATCGCGACCATCGGGCTTGCAACGAGACCCTGCGGTAGGGTCTCGGTGACCGCAAGCCCTGGAGTAATTTTGGCTCGAGACCCGGAGCGACAGCTTGGCTGTCGCTGTCTGGGTCTCGCGCATGCGCACAATGGAGCTCCCTCCATCGTGCGCATGCGCATTGGGGTAACATTGACCTGCTTGCGAGCGTCCTGCGCTCGCATGCGGGTCTGAATGACCCCCTATGTGTGAAGCTGTAGCAGCCAAGCCAGATGGTCAGTGTCCATACCTGCAGAAGGCAGGGAGGGCCACAAGACTATGGGCCTTATTTATCAACAAGTTTTTTCACTCAAAATGAGTGATAAAACTTGCTGTGTATGATAACTGGTGCTCCAGCCAATCAGCTCCCGACTGTCATCTGTTTGAAATATGATAGTTGGGAGCTGATTGGCTGAAGCACCATTTATCATACATAGCGAGTTTTATCACTCGTTTTGAGTGATAAAACTCGTTGATAAATGAGGCCCTTTGTGTGAAGGTCAGGAGGCTATGTATACCAGTGAGAGACAGGATTGAGACTTTTGAGTCTGTGTTATGTTTGCAGACTAGCTGCCCATTATAGTCAGGGTTCAAGAAGTGAGATGCTTCCCTGAATGGGGGTTAGGTTGTTTGTTTTTTTTGTTGCTGAATGCTAACAGTAAAGTTCCATTTATTTTCATTTAAAACTGAAAAGCTGCTTGTGTACCCTTATTATGCACCTAGGCACTGCACCACTGATCCACCTATCGAGCTAGATTACCCCAAGTTATCACACTTACATACACATTTACTTTTAAACATGAGAGTGAGACCCATCATGGAAGATTTACAGGAGCAAATGTGTAATTCCATAGCAACATTTTACTAGTTACTATTGACTACAAGGGGTGAGGCTTGTGGATCCAATGGTAGTTCGCAACATGTGCATGCAGAAAATTTGGATCATTAACAGTACTGAAGGTTAAGCAGAAATTGTTGTGTCGATTAGCTGTGGTTTTGGTTTGTTGGATATAAATGTAGATTTACCTTTTTTCCCACACCTTATTCCCCAAGTAGGTTTTGACAAGTCTCCAGGTACAGATATAGAGACTTCTCACCTCTATAATTGAGATAAACACTTTGTGAACCTGGATAAGTGAGAAACTGGATAAGTGAGATACCTCTTTAAGTGAGTCTAAACGTGCTGTCCCTTGAGATTCCACTTATCCAGGTTCGACTGTATGTAAAATATATATATATATATATATATATATATACAAACACACACGATTTCCTAGTTTGATGTTCATGTGCTTAATGAGTACTCCAATCAATCTCATAAACTTCTATTCCTCTGCGTCCTTTATGGTTTTTAGTGTATTTTACACAAGAAATGGCACTGAAGTATATGAGAATGAATGCTGTATTGATAGTATGCCTATAATAGGAATCGGTATAATTTAGCGGTGGACGGGATGCCGGTGGTCAAAAGACTATTTGCGGCATCCTGATGGTGAACATCCCAACAGGGGTCAGTAAGTTGCCTAAACCCCCCCTCCCCTCTAAACCTAAACCTACCCCAGTGGTGCCTAAGAGAATCCCCCCACCAGCGGTGCCTAACACTAACCTCCCCCTGGTGGTGTCTAAACCTAACCCCCCTTCCTGCACCCTTAACCTAACCCTCCCTGGTTGTTGCCTACCACCTAACCTCCCCCGTGGTGGTGCCTAACCCTACCCCCCCTCCCCGCAAACTAACCCTCCTTGGTCGGTGCCTAACCCTAACCCACCCCAGGGGCAAAAGCAGAATTTTTAAAGGGGATTTTCTAGTTTATATATATATATATATATATATATATATATACTGACATATATATCTATATCAGTGGTGTCAAACTCAGGCACTTCAGCTCTTGTGGGACTACATATCCCAGCATGCCCTGCCACAGTTTTGGCATGCCCTGATAGCAAAACTGTGGTACTGCATGCTGGAATGTGTAGTTCCACTGCAGCTGGAGGGCCAGAGTTTGACACCACTGAGATATATATATATATATATATATATATATATATATAAACCAGGTATTTCCTTTAGGAGCATACCTTGCCCCACAGATAAAGAACAAAGCGGTGCTCCATTGTTAAAAATCAATGTATATTAGAACAATAGCATAATACACCAACTGTATTAATGTTTCAAGGTCACCACGGACCTTGTCTTCAGAACCAGTGTACAAAAAAGTGAACAAAATAAGTGTCTTACCTAAATAGTGTGTGTGATGAGCAGGCGCGTGCATGCACGCTGGACTCACCCGACCAGTGGCTGGTGCTTCCGACGGGGGAAACCGGGACTCCCTGCTGGGTAGGGAAGAACAGATGAGAAATGTAAAATTGTGAAGATCATGTATGCAGTGAATGTGCAATATGAAATATCATAAAGTGAATGTCCAAAATATCAAAAAGTGTGTGTCATGCAATAAAATAAACTCTGTGTGCGAATAATAGTGTATGAAAAATTGTTTTGTTTAAATATGTGTGTCCTGTGAACTATGTGAAAGTGAGGAATGGAAAAGCATTAGAATATCTAGGAATATATCCATAAAATAATATGTAACGTGTATATAATAAAGGATACATGGAAATATATGTATATATTTTTATATATTACAAGAAAAATCATTTGTAAACTATGAAAAAATGGGAAGCTTTAAGGAAGAAAACAGCAAAAAAGATTTATCAAGTTAAAAAACAATCAGTGACAAAAAGTCTCTGGGCCTGATTCAGACCCGCTCGCATGCGCTATGCGCTCGCAAGTGGGTCGATGGTGGCCCAGTGTGCATGCGCACGATGGAGCCGGCTCCGTCGTGCGCATGCGCGAGACCCGGATAGCGACGGGCAAACCGTCGCTCCAGGTCTCGTACCAAAGGGGGCGTGCTGTCGATGTTGAGTGACAGCATGCCCCCTTTGGTGGGTGGGCTGGGGGCGTGGCTGCCCAGTTGGAGGCATTCCCATGGGAACGCCTACCATCTGGGGCCGGCCCCACTGACATCACAAGTGATGTCAGTGGGAGTGCTTTTGGCTCTGGTAGAGCTGAAAGCACTCTAGGGCATGCGGCAACGAGACCCTACCACAAAGGCCTCATTGCAAGCCCGATGGTCGTGATGGCCTTTACCATCGTGACCATCTTCCTGGCCGCTTGCTATAGCTGTGGGTGGCCACCCACAGCTATGCGAGCGGCCAGGAGGCCGCTCGAAAAAAAACAGAAGGACGGCCCTGATTCAGAGCGAGCGCTCTATCAGAGCGTCTGGCTCTGAATCAGGCCCTCTGTGTGTCTATTGATACCCCTAAATCTTTATACCCAAATGTTGCTGTTTAGCGCTACAAGTCATATAAGAAATAATTGCTTTCCAATCCAATTGTGGTTCCAAAGCACAAAAAGTTATATTATTATGTGAGCTAGACAATTAGTGCAAAAAGCAAGTAAATACAAGCCGACACACATGTGTGTGCACTGGTCCCAGTATACAGTCGTCTAGCCAGAAGCCTGTGGTCATCCAAGAAGAATGGCTGTATACTATAATCAGTACTCAGGTTATATACCTTACAGAACAAAGAAACTAGTTGACAGATTTCTATTGGGTCTTGCTCCTGGACATTCTGGTACGATGCAGGTCATAGGTCAGTTCAGACAGCATCACTGGGGGTATGTCCCAGTTCCTCAGACGTTGCTTTGTATGGTTTTCCCACCGAAGAACTGGTTTAAACTAATCAAAAGCACCATATACAGATATTCATTCTAACCACTAATTTCCTATAATTCATAAC
The DNA here is from genome assembly GCA_031769625.1 of Taudactylus pleione. NCBI lineage: Eukaryota > Metazoa > Chordata > Amphibia > Anura > Myobatrachidae > Taudactylus > Taudactylus pleione. Next base: position 13,676,095 of record JAUIMM010000120.1, on the reverse strand, counting down.
TTGCAGACGCATGATGCGATCACCTTGCCGATAGAACCGGAGATCTGCAAATAAACAGTGATTTAGAATGGTACCAAACATGACATGTCTACTAGCTTATGTACCTTAATATCATATGCATTACACTTCACAACATAAGTATTTGCTAATAAAACCTCTAATATTAAACGTAATGCTTGGGAACCTTGTTATAAGTGATTGCATGTGTGCGTGTGAGAATATTGTGTAAATTTGCTAGTATGCGTTGTGCATCTATGTGTTTTGTGCTTATCTGCTTTGATGTACAGTGCAACTATGCGTTGTGCATCTGGTATGTTTTATATGTATTATCTAATGTGCGTATAGGTTTTAATTGGACTTTCAACATTATGCAGTAGCAAAACAGATGCACGACGCTAATAATCAAATACAGCATCGTACACAATGGTATCGTACTGAGGACGCAAAATGGTGTCATTGGAGGTGACACAAAATGGCATCGCCAGATATTAATTTACAAGATTTGGTCTCAGCCAATCATCCGGCTTTGACAGTCCACCCTTTGATAGCAACCAAAGCGCTATCACACTTTAGGCTTAATCTATTCAGTCATACACTATCAAATATTATTCAATGTTATATTATGGGATGGCACAATTTGGTCATTAAGCCATCAATAATGCGCCCCTGGGAGGGACATAAACCTACCCTTATATGCACACGGCAAGATCATGGGAAAGATGTGGGGATGCAATTAACCTATAAAGGAAGTCTTGAAGGGGATAGGGACTTCATTATTTAAGATGTTTAAAATAACTTTTGATAATACATTTCATGCATGGCTAAATCTATACATCATCTGATGGTACATTCTAGTTCAGGATTGTAATGCAGTTCTTCATTTACCTTGGTATTCATACTATTACTGCTAACCACCATCATAAGTTAATTCTCCCAGTTTACCTTAGCATTAAATTTTCCACACTTCAAAACAGTAGTAACACATCTGACACATAAGCCAATTACTAAGATGACAACCAATATGAGGATCAGGAGCTTACCTACACTAGCAACCATTTCCTGGACCCACCCTCCTAGACCGGAGAACCATTTAACAAGGTTCAACCATGAGAGCCACTCTTCTACCTTTTCCTCCACCTCAGTCAATGAGGTATTATGGTTCTTTCGAAATTCCCATTTCAGCTGCAGAATCTCCTCCATCTTCTGATCTATCACCTCTTTGGGAAAACTAGTATTATTTGTGATGTAAGTGTAACACTTGACACCAATTTGGGTGGCCAGAGTCGCACAGTATCCACCAGTAACAACTGTTAAATAATTTAACACTAGTCTATGCTGCACAAGTTCTTTCTTATAGACCTGTAGCTCCTTACCAGTGTACCTGAACGTGTCATCATACACCTCGGTGATATTATATATTAATTTAGCAAGATCTTGGAGTCAGTGTAGATATTAGCTGACTTACCTTCTGACAGCTCACATGCTCTCCTTAATGTCACCAGTTCAGCTACCTGTGCTGAATGACTTGGACCAAGTGGTTCAGCTTCTACAACATTCTCGTCATCTACAACAGCAAAACCTGTGCATAATTCTCCTGTTTCAGTTTGTCTATGACAACTCCCATCCGTGTAAAATGTCACATCTATATTTTCTAATGGTGTATCATGTATGTCAGGTCTTGCAGTAAAGGTCTAATTCAAATATTCCATACAATCATGTGTATCAGTATACCTGCAAAACTCACCTTCAACCAGCGACTCACCTCTCTCCACCCTTTGTGCATCCTGAGGCACATATAATAAATATGTTGCTGGGTTTAATCTACTGCACCATTTAATGGTGATAGCTGAAGGTGCCATTAGATATATTTCCCATTTCGTGAACCTAGCTGAGGAAACATGTCTGGTTTGGGCAGAATTCAGCAAAGCAGATACAGCATGTGGTGTATAAACAATCATATCATGGCCTAATACTACATCCTCACTCTTACTGACCAATAGAGCAGTTGCTGCTACACTTCTTAAACATGTTGGGAGTGATCTTGCCACAGTGTCAAATTGTGCACTGTAGTATGTTACAGGTCTACTAGCATCACCATGTTTTTGTGTTAGGACACCTGCTGCACAGCCATCGGCCTCCGTACAATATATATCAAAAGGTTTTTCATAATCTGGTATTCCCAATGCAGGTGCTTTTGTCAGACTGTCCTTAAGGTTAAGGAAAGCCTGCTCTGTTTCCTCAGTGTGCGTGACATGGTCGGGTTTTGAAGATGACACCAATTCCTGCAAAGGTAATGCCAAAATAGAAAAACCTGGGATCCACATCCTGCAGTATCCACACATGCCCAAGAAGGTATGGATTTGCTGTTGGTTTTGCGGCAGTGTCATGGTCTGTATGGCCTGTATTCTGTCAGTTGTCAAATGTCGTAGCCCCTGGGTTAGACAGTGTCCCAAGTATTTAACCTTAGTCTGGCATGGCTGTAATTTGTCCTTAGCAACCTTTTGTCCTGTCTGTGAGAGATGAAGCAACAGTAGTATAGTATCATTTCAACATGACATAAACAAATCAGAGCACAACAACAAATTGTCTACATATTGAATTAGAACAGATCCATTGCCTGGTTGAAAAGATTGCAAACAGTTGTGTAAGGCTTGAGAGAAAATACTGGGGCTATCTATGAAACCCTGGGGCAATTGTGTCCATGTATATTGTACCCCCCTATAAGTGAATGTAAAGAGATACTGACAGTCAGGGTGAAAAGGGACAGAGAAGAAAGCAGTACATAGGTCAATGACAGTAAAATGGGTTGCAGATGGTGTAATTTGCATAAGGATGACAGCTGGATTGGGCACTACGGGGAATTGGCTATCAACTACTTTGTTTACACCACAAAGATCCTGTACTAACCTATAGCCCCTCCCCCCAGCCTTCTTCACTGGAAAAATGGGACTATTAACTGGGCTAGCTGTACGGATTAGAATGCCCCATTGTAACAACCTTTCAATTACTGGATAAACCCCGAGCTCTACCTCTGGCTTTAATGGGTATTGAGGGATTTGTGGTCCTTGCCTATTACTTTTTAAACTTACCATTACAGGAGATACATTTGCCATCAATCCAGTGTCCTGTCCATCCTTGGTCCAAAGTGAACCCGGTATTTGAGATAACATACTTGGGCTGGGCTTTGTTCTAAAATGGTAGAGTGAAGCATTAACCTTTGTGGAGTGTCCAATATATCCCTTACCTCATGCGCAACCTTTTCTGGGATATCTAGGAATATACCATCAGGGGTACAGTAAATGACACATCCCATTTTACACAACAAATCCCTTCCCAGTAGGTTAGTAGGAGCCGCTGCCGCCAGAAGAAAGGAATGCCTAGTTTGCAGCTGCCCGATAGTAACCAGATTTGGTTAAATGATAGTGCTGCACTTTACCCGTTACTCCCATTGCTGGTACTGTCTTGTCGGTCACCTGTAAATTTTATGGAGAATTTAACACAGATCTGGTCGCCCCTGTATCTACAAGAAAAGAGTGTTTAGTACCAGCTATATCTACTGTCATTGTAGGTTCTTCTCTAGTACTCTCAGTTAACCTGACTGGCTGTAGACTGCAGGTATGACCTGACCCCTAGAGCTAACTATCATTCTCCAGTAAAGCATTCACGGCCACTATGTGAGCTGCTGTGAATTTCCTACATTCTGCTGGTATCCTTTTGCTGTGAACCTTTGTATTTTCTTATTATTTGTCCCCCTATTTCTCTCTAGACAGTATCTACTTATTTGTCCTTTCTGGTTACATGTGTAACATCTTATGTTGGAAAGTTGTCGCTGTGTAGGTTGTTGTGTGTGGAGAGTTTGTGGTTGTGTGTAGTATGAGGTTTGTGGCTGGGTATGTTGATATGTGTTTTGTGGCTGGGTGTACATTCCTTCTAAAGCTTGAATGCTAACAACCATTAGCTTCTCACTTTGTGTTTCTCTCTTCCTGAGGATATTTTTATCATGTTCTATAGCTGACTCCCTGAGGGCATCTACAGTAATTCCTCTCCTGTTAGGCTGAGAGGTTTGAACCCTGGTCTTTAGAGTGTCTTTAAGACCATCCATAAGTACAGTGACAGCTACTTCCCTGTGGTGTGTGTTGTCTTTTATATTTTCTATACCTGTATATTGGGTGATTGTCAGCAGTGCTCGGGTGAAATAATCTGCTGCAGACTCACTATCCTTTTGTCTGATGGTGAAAATTTTACTCCAGTTCACTACCACTGGAAAATATATGGCCAATTGGGTGACTATGCGTGTAATGTTACCTTGGTTGTTCTCATCAGTTAAGGGACTTTCTCCATCCAATACACAATCCATGATAAACTTTTTCACATCGGTATTGGATGGAAGACATGCCCGTAATATCACTCGCCAGTCTTTGTTTGTTGGCTCATGATCATTACCTAAATCTTTTACAAATTTTTGGCACTTAGCTAATTCTTTTCTAGGGTCGGGAAATTCTTTCATTATTGAATGCAATTCTGCTCTTGTCCATGGAGAATTAATTGCTACATCCCTTGTGGGTACTACACCATTCCTGTCCAGATTCCCATTGGGAACAGTTATTGTCTGAACAGGATGGACACCTACCACTTTGTTGTTTTTAGGGTTACTTACGGGAACTTTTACCTTAGTACTCTGGGGGTTCAATCTGTTACTACAACTCACTGTATTACCTTCATCAATTTCTACTGTTGGTATAACTGATGGGATCCCTTCTGCTGATACAGCTGGTTGGATCACTTCCCTTTCTGGGGTCAGTGCTGTTTCTAACAGATTTACTGGATATGCAATGGATTACATTTCAACAGGTTCATCATCTACACAAATATTTTCCTTATGATTACTCAGGATAGGGTACAAATTACTTGTTACATTTTTATAATATTTAGTATAGGCTATACTGTCACCTTCAGCAGCACAGGGTGTCGGAGGTGTGCATGCGCTAATACCTATACCTTTGGCACCTATACCTTGCAGTGCGTGCATGCTATTTTGTGGCGCGCATTCGATGCTAACTAGTGTCGCGTGCGCACTCCCTTGTGGTGCGTGTGCAATGCTGTTTTGCGTCACATGCACACTCTAATGCGTAGTGTTCGCGACTCTACTTAGCTGAGCGAGCACGCCACTCAACCATGTGTTCCCCTCATGCTGTCATAAGTTAAAACAATCATTATAGTTTACTCGTTTCTTTAGAGATTTCACCACACAGATGCTATCTCTAACATTATTCAACACCTCCACATCAAAACTGCCAATTTTAGGAAAAGGTTTTACACATCTCTTGGTCATCTTAACCCATTCATCACAGTATGCAGTTGCATACGCACCATACTTTGTATATATTATATGCCTTGCCAAACCTGTCGGCCCTTCCATAAGCAGCGCATCGTCGACCATTCCCAGCGTCTGCTTAGCACCCATCTGGGAAAACGCTAAGCAGCTTATCACTAGTGAATGTGGAATGGTGAACGATTCCAATGGAGCTACGTTCACGCACTTCTATCCCGTTGTGCACAACCGGCCTGCTAACAGTTATGGACAGCGTGCACAACGAGGAACATATTAACATCTTATACGATTATACTGTCTTTCCGGACACCTTTCATCCCTTGTCCGGTAGCTCACCCTTTTTGAGTACTCTCCCCTGTTAGAATTTAAGTGTTCCAATAACACTTACCCTTTCCAGTGATTTCCTTTACTACAACCCAAGTCACAATCACGGTCTACCCAACCATGCGGTCTAGTCGCAGTGTAAAGGGGACCTAACTGATCAATGGGCTCTGCGATTACTATTGGGAGCCAATTTTCGAAAACCCCTTGTTTTCTTCGAGCTACAAAATCCCTGTCCTCGCTGCAATACACCTGCTATGTGTACACACTCAGTAGCTTTCTGCCTCGTCAAATACCTACTGAGTCTTTAGGACAGACACATGGTACCTAGCATAGGCCCCACACAGTAGTAGCCTCTTTCATGTTACAATCACACGTTTGCTTTCATACACCTTTTCTTTTCTGCTAAGAAAAATAGACTTTTCGCTAGTATGGCAGTATCATTCAGAGGTTTTAAACAATGTAATCACGCTATCAATGCAACAATACTATCAGAACGATTGTTTGAACACGTGGCAGCAATACAGGAAACACGTATACGCTATTGTGCGACTCACACTCTAGCGCCAAGACAGACAATGAATGAAATTAACTTTTCTCTCCTGCCCCAGGTCCTAGTCAGCACTGCTTGAAATCACACAATAACAGATATCGGTTTCACAACACTAGATGGTACAGGTTTTGAATACAGTGCGTTCTTTCCTGCATATGGCACCTTATTCCACCCTTTGTTGAGAAATCGAGATCCTTCTGCTATTGTGTGAATCTTGGTAATGTGACCTCCAAAACTACGAGCCCTCAACTATTGATACCCCTAAATCTTTATACCCAAATCTCGCTGTTTAGCGCTACAAGTCGCATAAGAAATAATTGCTTTCCAATCCAATTGTGGTTCCAAAGCACAAAAAGTTATATTATACAATGAAAAGTATATTGCGCTGTGATCTAGATAATTAGCACAAAAAGCAAGTAAATACAAAGGTACAAGCCGCTACATACGCGTGCGCACTGGTCCCAGTATATAGTCGTTTATCCAGATGCCTGTGGTCATCCAAGAAGAATGGCTGTATACTATAAACAGTACTCAGGTTATATACCTTACAGAACAAAGAAACTAGTTGACAGATTTCTATTGGGTCTTGCTCCTGGACATTCTGGTATGACGCAGGTCATAGGTCAGTTCAGACAACATCACTGGGGGTATGTCCCAGTTCCTCAAAAGACACTACATACAGATATACATTTTAACCACTAATTTCCTATAATTCATAACTTGCAGATGCATTATGCGATCTCCTTGCCGATAGAACCGGAGATCTGCAAATAAACAGTAATTTAGAATGGTACCAAACATGACTTGTCTCCTAGTCTCTATACCTTAAACATCATATACTTTACATTTCACAACATAAGTATTAGTTAATAAAACCTCTAATATTAAGCTTAATGCTTGGGAACCTTTTTCTAAGTGATTGCATGTGTGTGTGTGAGAATATTATGTAAATTCGGTAGTATGCGATGTGCGTCTATGTGTTTTGTGCTTATCTGCTTTGATGTGCAGCGCAACTATGCATTGTGCACCTGGTATGTTTTATATGTATTATCTAATGTGCGTATAGGTTTTGATTGGACTTTCAACATTATGCGGTAGCAAAACAGACGCACGATGCTAATAATCAAATACACCATCGTACACAATGGTATCAAACTGAGGACGCAAAATTGCGTCGTTGTAGGTGACACAAAATGGCGTCACCAGATATTAATTTACAAGATTTGGTCTCAGCCAAACATCCGGCTTCAACAGTGTCATATGTAACACTATCCAATAACTGGTCATAGAAAAACGTTCCCTCACTGCAAAATGCCACGATTCTTGGGTCAATTAGTAGGAGGATGCGGAACCAAATGATGCAATTCTAATTGTAATTAGTACCCGCTCCCCCCTACTCTCGGCGCCCCTGAATGTAATGTAAATGTGTAAATAAACAGAAGTGCAAACCACATAACTGAACCTAAGGATGACAGGTAAGCACAATTTACTTCACTTTACTAATTGTCTGAATTTCTAAATAATAAAATTAAACTTAGTGGTGCCGTGAAAACAATGCTGGTACTCTAGGGCGCCATGGTTCAGAAAAGTTTGGGAACCACTGGGCTAGGTGATATTTTATTACTTTTCTTCCGGATTTTGCATATAATACCCCTTTCACATCGCCAAAATAACCCGGGTTATTTCCGCGTTGTTGCCGTTTCAACCCGGGTCGACCCGATTTTAAAATGCACCAAAATGAATAACCAGGGTCGACCGACCCGGTATTTCAACCCGGGTTAAAAGAAGGGTTAAACACAGGTCGGACATTCGACCCGGGTCTGAGAAAATAGTTCTGACTGGCTTTTTCCAGTCAGCTGACCAGCCTGCACACAGAGTACATGTCTCTGTATTTACATTACTGTCCTGCACTGCACACTTTGGGCCTGATTCAGACCCAGTCACAAGCGCTGAGCACTTACACCGGGGTCGATGTTTGCCCACTGGGCATGCGCACGACGGAGCCGGCTCTGTCGTGCGCATGTGCGAGACCCGGCTAGCGATGGGCTCTCCGTCGCTCCGCCGCTCCGGGTCTCGCACCAAATGGGGCGAGCTGTCGATGGTGATTGACAGCTCGCCCCGTTTGGCAGGTGGGCAGGGGGGGTGGCTTGCCAAACGGAGGCGTTCCCAAAGGAACGCCTGCCATTTGGGGGCGGCCCCACTGACATCACTAGTGATGTCAGTGGTGAGCTTCCGGCTCTATTTAGTGCCGGAAACTCACTGGGGCTTGCGGCCAATGAGACCCAACCGCAAGGATCTCGTCGCAAGCCCGATGGTCGCGATGGTCTTGACCATCGCGACTGTCAACCTGGCCGCTCGCAATAGCTGTGGGTGGTCACCCACAGCTATGCGAGCGGCCAGGAGGCCGAACAAAAAAAACCCAAAACGCCCTGATTCAGAGCGAGCGCTCGTTTAGAGTGTCTGTCTCTGAATCAGGCCCTTTTCACACTTTGCATCTGTGACATGTGCTCTGTCGGCCATGATTGCTGCACCGCAAGCATTCCCCAGCCCCTGCTTTTTCTTTACTGAAAATGTCATTATAATTGTGAGCCAATAAAATCCTTTAAAAATTACATCACACTGTTTAACATGGGCAACCCGGGTTGAGTTAAAAGGCACCAAATCTGCAATAACCCGGGAATAACTCGGGTTATTGTGGCGATGTGAAAGGCCCTGACCCGGGTTGGACCCGGGTTCAAAACCCGGGTCCGACCCGGGTTTGTGATGTGAAAGGGTATTAGGGATTAGCACGTTGCACACAGTGTAGTTAATGTTAGGATTGGTGAAATATTTGCATAAAATAAATGCAATTCCTAGCACATATGTGCCCTGTTCTTATCCTGATCTTTTATGCTCAATATAAAGAATACTCTTGATTACCCGATATTGTCTCCAACTTTGGAAGAATTATTTAAGATTTTCTCTGTCTGCTGCGGAATTAGCAGCTGACCCACATTTTCAGGGGGACTTGTTATTGGTTGGCACAAGATGCCTGCTGACCTTTAGTTTAGTTTCTTGTGTTGAGCTGATTGCATTGCTATTCATATGCCCCATTACAGATGTAAAATACAACACACTGCTGATTGTAAAGGAATGAATACATTACAATAATATATAGGGAGATGTGAAAGTGGAAGCGCTTCTTAGCAAATATTGCTGAAAATAAGGAGAGTTTTGTTGGAAATAGGTATACGTAACATGCACTTGCTCGGGTCTTCACTTTTTAAGCTCTGCAAATAACATCATCTCCTTTAACTGTTAATGATAATTCGATGTAAAACTAAAATGTTCTTTATTGACCACTATTAAAGTGCCAAATCAGGTCTAATTGAAATTCTATACAGATGCTCCTCACTTAACAACCTACCTGTTTAACAACCGCTCAGACTTATGACCAGCGCTCCGACCAGCTGGTACCCATAGTACAATGAGTAAAATGTTACTCTGAATGGCTTTTTGTCTAACTTTAATTGTACTGTACAGAATGTAATAGCTATGCAAAGTAAAATACAGTTACAGCATGACGTTTGAGTTTCCTTTAGACCATTTCTTTATTCAGAATAAATAAAAATGATTACCTGTATTAAGTATATGCAGCTCCTTGTCTAGCGACCAATTCGTTTAGCGACCTAGATCCCAGCACAAGTAATCTCTACCGCCAACACATTCATCATAAATTTCTGCATTAATAATCAAAGATAATCCTCCTGTATCCAATTTGCGAAGACTAGCGGACTCCTACCTTATCCATGATGCCCCAGAAGAATCCTTGCGCACTCGGGCTGCTGCAGGGGGTGATTCTTCATCATAGAAGTGGACCAAGAAGACTAGTAGATTGAAACAATTGACTGTGAAACAATCATTTGCAAGAGGAACCAACTAAGAAAACAGCTATCCAGTTACACAGTAGATTACTGAAGCCATGATGACTATGCAAGCATTAGATCAGCATCCAATATCTGCCATCAATGCATCAGGTTTTAGACAATTAATTGAGGTCTTATGTCCCCACTACCAAATTCCATCGCAATTCCATTTTATCAGAACAGCAATTATTGCCTGTGCCTTGACATTAAAACATTCCTTGGCCTAGAAAATGCTAGTGTACCAAGTATCTGGTCAAACTAAAAATTACATGACTGACAGCCCACTGGGTTGGTACTGTATATTGCCTTAAGCAGCAACATCTAACAATGCCAGCTTATTCACAGGGAGGCTACTCTCTACCACCGGCTTCATTAAGAGGCATACCGTTGTCAACCTGTTAGAAAAACTCATGGATATGATAGCAAAATGGCTTACCCTGCTCGGCTCTACGGCTCTACTCAGGATTTTTCATTTCCAATAACACAATTAAATTATAAGAGCATTACAACCTTGGGAATTTGAACACATACCATGTTTTGTCACAAAATAAACTTGGTAGTCAGAATTTTTTTTAAATTACAGGTGGATGCAGGAGATGCTGTCTGTGGCCCATAAAATTTCTGGGCATTTTCGGCATGCAGCAACTGCATGTAAAAGATTGCGGCAGCTGCAAAAACAGTTCAATTTGGCATTTCACCAACTCAAGAAATAGGTAGTAACCAGGTAGAATTCCACACTTTATATGTTTCAACGACTGGAGGAACAGCAAAATGCCATTCAAACCTATACTACAAGCAATGACATAGGGAGAGGAGGGGAATGTACCTTACTCCAGCACAGTGGAGAATACTCTCCAATTTAATGAAAGATACAGAAGCCATTTTAAATAGTAACCAATGAAGTGAGTTCAGACACTGACAGTTTGAGTCAGGTGACAAAAGATTTGTCCAAAGTATGTAAAGTTAATCAAAGCTCTATAGGAACACTGGGCACGATTGAAAGGTGGGTACAGAAAGAGCCGCAACTGCTTCTATTGGCGGTCGTCCGTTTGTAACTTTATGCAAATGCCGCTACAAAGTCCTTCCCTGGTGTGCATCCATGCGTATGAATATGCAAGGACTGAGAAAAGAATTGCTCAACTCTGTCAACATTGGCATTGCGTACAACTTAGAATTAGGCCCAGTATGTCTCAATTTTAGAAATCCAATGAATGTAGGATCAAACAGGAGATTTGCCAATATGCAGTATATGGATATAGGTCTATTCGTGGTAATTGGTATTTCTTGAGCATAAATAGCAAGAGTCATACTAAGCCACTATTACTAGCGAACTTCCAGGCAGCTGCAGTTCATATGCTGCCCACAGAGGGGGTAGTTAATTCAACTTTACAAATAAATAAGACCTCTCTTATATTAAATAAAATGAATCTCTCCTGTTTATTGAAGGTTGATCAACGTTTCTGATAACAATCAGTGGGAGAGGTTAGAATAAGGGTGGGAGGACATTGCTGTAATATGATTGGCTGTAAGCCACTCAGAACCATTTCTACTCTACCATCTACTATAATTAATCAACGTTATTATTTCAAATATCTAAGGTGTCTGCTGTCAGAGCATGAGGATCTACATTGCATTTAGTAAATAAATGTACTATAATAATTATTCTTGTTAAACATTGTAATATAAATTCAAAATCCTAGTCAGGAGGCTTTCATGTAAATCCAATAAATTATATCTATTTTGTGGTCTTAATTAAAAAACATAATTTCTACCCAGTAGAGATTCATTTATATGCACATCATTTCTCAAAGTTTAAAGGGAAAACTAGAAATTAAAGTCCAAATACAGAGGTGGACAAAATGATTGGTATAACGTCTTCGATCGCAGTGGATCTGAGAATTTATGCACATGCTGCAGGTGCCATCTTTTGTAATGTGAAGCCCACTGACGACTACTCAGATCCACTGCATGTGTCTGAAGATGCAGCATTGAATAAACATTGAGAAATTTGGACATCTGAGCAACCCTGAGGTTGCTCAGAGTGTCCAACACAACTAAACTGCAAAGGCTAGTGACTCTGCATCGGAAGACAGTCAATCAAGCTGTGTCTAGAGCCGCACTGTCACCGGCGTTGCAACAGTATTGCAGCACATGCACACTGTGGCTCCGACGCATGCACAGACCTCAAAACAGTCAGTTGTGACAGAACCTAAACTGAGTCCACCTCTGAATCAGGCCCTAATATATTTTAATTAGGGATGTGCAGGCTCAGATTTTCCCGCCAAATTTGGATTTTTCCCGCCAAAAATAGGGTCTTGGAAAGAGGCAAAACGTCATCTTTCATTGACAAACATCATCATTCCTGGACACAAGTCCAGGAAAGATGATGTTTGTGCATGAAAGATGACGTTTTGCTTCTTTCTGAGACCCAATTTTTGGCAGGAAAAATCCAAATTTGGCAGGAAAATCCGAACTAATCCGAGCCTGCACATCCCTAATTTTAAGTGCTATACTTGTGAACTAAAGTTTGTCAAGCAGTATAACATTTCTCTGACAGAACTTATATTCTGAAACCATATAGTACCTGGTAATGCCAATGGATACATCCAAAGTATGAAGGATTATTCTTAATGCAGCTGCGCTGCTCTAAGTTTGATTCTAATTGGACTCAGCCGCGGCCATCCAAGCGACGATTGGCAATCACATGACTGCGACTTTATGCTAATGCCACCACAAAGCCCTTCTCTGGTGTGCATCCATTCTTCTGAATATGCAAGGACTGGTATGCTCACTGTCAACGCCTGTAGATGCTGAAATACTGCTTGATGTATGTTGCGATGCACAATCAATTGCACCATCGAAACTTGCAGCTTCTCCATCCAAGTAAGATTTCCTATGTGAGCAATTGAGCGTCTCTGTGCACAACTGCTTTCAGTGACATACCTGCGACACTCTCATAAGATGTAACATCTCTGTGCCACTGTTTAGCCAGCACATAGTGATCTCCCAGTCACCGCCCACATAGAACCAATATATTTTCAGGAAAGTGGGTGGGGCTAATCAACATGGGAAGCTGCAACTAACGCTGTGTTCTCTGTGCCAGGGGAAATAACAAAAAAACATTGGTGTGTCCATCCCTAAAGTGAATAATAAAAAAGGGGATTTAAGTAAATTCATTTAAAACAATTTCTTTGAAGGTGTAGTGTTATTTTTTATGTTTTGTTATCTCATATTATTCCTGTACAATAAATAATCTTTGATTCGCCCAGGGCAACCACAGCATCACTTGCATACCCTATGGTACAGACCTAAGACCTGATTCAGAAAGGAATGCAACTGCGAATAGCAATTGCGATTACGCACGCAGTTCAACTGCGATAGTATGCTAATCCATTGCGATTGCAATGCCACCGCCGCACTACATAAGGACGCCCACTTTACCTTACACACATGCATAATTTTTAGCAGGACTGCAAAACCATCGTTACAATCGAGTACCATCGCAGTCTTACACACACATGCACAAGCCCTGACCTTACTCAAAAATTGCTAACAACTATGCAGGCTATCAGGCCTCAGGCTGCGTAGGGCATCGCACTGGATAATTTATGCATGCCCCTGCAAAGCCGTTGAAATGCACTAGCACACCTGCGTTCACCTGACCACCCCCCCGTTACCACCCACAATCGGTACTTCCTGTAATTTACTCTGTGATGGGTCTGCGTAGCCACTGCAATCGCACGCACAGTACGCAACAATTGGCCAATAAGCAACTGCATTCCTTGCTGAATCAGGCCCGTAGTAAATACTTTTGAAGTGCACAAGTGTTTTATTCAATTGTAATTTCAGGATTCCATTCTCCCTTATCCGTTGGGTATATATAATGGTATAACATAGCCGCAGACAATCCAAGATGTTGGCAACGTTCTTTCAATTGCTTTATTGATTATACAATTTCTTAGCAGAATTTACAGATGAACAGATGTGGTTTACATCTAATCAGACTTTCATGTTTAAAAAATAAAAACCTACAATGCTTGTATACGCAGAGCTGCTACCATTTTATTAAAAACACATGTTCTTTGTAAGTCCGTAACATACTTCGTTTGTTCGTAATTATAAGATACACTGCGTGTATGGAGGACAAGAAATAGAAATCTTTTTGTGTGACATGTGTCACTGAACAGGACAAAGGGATGAGGGTACTGTTATTACGCAATTACAAATAGGTTCACTGAAGCACAGAATGATAAAGTGATTCACATTTGTCATTAAACAAGGTGAAGTCTTGAACCTGCAACCCAATGTCAACTCATCCCTCTAAACTAATGTATCGAATGACAGCTGGGAGCTAGAGAAAATACTGTGATTTTAAATAATTTAATCACAGTAGCAAAAACTTTGCAACTAAAAATTTGTGGTTGAAAGGGATAAGCACTCAGCACAGCAACATATTGTCAACGAACAAACAGGAAGTGTTATTTTGTACAGAAAGGTATTTCTTTTAAATAAAAACTAAACTTTTAAATGGACATTACTTCAGATTGTATTGATCAAGATGCAGTAAAATATTCAGACATATCTCAGGATACTTTACTGTTGGCAAGACACAGGACTGATGGTAGAGCTCACCTTTTCTTCTCCGGGCAAGTGTTTTTCCAGATGCCGCAAACAATCTGAAAGGGGATTCCAGATGCCGCAAACAATCTGAAAGGGGATTCATCAGAGAAAATAACTTTACCCCAGTTCCAACCCCTGTACCATTTGCAGAATATCTGTCTGTCCATGATGTTTTTCCTTTAGAGAAGTGGCTTCTTTGCTGCCCTGCTTGACACCAGGCCATCCTCCGAAAGTCGTCCAGTGTAATGCCAACAGTAGAGCATCCTGATCCATGCATGTGTGGGGTTGCTTCTCAGCCAAGGGAGTGGGATAACTCACAATTTTGCCTAAGAATAAAGAATGTTACCAAAACATCCTCCAAGAGCAACTTCTCCCTAACATCCAAGAACAGTTTGGTGATGAACAATGCCTTTTCCAGCATGATGGAGCACCTTGCCATAAGGCAAAAGTGATAACTAAGTGGCTTGGGAAACAAAACATAAAATTTTGTGTCCATGGGCAGGAAACTCCCCAGACCTTAATCCCCTTGAGAACTTGTGGTCAATCCTCAAGAGGTGGGTGCACAAACAAAAACCCACAAATTCTGACAAACTCCAAGCATTGATTAGGCAAGAATGGGCGGCCATCAGTCAGTATGTGGCCCAGAATTTGATTGACAGCATGCCAGGGCGAATTGCAGAGGTCTTGAAAAAGAAGGATCAACACTGCAAATATTGACCCTGCATAAATGTAATTGTCAATAAAAGCCTTTGACCCTTATGAAATGCTTGTAATTTTACTTCAGTATACCATAGTAACAGCTGACAAAAAGGTCTAAATACACAGAAGCAGCAAACTTTGTGAAAACCAATACTTGTGTCATTCTCAAAACTTTTGGCCATGGCTGTATATGGCACCACCAGTGTTCCTCAGTGCCTTACAAAGTACATAAATAAGTGAACAAGAAACCAATGACTTACAGTACAATACAATGCAGGACAAGGACATGGTTTATACACATTGCTGCATTAGCGATTATAACACTCAAAATAAGCAGCAGGGAGTCAGCAACCAAATGTTTGGTGTCCTTGTGAGGAGGAAGGAGTAGATGAAAGTATAAGTAAGTAGAAGCATATGAGGGAAGAGGGCCCTGCGCATGAGAGATGACATTCTAAAGGGGAGGGGCAGACAAACAGACATGACACAGAAGAAAGTCAGGTGACATCAGGACTTCCCTTGTTAAATTAATGGCATTTTACATGTTTCATGCAGTTACCTTTGATGGGCCTAGAAATATGCTTCTCTGCTGAAGTGCATGGGAAGGTGCAAAATGTGCTTCATTATAAGCATATTGGGCCTGATTCTGAGTCTGACTCAGACGCAGTTGAGCGATTATTATTTTCTTTAGCTCATGGGTCTTAGTCACACTGTGCATGTCTCCAGAGTCAGTTGAGTTGTTGTCTTAAAAATCTATTGTGCATTCATGGCCGGTGGCCACACCAAGGACGCATGGAGATTGTCTGTACTATGGGAGTTCACAGGCATATTGCTGAAATTGTTGTGAACTGGGTTTGCTTGTGATATTGAAAATTGAGGGACCGGGGCAGATATTGGAGATATGTTACATGTTACATTTGGATGATACATAATATTTGGGGGTACCTGCTGAAAATTTATGTTTGTGGGGGATATCCTGCAATTATTATTAGATAAGTAGGCGCCAAAATGCTTTACCAAACACCCTTCTTCTTTGAGATTTAGAGGAAAGAAAGCCTTTTAGAGAGTGGTGAAGTGGACAAGCGGAGAAGTTGTCAATAGCAACCAATCAGCTTCTACCTATCATTTTATAGAATGTACTGGATAAATGCTGGCTAAAAGCTGATTGGTTGATATGGGCAACTTCTCCACTCTGTCAACTTGATATATTTCCCCCTTAGTGAGCTTTCCTAATGTGGTAAAGAAATAGACCTGTAGGACATTATGACGCCCATTATCCCGGTGGTCAGAATCCCAACAGGATTAAGATACCGACAGCTGTTGGTAAGTATCTTAACCCTTCCTGCACCCTAAACCTAATGACTCCCTGTCTAGTGCCTAACTTTAACAATCCCCCCCAGTGCCTCACCCTATTGCTCGCACTAGTGCCTAATCCTAACCCCAGTACTTACAATACAGATTCCGTCACCGGCATCCTGCATGTCGGGATATAAACTACATACCCTACTATCAGTGCCCCTGACCTGCCATCTTTTTTTTGGTAACTTATTATTGTACTTGTGACCAAAAGCCAGATATTGGTAAATATGCCCCTAAGTACAATGGGCTATGTTGGGTTATATAATGACAGTTTGTTCCCAGTGAAGTTAAATTTATTTTAATTTTGTTTGCTGATGTGTTAGCATTAAAGACCATGATATATTTTTTTTCTGCTTAAACACTTGCCAATTATGGAGGATTTTTGCAATATTTACACAAGGGGCTATTTAGTATGAAAGCAAAAGGAGTCTCAATAGCTTTCCATGGGGACTGCTAAAATGCACAATTTGCCAAGCTCCTAAAAGCTTTGCCTCAATGAATGGATATGAAGTCCCATATCCCGACACCGGCAGCCCGAAGGGAGTAGATCCCAACAGGGCAGGTAAGTACCCTATGCCTACCCCTCTCCCCCTATCCCTAACCCTGCCTTAGTGGTGCCTAACCTCCCCTCTAGGGCCTAACCCTAACCTCCCCTGGGGGTTCCTAACCCTAACCCCCTCTTACCACTACCTAACCCTCCCAGGGGGGTGCCTAACCCTAACCTCCAAATGGGGGTGCCTAACCCTAACCCTCCCCACTAGGGGTGCCTAACCCTAATCCCCCCCAAACATAACCCTAACCCTGCTAGTCTTCCTAGCCCTAACCCTCCCACCTCGGCTAACGTTAAGGGTGCCCCGAACTTACCTCATTTGGGCTAGCATCTGCGGCATTCTGGCATCGGGATTAAGTGCCTTGGTGGGATTCCGATGTTGATGACTACATCCCGCCTCAATATGAGGTCCCATTTTTAGCTGTCTATAACTATTTTTAAAATTCTTTCTTTCCCTGTCAGCCCATGGCCGCTCATGTGCATTATGCAAGTTGGGCCTAAGAATATTAAATTAGAACCTCTATACACTCCTGCCTATACCTTCTAATATCCTGCCTATATGTCTTTACAATCTAATTTTAAGCTGATCTTGTCTCAGCTAATTATCCAGCTTCGACAGGCCCTAACCCGGCAGTAAAGTGACAGCGTAAGATATCACGTTAATATTTACTTTTTGCAGCGACAGGTTGTTATTGGAGGCACTATCCTGGCAAAAAAGTCTTAAGTTTCCCTGCAATATATACTGTATATATTTGTGGGAAATGATAAATCAGCCCCTTAGTGTACTTAGTAAGCTTGTAAAAATTTCTAATGATTTACCTCTTGAGTTTGGACAAGGAAACACTGGAAGCCAAATAAAGATGGACCAAGTCTCTCCTCATTGGCTACTCTGTGGTATTGAGCACAATACATCATTCCTGGTCCCATTCTGTCTCTTGATTGACTGTATTACACCTATGTTTTGTATATCCTCACTTGTTATTTTTGCTCTGAGTAATATATGCAGATTGCAGCAATACCCCTTAGGCCAATCTATCTAAAATTATAATCATAACTTGGCACGTACTCTGAAAATAGCATATTTTTTCGCAACATATATTTCCATATAGATAGATTAAATGCAGTATTTTTGTAGATGTAATGTAAAGTGCAAATGTAAATACACATCCCTAGACCTCAATATTCAGAGTACATGAACAGAAAGAAAGCTTTTAAGCAGCCACATCCTTACTTTGCAGCACTGACAGATGATTCCTGAAACTTGATGTTACAATATGGTGCTGGTCATGCAGCGATGACTTTGCTACAGCAGATAATGAATGAGTCAATTCCCCATTCCATTATCTGTGCTCTAAATCCAGTCCCTATGTGAGTATATGGATGGACAAGTACATGCTACCTCCGAATAATTGGCAGCCTTATTACTCAAGCGTAGTATTGTACCTCCATAGTTTCAATTGTATTGTATTTTTTAGTTTACAGGTAGAAGCTACATTTTTATGGATAACTTAAAATAGCACTATAATTCATTTTTTGTAATTGATTCCATGCTTAAACTCCACAACTATGGCAAGTACTATTTACATTTACGGAGAAGAGTGGTCACACAGTAATTGTGATGAGTTACAGAACTTCCAATCAACTGCAAACAGTGAGAGATGAAGGATCTCCCAAACAAATTAACTGAGCAGGGTTTCAAGAGAAAATATATATATATAAAAAAAAATAACACATTCTTCCCAATCAAATGTAGTCTGACTAAGTTTCAGTATTTCTCACCCTTTCAGAAACTCAGGAGCCCCTCAAGGCTTAAAAACAGTTGTTAACGCAACACCCTTGGGTCCTGCACAACACATGTCTGTAAAACCATGGCACCCAGCCAGTCTTGTGGTTTATTGATTTAATTAGTAGAACTCTTGCAACTATGCTCTGGCGCTTGATATTTATTTCTAAGAAAGGGAATTAAAGGGAATAAATTCAGACTTTATTGGTGTATTTTTTTTATTTGCAAATAATATAAGATTTCTTATGAAGATGTGAATAAACCATTATTAATAAGTATATGTAATATGAATGCAAAGTAATGAAAAATATAGCAATATTTGAGAGGAAATATACAACATACCTGATTAACAATAATGCACATGTATATATTATAGTAAAGACTGCTATTACTGTTGGATTTTGCTTGTTAAATAAAAAAATGTTGATGTTTTAAGTACATTACTCTTCTCACTAAAAGAAAATAAAGCTTGAGACATGAATTGATGGCAGAATTTGTGATCAATTGTTTTTAACAATAGGTTCGGCTTAATCAATGGCAATTAGGTATTTGTTTAGAATAGATATCACTATAATACAAAATACTTTATTTGTTTATAGAAAAACTCATGAAAAAAACTTGTGACACAACATTTTATCACTAATGTTATTGCTAGAAAACGATTTAATAAGAAATTCCATAAAAGTTAAAGTTGGAGAATACAAAACACATCAGGTCATGCAGTTTCAGCAATACTATTAGCTGCAATTTCCAATGACCATATTATTTATTTGTCATACTATCTAGTTTGTTTTCACAGACAATATTTGAACAAAAAGAAGTCATACATAAAACAGCTAAGCTTTAATTGTAAAATATTCTTACTCAACATCAGAGGGGCAACTACGTTTGTTGGCGCCCAGGGTAAATATAAAAATGGCACTCCTTGAAAACTGTTCTTCAAAATCCTGGCTGAATTCTTAGACTGGTACTCAAAGTGTAGGTGTATATGCTCTGAAGCTCTATATACTTAATCCAACACTACATTTAAAAATCCTAAATCGCAACAGCCACTATCAAACTTTCTGCAGAGTTGAAAGGTATGTTTTGGGATATGAAATAAATAAGTGAATAACATTATAAAAAACATCATCCTAATCTGGAGTTTAGTAATAACAGTTCTCCCAATACTAGGACCTGTCAATGTACCAGCCAGCCACCTAGTAACTTATTCACCGGTCATTAGGCAAGCAACTGACATATACACCAATCAGTGCATCATCAGGAGCAGGGGTGTGCTAGTATGCCCATCTACAGAGAAGAGCTGTCACTCACAACATCTCAGGGACAAGGGTTTGTGGGTGGGGTGATCGGGTCCTATGTTTTTGCAGGGCTTTAGGCAAAAAATGAAAAGCCGCACCATAAAACAATATCCCCATACCTCATCCACTGCAATTCCCCTAACTCAACACTGTTCCATAACACCACTACCACTCCCTGAAAACATAATTCACACACAGAAATATTCCTCCATCATTACCACTACAAACAAAGAAATTCTGGCACCAAACAGTATTGAGTCTACAAGTAAACTCTAATAGAGTTTAACAGCTGCCAACTTGCACAGAGAGATGCCAATCCTCTAACAAAAATTTGCACAGAAATAAAAGAAGGAGGCGCTATAAACACAAAGTCAAATTAACACAATAACTTAAATAAAAATGTTGTATGAGAATTATTAATAAGCATACTGTACTTATGCTGGGAGTAGGACAAAAAAGTATAAAGACACTGATATTCTCAAAGTAATAGATGCAACAATAATGAAAAAAATATTCAATCTCAAAATAAGAAATAGTACAATGGTTAATGTTTTTTAATTTTATTTATATAACAATGACGTTAGTCAGAGTGTAAACTGGCAGTCAGTGAGTGGTACCTAATAGACTAAACAGACAATTGTGAATAAAGGAACTGATTCAGCATGAAGCACAATTGCAATGGCGTACGCAGATTGGCCGATTGTTGTGTACTGGGTATGCACCGCACTGCATGTGTGCAGCGATCGCACTGCGATTACGGCCGCAGACAGTAATCCATCGCAGAGTGAGAGACAGGCCATGAGCATTTGGGGGTGGTGACGGGGGAGTGGTTGTAGAAACGCAGGCATGCCTGTCTGTTGGAATGCTGTTGTATTGCCTACGCAATTTGAGTACACTCTGCATGCAACGAGACTTGCAATTTCTGCGACATGTCAGAGCTGCTGTAATTGTGCATGATGGGCCAATGTGTTTCAGTATTACTGATTTGTACGCAGGACTCTGAGGCATTATGGATGTGAGAAAGCAGTTGTGGGCATTTCTATGCTGGTAGACATTAGCATATTTTCGCAGCTCCATTGCATGCAATTACGCAGCTGCGATCCGTGCTGAATCAGGCCCAAAGTCAGTTGATAACCAGTAGACCAATCCAATATATTGAAATACTGGGACAATGCCTTAGCAATGGAACAAGCTGATAAAAACTGAAGATATGCTTACCACTTATTGGTAATAACCTAGCAGCTCCAGGTCTAGCAGGTCAGACAGGATGCGGATTAGCTGACTAGTGGAGCGATGTACCAAAAAGATGTCAGCCAACGGAGTAAGTAAGCATGAAGGGAAATAGCTCTGTGGACGCTGCAACATAGGATGCCTCCAACATCGCCAGAAATGGATGGATGCTGAGCACATGGAAGCCAGAGTGGCAACAGATGGCCAGACCAGAGTCCCCTACTAGGCCCAGCCAGGAATTAGAACCAGAGATGGTAGTAAGTTATGTCCAGGAACAGAAGCAGGAAAATGAACATCTGTATCAGAAGACTGAATCAGAGCATATAGCACAGGAACCAGGAATCATAAAAAGCTGTATCAGGAGACAAAAACAAGAAATATACAACATAGTTACCGGGATGCTATGTTGGGAGCAAATGCAATCATTGTCAGAGGTGAAGTGTCAGGGGAGAGCCTAGATACCAGATACAGCTACTCAGCACCACAAGGTAATCACACCTGCATAGCAGCTAAATTTAATTAAAAGCATGCTCTCACATTGCAGGGTAATACCATAGTAGAAACTGACATTGGGATCTATGTACTAAGCTTGAGAGAGATACAATGGATAGAAAAAAAGTAGCAACCAATCAGCTCCTGTCATTTTTCAAACACAGCCTGGAAAGTGGCACTTAGTTGCTCATTGGTTGGTACTTTATCTCCGTCCACTTTATCTCTCTTCAACGCTTAATATATAGGGCCCCTAGTCACACACTTGCTCAGAGTGATTGAATGTGCACACATGGAAAGTCAGTGACTGATGGTTACAACAAGGTTGAATTCTATCACTCTCTACTCTTGGGAGGACCCACTACAAACCAGAAATGCATCCTGATGTAAACTCTACAAAAGTGTAACACACACATA
Source organism: Taudactylus pleione (assembly GCA_031769625.1). Taxonomy (NCBI): domain Eukaryota; kingdom Metazoa; phylum Chordata; class Amphibia; order Anura; family Myobatrachidae; genus Taudactylus; species Taudactylus pleione. Next base: position 13,653,539 of record JAUIMM010000120.1, on the reverse strand, counting down.
AAAGTCCAACGTCTCGATCCCAGACCCTCCAACATGACCCCTTCCATCCGGTACAAATTGCTCTGCTCCTGGACTTCCCTCTTAATTGATGATTGCAGACACTTGTGTTGAAACACCTGTCTCATCTATTAACTAGTTCAACACAGGTGTCTGCAATCATTGATTAGGTGGGAAGTTCAGAAGCAGAGTTATTTTTACCGGGTGGAAGGGGACATGTTGGAGGGTAGGCAATCCTGTAGTTTCACCCCTTTGAATCAAATAAACACTACCTCATTTGTGGAATATAGTATTTAAGAGAGTGTGGGGAAAGACTCAATTTTGTGTGTGTAAAGTACTGTATTTACATTACTCTCAGTGAGTCTGCAATTCTTTTGCGGAGTGTAAATGGTTATACAACCCTCCACATAGCAAGGAACGGGTCACACATGCACCCACCAATGGCAGACCCGGCAATGCGTCATACACAAAGCTTAACTGTATCGCCCTTTCTCCCCTCCATAACCTTTGCATAAGCCCCCCCCCACAACTTCTAATATTATTAGATTTATTAACAACAAGTCATGCTTTCTATATAAGAAAAATCATAAATGAAGCTACTGAGTTTGGTCCGGGAAGGATGACTAAGCTAAGCTTTTCGGAGCTTGATGAATTTGGAAATATTATAGTTCCCATACAGTAGATCTCTATGGAGACTGCTTAGGTAACCAAAATAGAGGGATTGCAACAGATCTCTACTGCCATACCCTCTTACTACCACTGGTGGTTCCTAAATTAATGCAAAAATCCTCCAAAAACTGTAGTTTTCAAAAAATAACTTCATAAATAGGTCCCCAAATTTCTAATAAAAAATTCCTTTTTGGTCCTATCTAAAAAGACAAAAGAAACAAAACAAAAAAACATGTCAGCCGAGTGATGCTCAGCTCCTCAGCAATACTGACTAGCAGACGTAAGCAGCAACTTACTGTATCGCGAGCCAGTCAGGGGGGTCTCTATAGCGCATGTGTGACTTGGACTTGACATCCTTAATTTTAGTGTTGGGAAGCTGCACCAGAGCCCTCAGGTATCGGCAGCCTATGTAGCTGCCTGAAAGTAGCACTGACCCTGATACATTGGTATGCATAAGGGAGGTAAAAGAATTGGAAGTGGTCTAGCACTTTTGATGCGGGATGGAGACTCCGACATGATGCATTCACACCCCCTTTTGGAGAGGGGCATCTCTAAAGCAATAAAATATGGACCTGATTCACTACTGATTGCAACTGTAATTATGCACGCAATTGGCCGACTGTTGCGTACTGTGCATGCGAACTGGCCACTGTGATCGCAGTAACTACAAAGACCCATCGCAGAGTGCCTGATATGAAATACCATTTGTGGGTGGTGACGGGGGGGTGGTCTGCGAACTGCAGGCCTGCCAGTGCGTTTGAACGCTGTTGCAGGGGCGTTCATAAATTAGGCACTGAGATGCCTTACGCAGCTAGAGGACTCGTAGTGTGCAATGAGGATAGGAATTTCTGAGTAAGGTGAGAGCTTGTGCAAGTGTGCGTGTTGCTGCGATGGTACTCGATTGTATCAATGATTTTGCAGTCTTGCTAAACATTACAGTAAAAGTTAAAGTAAAAGTAAGGTAAAGTGGGCGTATTTATGTTGTGCTGCGGCGACGTAACGATGGCAATGGATTACCATACTATCGCAGTTGAACTGTGCGTATAATTGCTATTGCATTTGCAGTTGCGATCGGTAGGGAATCAGGCCCTATTATGGGTAATGCGTGAGCAACTGGAAAGCGTATTTGATCAACCAAGTACAGTATTATACTTTCTGAAAATCACTGTGCAGCAATTCATGGTTAAATGTCTTTTTTTTATAGTAAACAAAATCTTCTTGGTTACTATATACTGTAGCTTTGAAAACTGCTATGATGTTTTTGTGTCATTAAGTGCCATTGTTCTTTTCCAAGGTACATGCTCCAGCACACTGCTGTGAATAGAACAGTGCATTGGTTTAATATTATATCAACCACTGCTATCGTTCTTTTCAGCTTCAAAGACAGTAATTTTAAAATTTAATCAGCGACTTTATCATTGCCTGCAGGCAAAAGGTACCAGTGCAAAAGTGTTTGCCGCAGAGTCCAGCCTGTGATAGAATCGTACCTCAATCTCTTTGCAGCCTTTTCATTTTATCTTGATTTTGAAGAGAAATAAGAAAAAGTTAGCTGAAAACCATTTTAATTTTCTGAAGTTGTAAATCTCCTGGGACTTTTCCCTGAAAACCTGAACTCCGCTGTCCTCTTCAGCAAGTTTACGTCTTATTAAAACTGAGCTCACCAAAAGATAGGTTGTTGCATTCCTTTTACAGAGTTATGATCTCTATTTTAAGCAATGACCAGTGAAGTTCAAAGACATTTCTGTTCCCGAGTTAACTTTATTTTCACATACGGTTTCTTCACAAGCATGGACTATAAACTCAGGCATACCTCTGGAATGTTTGTAAGCAAAAACAAATTAAGTTTTTTAAAATATTCAGGGGTCTATTTACTAAGCAGTATTTAGGAGACAGAGTGAAAAGTGATAAGTCAGTGATAAGGTACCAGCCAATCAGCTCCCAACTGCCATTTTTCAAACACAGCCTGTGAGATGACAGTTGGGAGCTGATTGGCTGGCACCTTATCACTGACTTATTACTTTTCACTCTGTCTCCTAACACTGCTTAGTAAACAGACCCCATATTCCCATTGAAAGTGTCCAGATACTTAACTACAGTATAGTGGTGATAGAATGTTTGTGAACCCATTATAATTTTAGAAATTCTGCATATATGTGACCTTAAATGGGTTCTGTATAATATACTGTACGTAAAGAGCACTCACTAAATTAAACAAAACACAAAAGAATATGCTTTTTTATTCATCTATTGGTAGTGATTGAAATAGAAATTGAGAAGTGATGGTGTGGAAACTGTCAGTGAATTAACTTTTATTATAAATAGAGATATATGCTGGACCATTTTTGCTGGTTTTGGTTCTAATTTGTCATCCGGTTTTGGTTTTGACAAAACGCTGTGACTGGTTTTGGTTTTTTGGATTTTTTCCAAAAATGTACAAAATTTTTTAAAATCACATAATTTGGGCCTTTTTTGTTCATAGACTATTATTAAACTCAATAACATTAATTTCCAGTCATTTCAACTTAAGTTTGACAATCTCACAGCTCACAATATTGTTCACCAATATAGGCCAAAGGCTGGCTGGCTAAACTAAGCAACAGAGCAGTGGCATAAATATACGGCAGTTACTTCAGTTTAAAAATGTTTTGCAAATTAGTAATGTATTAGCAATAAGCAATCGAACCAATCGAACCAGTTACAAGTACTTTCAATAGAAAACAATTCAACACAGAAATTTACTAAGAATCTTGTGTGGAATATCAGTGCTTTAGTCATAGTTAACAAGCAGCAAATACACAAAAACCCTAAACCATGTGTAAAGTAGCAACAGTAGACGTGGATGCCCCCTACACAAGTGCACATGCACCCAGCACATGCATATTCTCAGTGTCTCAGTGCCACCTTGGGCCACTGATTACTGGCACTCTGTGCCCATGGAAAGCCCTAATCAATCAGCCTTTTTGTTGATCAGTTCCCCTTAATCTCCCCAACAATAAAAACAGTGTTCCGTACCTGCGGATCAGATACAGTGGGTTGGATACAGTGTGGGTCGGGTGCAGTGTGGGTCGGATACAGCGCAGGTCAGATACAGTGCGGGATACAGTGTGAGTCGGATACAGTGTGGGTCGCATACAGTGTGGGTTGGATACAGCGCAGGTCAGATACATTGTTGGCTATAGTGTGGGTTGGATACAGTATGGGTTATAGTTCAGGTCAAATACAGTGCAGGTTGGATACAGTACAGGTTGGATACACCAAGGGTGCACTTAGTGTGACAGAGGGTGATGGTGCTGTTCTCATTGAGGAGTGTCGGCAGGGTTGGCATTGCGGGGCAGCCGGTGGTGTCGGCCATGCAGGGTTGGTGGCGGTGTCCTTAGTGCGGGAGTGCTGGTGGTGTCAGCAGTGCAGGAGTGCCGTTAGTGTTCTCAGTGTGGGGGTTACCAGCAGTGTCGGAAGTGCAGAAGTGCCGGTGGTGTCCTCAGTGCGTGGGTGCCAGCAGTGTCGGCAGTGTGGGGGTGCCAGCATCGTTGGCAGTGCAGGGGTGCCGGCGGTGTCAGCACTTCGGGGATGGTGGACGGTGTCGTCAGTGTGGGCAGCAGTGTCCTCAGTGTGGTGGGGGCCGCCATCTTCTGTGCGTCTGCCTCATTGAAATCTTTGGGGAAGTGCTGAGAGTAGTGACATACAGCTTTCTCAGCCAATCAGCGGTCAGCCCATTGATTTAAATGTGACTTTTGAAATTGGCATCTGAGCCAAAGCCGCGAGATCCGGCAGTAGGATCTTGAGGTTTTGACTCAGATAAGGCTCCAAGGCAGACAGGGATCCTAGAAGTTCGGAGCAATTCGGATTCCAAGGAATCCGAACCACTCATCTCTGATTATAAATGAAGCACCAGTCTGAATGGGGAGAGGGTGGCAACAGCCTTCATTTCCGCCAACAGAGGCATGTTGCCGCTGTTGGGAGAGAGGAAAGAGGCCAGGATCTCCGTCTGTGGACAGATATTTCCTGGCCTCCTTTGTGCATCTCCGTTCACTGGCTTGAGTAACACCATGGTCATTCATCTGGCTGAGGATCAGGCAGATGATCTGATGATGTGTCCATGGACACAGCTCAGATCAGTAATGGATGCAGGAGGTGTGACACCTCCTGCTGCATTACCAAAATAGTGCTATCACAGCTGCTACCATGATAGCAGCTGGGATAGCAATACTGTCTGAGGCTGAATCATCTCTATTGTCTGTTGATCAATATTATCTAACATTAAATGTTTTTATCCAAAAAAGGATTTAAACCTCTTTAATTATCAGAATTAACTGACATTTTGGGGATAACTAGAGTCAGGAGTATCAGTCAATGGTATGGCAATCAGTCATGTTTGGTTGGCCCAGCTCTGTTTAAGAAAATAAACCAGAATCTTCACTACCAAAATTTGGTCTTTACCACACAGGTTTGAGGATACTGTTATGAATTCCGATGCCTACCCCATGTGACACCACAAGAACCCAGCTAGCGAGATCTTCTGCCAATAACAACCGCATGTTGTTCCCTTACAACTAGGATACGTTCACCGGTACTTAGGCGGGCACTTGGACTTATACTCGAGATAGTAGCGGCTCACATGGAGATACAGGGGAATTCAATCGGTAAAGAATGTACAGTTAGGACTGACACAGTTTATGATTATAAGGATATCGATGGTACGGATGTTGTGATAGTACAGTTTGTTTATTTGGGCAATAGCTTGGGAGCCGATGGTGTGGCAGCTGTGCCGACGGTGCAGCAATGGTGCTGATGGTGCGGCAATAGCCATAGATAAACAGTCTAGGATTAGCTAATGGCTCTGAGGCCCTCATTCAGAGGCGGTCGGAGGATGCAAGCGGTCGCTCAGAAACTGGGCAGCCGCTTGCATCCTGACCGGCCACCTCTGTTTCGGTCGTTAGGCTGTGGGTTTGCACCCACAGCTCTAACGACCGCTAGGGTGATGGTTGTGATGGTCATAGACCATTGTGACCATCGGGGCTTACGACGAGACCCTAGGGTAGGGTCTCACTTGTCGTAAGCCCCGGAGAGCTTCTGGCTCTGTCAGAGCCGGAAGCTCTCCACTGACATCACTAGTGATGTCAGTGGGGCCTCCCCCAAATGGCAGGCGTTCCCATTTGGGCTGCCACTCCCCCGGCCCGCCTTCAAAATGGGGCGAGCTGTCAATCAACAATGACAGTTCGCCCCTTTTGGAAAGAGACCAAAGGAGCTGGCTCCCTTGTGCACATGCGCACTGGGCAAACATCGAGGCGGCCGTGCGGTCGTAGACCCTACGGTCGCCTCTGAATGAAGCCCTGAGAGCTGATGGTGCAGCAACTGTGCCGATGTTGCAGCGATGGTGCCGATGTTGGGGCAATTGCAGTAGACAAACAGTCTATGGTTTGATAATGACTTTGAGAGCTGATGATGTGGCAAGTGTGCCGATGTTGCAGCGATGGTGCCGATGTTGGGGCAATTGCTGTTGATAAGCAGTCTATGGTTTAATAATGGCCTTGAGAGCCAATGGTGCGGCAAGTGCACCGATGTTGCAGCGATGGTGCCGATGTTGGGGTAATTGCCGTAGGGTGAACGTTGGCAGCACGGGAGCAGCTGGATGTGGCTTGGAAGCTGTTTGGAGATTGGTGGTCGCATGGAAGCTACTTGGAGCGGCTAGGAAGCCGTATGGTGAACATTGGCAGCAAAGGAGCTGCTGGATATGGCTAGGAAGCCGTTTGGGAGTTCAGTGAACAGGAGAACAGGAGCAACCTAACTCTGCAGCCAGGCTTAGGGAACTCACAGACACTCTATAGTCAGCACAGGTGCAATAGATCAGTGAGTATAAATAGGCTGAAATCCCAATCAGGTTTGCACTTGCGGAAAACACATCACTTCCTGAGGTGTGCCGATCTCCTAGCAACAGAAAGAACTGGAGTAACCCCGTCCTGTCTGGGCATACTGTCAGAAAGTGTCAAGTCATGACCGTGACTTGTAACAGTACCCCCCTTTGATGCGGGGTTGAAGAACCCCCAGAACCTGGTTTGTCTGGAAACTCCTGAAAGAATCATCTTCTCAACCTGGAAGCATATAGTGCGAACTCAGGAACCCAGGAACGCTCCTACGGACCAATTGTAAATGAAATTCTAGAGTCCAAGATCTTCTCCACTATGAACTCATGTTGACCATGGACCATCACTGAAGCAGGCCTGGAAGAGGACCTGAGTTTGAATTTGGCTGAAGAGAAGACTGGTTTGAGCAAGGAACAATGGAAAGTATTATTAATACAGAGAGAGTTGGGCAATTGAAGTTTGAAGGCTACTGGGTTCACCTGTGAAATAATTTGGAATGGACCAATAAATCTGGGACCCAACTTCTGTGTAGGCTGACGGAGCTTTATGTTTTTGGTGGAGAGCCAAACCAAATCACCTTTCTTAAATCAACATGACCTCCGATGCTGGTCAACAGATTCTTTGGAGTGGAGAGATACCTTCCGAAGGCTTTGATGAACCTTGCCCCAAATATGTCGGAGCCGAGAGACAGAAGAAGTAGCTGGTGATCCGGAGTCGAATGCATTTGACCTCGGATGTTGTCCTGTAACACAGAAGAATGGCGATACAGAAGATGCATAATGGCATGAATTATTAAAAGCAAACTCAGCAAGCGGCAGATGAGATACCCAGTCATTATGACACTTGGAAACATAGCAGCATAGATATTCTTCCAGACACTGATTAACGCGCTCAGTCTGTCGATTCGACCGAGGATGGTAACCTGAAGAAAGACTAAGCTCAATGCCCAGTGAGGAACAGAACACTCTCCAGAACTGTACCACAAATTGTGATCCTCGATCTGACATGATATCCATTGGTAAGCCATGTAACCAAAAAATGTGTTGAAGAAACAGGCCAGAGAGTTCCTTAGGAAGGAAGTTTTTGCAATGGTATGAAGTGTGCCATTTTGCTAAACCGGTCCACCACCGTCCAGATGATGTAAATCAAGCAGATAGTGGGAGGTCAACGATGAAATCCATGGCAATGTGAGTCCAGGGTCTCCTAGGTATGGAAAGTGGAAGTAACAAACCAGAAGGAGCCGTCTGAGTTGTTTTATTACGGGCACATGCCTCACATGCCAAGACAAATTCATGCACATCTTTGTTCAAAGACTGCCACCAAACAGAGCGGGAGAGTAATTTTAAAGTCTTACTGATGACAGGATGACCAGCAACTCGAGAAGCATGAAAATCCTGAAGAACTGCTCTTCTAAATTTCTCTGGGACAAACAATCGACCAGAAGGCTTCTCCAGAGGTGCTTCCAATTGACATGCCCGAATGAGATCTGCCAGATTTCGGGTGAGTGCACAGTGGAAGAAAGAGTCACGAATGATAGCTTCATCTGACCTGGATATCTGTTGACTAGGTCCAAAACTCCTGGAAAGGGCGTCAGCCTTGATGTTCTTGGAACCAGGATGGAAGGAGATGAGGAAGTTGAACCACGTAAAAAATAAAGCCCAGCGTGCCTGCCGGGAATTCAACCTTTTAGTGGACTGAATGTAGGACAGGTTCTTGTGGTCAGTAAGAACCAAAATTTGGTATTTGGCTCCCTCCAGCCAGTGTCTCCAGTTCTCGAAAGCCCATTTAATAGCTAGTAATTCCCAATTTCCTACATCATAATTGCATTCGGCAGAGGAAAATTTGTGAGAAAAGAATGCACATGGGTGCAACTTACTATCTGCAGGGTCTTTCTGTGACAAACCGGCTCCAGCTCCTACTTCAGAGGCATCTACCTCTAAGATAAAAGGAAGGTCAGGATCAGGATGTCGAAGAACAGGTGCCTGAGTGAAAGCAACTTTGAGAGTTTTGAAAGACTGGATCGCCTCAATTGGCCAGTTTAAAGTATCCGCTCCTTTTTTGGTCAGATTAACAATGTGTGCCACAATGCTGTTAAAGGATTTAATAAATCGGCGGTAATAGTTAGAAAAGACTAGGAACCGCTGGATGGCCTTAAGGGAAGTTGATTGGTCCCACTTAAGTATGGCCTCGACTTTTCCATGATCCATTGAAAATCCCTGGGACGAGATTGTATACCCCAGAAAAGAAACCTGAATGACATCAAATTCACATTTCTCCAACTTGGCATACAGATGGTTCTCCCGCAATTTTTGGAGAACCTGTCGCACATGGTGATGATGATGATAAAGTGAATGGGAAAAAAATGAGGATGTTGTCCAGATATACGACCACGAACACCCCCAAAAACTCCAGAAGAATGTCATTGATCAGGTGCTGAAACACAGCTGGGGCATTGGATAAGCCAAACGGCATGACTAGATACTCATAGTGTCCAGAATGAGTACTGAAGGCCGTTTTCCACTCGTCTCCACTCTTGATTCGAATCAGGTTGTATGCCCCTCAGAGGTCAATCTTGGAGAAGACATTAGCTAACGCAGTTGATCAAACAGTAATGGAATGAGATTTTTCACCGTAATGTTGTTGAGTCCTCTGTAGTCAATACAGGGACGAAGAGATCCATCCTTCTTACCCACGAAGAAAATAACAGCTTCCAGTGGTGATTTTGAGGGACGGATGAATCCTTTAGCCAAGGCATCCTCAATGTACTCTCTCATAGCATTGTCCTCCGGTATAAAAAGGGAATACAACCAGCCTTTGGGTAACTTGGTGTCTGGAATCAAGTTGATGGCACAATCGTAAGATCTATGTGGAGGAAGAACATCCGCAAGTTTTTTTGAGAAAATGTCAGCGTAATCCTGGTACTGAAGCGGAATCACTAGAGATGTCTCAGCAGTGGTAGAAAGTACGGACCGAATAGGCATGGTCAAGCAACGATCCTGACAAGTCTGACTCCATCTGATTATCTCACCGGATTGCCCATCAATCACAGGATTATGGCCCTGATTCAGAGCTGTTCGCTCTGACAGAGCGCTCGCTCTGAATTAGGGCCTGTCTCTTTTTTTTTTAGAATGGCCTCCTGGCCGCTCGCATAGCTGTGAGTGACCACCCACAGCTATAGCAAGCAGCCAGGAAGATGGTCGCGATGGTCAAAACCATCGTGACCATCATGCTTGCGACGAGACCCTTGTGGTAGGGTCTCGTTGCCGCAAGCCCCAGAGAGATTTCGGCTCTAACAGAGCTGGAATCTCTCCACTGACATCACTTGTGATGTCAGCAGGGCCGGCCGCAAACGGTAGGCGTTCACATGGGAACACCTCCGTTTGGGCAGCCACCCCCCAGCCCGCCCACCAAAGGGGGCGTGCTGTCACTCAACATTGACAGCACGCCCCCTTTGGTGCGAGACCCGGAGCGACGGTTTGCCCATCGCTATCCGGTTCTTGCGCATGCGCACGACGGAGCCGGCTCTGTCATGCGCATGCACTCTGGGCCACCATCGACCCGGTTGTGAGCGCTCAGCGATTGCGACTGGGTCTGAATCAGGCCCTATGTTCTTTAAGCCATGGAAAACCAAGAACGACTGGAGCCAAGGGACAATGGAGGAGATAAACAGACAAAGCCTCCGAGTGTAAGGAACCCACCGATAAACGGAAAGGAGGTGTCTTAAACTTCACATGACCTGATGAAATCAAACCTCCGTCTAGACCACAGAAAGGAATTTCTTGTTCCAAAGGGACAGCTGGTACTCCCAGAGTGCGAAAGAAAAGAAAATCCATAAAATTGCCTGCTGCCCCGCTATCCAGGAAGGCTGAAGTAGACAAAGTGGAATTGGCGAGCTGGATGACTGCTGGGATTAAAATAGAATTTTTGGAGTAAATGGATGCCAGACCTAAGTGCAAATCCTCCCGAACACTTAGGCCTTGTCTTTTACTGGTCTGAGTGGACAGTTATTCACCGTTTGCCCCTTTGTCACCGCATTACATACAGAGGCCAAGAAACTTCTGCGTCTCTTTACTGATGATAGGCGAGAGGCGCCACTCTGCATAGGTTCCTCTATGACCGAGGATGGAACCTAAGCGGTAGAACAAGGCAAGGTGACGGGAAGATCTTGTTCAAGTTTGCGTTCCCGTAACCGCCGGTCAATCCTTATGGCTTGCTGCATGAGGTCATCCAAGGACTCTGAAGGTGAATGTTGCACAAGGATGTCCTTGATGGCCTCAGAAAGACCAAGATGATATTGGCTACATAAAGCCGGGTCGTTCCAACCGGAGTCAGTAGCCCATCTGCGGAAATCAGATGAGTAATCCTCTGATGCCTTCTGGCCCTGTTTGAGAGCACGCAACTTGGACTCAGCTAAAGCAGCACGGTCCAGGTCATCATACAATAGGCCCAAGGTCGTAAAGAGAGCCTCCACTGACTGTAATGCCGCGTGAGTAGAAGGCAGTCCGAAGGCCCAAGTCTGTGGGTCCCCCTGAAGAAGAGAGATTACCAGTCCAACTTGTTGTAACGGTGTCCCTGAAGAGGCCAGACAAAGCCGGAAATAGAGCTTGCAACTTTCAGGAAGTTTAAAACTGTCGGCGATCCCCAGAAAACCGATCTGGCAAATTCATCTTAGGTTCTAGATGAGGAGCTGCATGCACAGGAGAACGGTTCTCTTCAACTCGTATAGTGAGTTCCTGGACTTTCTGGGTAAGAGTTTGGATCTGGGCTGCAAGCATCTGAGCAAGACTCTGTCCCTGTTCCATGACAGCAGAAGTTATAAGTCAGACACAACACTTTCTGTAACTATATCCTTTCTGTAACTATATCCTATGTAAATATTATTTTTTGGGCCGAGAATAATGTTATGAATTCCAATGCCTACCCCATGTGACACCACAAGAACCCAGCTAGCGAGATCTTCTGCCAATAACAACCGCCCGTTGTTCCCTTACAACTAGGATACGTTCACCGGTACTTAGGCGGCCGCCTGGACTTCTGCTCAAGGTAGTAGTGGCTCACATGGAGATACAGGGGAATTCAATCGGTAAAGAATGTACAGTTAGGACTGACACATTTGATGATTATAAGGATATCGATGGTACGGATGTTGTGAGAGTACAGGTTTTTTTTTAGGGCAACAGCTTGGGAGCTGATGGTGTGGCAGCTGTGCCGACGGTGCAGCAATGGTGCTGATGGTGCGGCAAAGGTGTCAATGGTGCGGCAATTATGCCAATGGTGCGGCAATAGCCATAGATAAACAGTCTAGGATTAACAAATGGCTCTGAGAGACGATGGTGCGGCAACTGTGCCAATGTTGCAGCGATGGTGCCGATGTTGGGGCAATTGCCGTAGATAAACAGTCTATGGTTTGATAATGGTTTTGCGAGCTGATGATGTGGCAAGTGTGCCAATGTTGCAGCGATGGTGCCAATGTTGGGGCAATTGCCATTGATAAACAGTCTATTGTTTAATAATGGCTTTGAGAGCCGATGGTGTGGCAAGTGTGCCGATGGTGCCGATGTTGGGGCAATTGCCGTAAATAAACAGTCTATGGTTTGATAACGGCTTTGAGAGCCGATGGTGCAGCAAGTGCACCGATGTTGCAGCGATGGTTCCGATGTTGGGGTAATTGCTGTTTGATGAACGTTGGCAGCACGAGAGCTGCTGGATGTGGCTTGGAAGCCGTTTGGAGATTGGTGGTAGCACGCAAGCTACTTGGAGCGGCTATTAAGCCGTATGGTGAACGTTGGCAGCATGGGAGCTGCTGGATACGGCTAGGAAGCCATTTGGGAGTTCAGTGAACAGGAACAACCTGACTCTGCAGCCAGGCTGAGGGAACTCACAGACACTCTATAGTCGGCACAGGTGCAATAGATCAGTGAGTATAAATAGGCTGAAGTCCCAATCAGGTTTGCACTTGTGGAAAACACATCACTTCCTGAGGCGTGCCTATCACCTAGCAACAGGAAGAACTGGAGTAACCCCGTCCTGTCTGGGCATACTGTCAGAAAGTGTCAAATCGTGACCGCGACTTGTAACAGATACATATCATGCCTTCATCACAGAAAAAGAGTTGCTGATTTTCTCTGAGCTGTAAAAGGATATAAAATGATAGTTAAAGACTCATCAAGCAAGACTTTGGCATTCACCAATCCACTGTCGGGAAGATAGTGTACAAATGTGAAACTATAGCACCATTATTACTCTCCCTGGGAGTGGTCTGCTAGCAAACGTCATTCCAAGAACACAGCACATGACATTAGGACAAATTGCAGAAATCTTACAGGTGTTTTCAACTTGTTAGCTATGACATTTATCTCTTTTGCATTTTAGCATGGCCGAGTCAAAGTCCAGACCTCAATTCAAGAGAAATGTGGCAGATACTGAAAGGGATGTTCATCTAAGAAACCTCACCAAGATTAGTCGAAGTAGTTTTGTATGGAAGAATGGTGCCAAAATTCCTGCAAGACACTGTAGGGATTAGGGAATTAATCAAGAAATATTTTTGATTGAAGTCATTGTTGCTCAAGGAAGTCACCAGTTATTAAACCTAGAGGTCCACATACCATTTCTGACAAAGAAACTTAAACTTGGATCATCTTGATAAATGATTGAAAAAAATATATTATTTTGTGTTTTGTTTGATTTAATTTTTAACTATTATTATGACTTTCATGAAGATATGTACACATTTACTGTATAATCAAAAATGATGAATTGAAGGGTCCAAACTTGCTATTGCTTGTGTTTTTTAAGTCATATATTGGAGAGGATCGTGCCATGACTAAAGCTGTGTCTACAATATATGTCTTCTAATAATAGCACTTTATTTTAGTATTGTAATTTTACATGATCTTAAATTAGATTATCTTAATAATGCTTCATGTAATCAGCAGAACTTTCAAGTTTCTTACACTGCAAGAATATAAATTTCTGCTAACCTTTTCTACATTTTTCAGGCTCAATTTATTTAGGCCAACTACATCTCACCCGTGAGTAAGTGCAGCTATCTGCCACTCTTACGGTACTGTATCTCAGGATTTGCTGATTTTTGGACACAGTCCCGAGTGTCACGACCAGGGCATGGTGATACCTGTGAGGACGCTATGGCAAGGGGTGTCTGGCGGTGGCGCTGGTGCCTGGCGGGGTGCATTGGATGTGCGTAGTCCTGTGCGGGCATACTGTCACTCTGATCTGGTTAGGCCTGGTGGTGCTTACGTTCCGCTCTGGCATGGGCGCCGCCATCTTGCCTCTGGTCATGTGACCTAGTCGCCCTATCCTGGTGTGTCACATGTTCCTCTCTGACCAGTCATGGCTGAGCACTGGGGATTTAAGGGAGTTCAGAGCTCCCTTGCATTGCCAGTGCAACGTGTTTCTCAGTGCACACTGAGAGAGAGTTCCTGAGCTTGTCCACCGGCCTGTTGGATCTCTGCCTAAGCCTGCTTCACCTAACCTGCTCCTTACCCTGCTGGATTCCCCTGCCTCCTCCAATTACCACTCCCATTGCCTGAGTTCATGTGTCAGCTGTTACCCTGCACCCTGCCTCCACTTGCATTTCCTCTGGACATTATTTACTTCAGCCTGCAACTCCCTTCAGTCTGCAATTCATTTCAGCCTCACAAAACCTGCATACTGGACTGTTCCTGCCTGTCACTATTTGGACATTCTCCCATTAGCTTCACTACAGTTCTCAAGTGCACTTCAGTGCTATACCTGGACTTTTTCTTTTGCCATTTCCATGTCTACTAAGCAACTCATTAAAAGCTCCACATTTTCATTTAAATCTGCTTCTGTGTCTGCTCCTATCACCACTCCGGGTCCACGACAAAACCAGAACCGTTTCTACAGAGTTGCAAAGGAAAACATGTTTTTTTCCCTAAAACATTGTCAAACTATTAAATCTGGTTGTTCCATATACAGTGTATATTTTTCTAGTTATAAAGCCGCGTATCCACTTGCAGATAGTGGAACGACAGTACAAATACAACATTGTAATCATACAGTCGTTCCTCTTCCCCTGTAGTGCCTACACTGAATGATATGTCATTCAGTGCATGCACCCTGCCTCATTCCTGAAAATGGCCAATCTGTCGTTATCGGCAGATTGACTGTCATGTTCAGGTGAAGATTGAAGTTGAAATGACCAGCGGGAGTGCGCATTGCTGGTCATTTCCGACATTAAACTTCCCGATTTATGCATGATTAAAGAGCCATTTCTTCCTGCTTCCTCCCCTGCATCAGTGAGTAACTCCTTCCCTTTAGTGTATAGCAGCCAATTGCACTTTTATGTTCCTCCTATCTTGCGGTTAGGTTAGCACTTCGCACGGGACGTGGTTTTTCGTTTAATTCCGCTGGAGAGGTAAGTGTACATGAATTGCTACTTAGCAAAAGGTATAGATCGCATCGAACTGATGCGATCTATAGTGAAAAGTAGCAATTCGGTACCACAAATGTACATGAATATACCCCAGGATCACATGGATTGCATCATATGACCCACTACCAATTAGGTAATATTGAGGCTATGGGGTATATTTACTAAAGTGTGGGTTTGCAAAAGTGGAGATTTTGTCCATAGCAACCTATCAGATTCTAGCTATATTTTTTTAGAAGGTACTAGAAAAATGATAAGTAGAATCTGACTGGTTGCTATGGGCAACCTCTCCCCTTTTGTAAACCCACACTTTAGTAAATATACCCCTATGTCATGAGCGCAACTACCATAGGTGCTTGGGGTGCAGCTGCTTTTGGTCCCAGAGCTGAGGGGACCCATCTGCCTTGTCAAAGTAACATATGTTATATACATTTTTCACCATTGTATGGTGCATAGGGGCCATTACAAACATTTGCTATGGGGCCTTCAAATATCTAGTTACACCCCTGCCCTATGTCTCTGTTTAGTTGCCCACTGGCCAAATACATTGTTTTTATAGAAGGGAACATCTTACAGCTTTGGACTATTATTATTGTAAAAAGTATTTAATGGGTTTAGAAAATATTTTGATGGATCCTTCAGCAGGTGATTTCTGATGTTTTTAAATGTACCAGTGGCAGAACTGATTTCACATAGAAGTCAAGCAATTTCTGTTTTACTACAATAAACAATCAGTATGTTAATAGGACACAATAACTAAATTTTTATGCAAAATGTTAACTAAACGCTGAGAAATAGTCATCCTCCATAGTACACCTATAAATTGTAAAAGGTATAGGTTGCTCCCACAGTAAGTACAGTACAGTATGTAGAATTTCTGTGAGCTGTACTGTACAGAACATAACAGAGTATGAACTATATGTATCCATTTGCCAAACATCCTTCAGTGCCTCCTGCTTAACATATTCTGGAATGCTGACAAATGGGATGTTTTTCCTTACTGAACAGTTCTCAATGTCATCACCTTTTTAAGATGTGCTTTCTTACAGTAGGTTACATAATCTTTTTGTTCTCAATTTTAAATTGCATTTTGCTTGACATCAGTTTTGAAGAGGGCAGAGTTATATACTGTAATTAAGATGTTGACAGCAAAGAGTGCTTCAGATGAGTATTCCAATCTTCTGGGGGACCTGAGTCTGTGCACTCAAGTGATTGTGAGGATAGGGCTCCATGTGTCACAGGCATTGTCTTGATGTAACAAGCAGTGCAAACCAGATTAAGTGGTACATAGAGAAAAGAGCAGTGTCCTCTTGCAGCACGGCTTATACCCCTTTTCCACCACCACAAAAACCCGGGTCGCTGCTCAGTGGAAAAGGCTCCTAGGAAAAAATCTGGGTCGACGTGGCATCTCTTCCTGGGTCACGAGCAGAGTTTTACACAAGTAAAACCCAGGTAAGGCTCAGTGTAAACGGGTAACCTGGGTAATCCGGTTTTTACCCCATCCCCACTTCATATGGGAGGCTGTAATCACTCTCTGCCCATCTCACCAGTAACAGCTGTGACATCAGACACCCTCCCGAAAGGACCACCTCTCCCCCCCTTCCACAGGTCACTGTTCTGCTTTGATCTGGCGTTCAGGGGTGAGCTGGAGTTTCCGTCATTTAGTGACGACATTGGCCCTCATTCAGAGCCACTCGCAAACAGCAGTAGGCTCGTTGCGTTCCGATGTTGAATAACCGCGCATGCGTCGGTGTAACACTGCGCATGTGCGTACGGCAGATTGCGAGCTTTTTTGGTCTCGTTCGTCAAATAGCGTACAGGAAGTGACATGTCAAATGTGATTGACAAGAACAGGGCATTTTTGGGTGTTGACCGGGGTGGAGATGGAAAAACGCAGGCGTGGCGAGGCGTTTTTGGGGCGTACATACATTAGCAGATGCGAGCGTAAAATGTGTTCGGACCGACTCATACGTCACTGGATGATCCTCTTTCCCTTCAAAATGCTCGCACAGCTTAGGGTCTGGATTACTCGACCACATTGGCAATGGCCTTCTCCTCCGTCCCGGGACTCCACGATGTTGTTGCGATTAATCGCGGGAGGGCTGAAAAGCAATTAGTGTTGGATTGAAAATCGGCTTGGTATGTGTTTTGAAATCAGTTTTTTGGGATAGCACAAAACCGTACGCAGGTGGAAATCAGAGCTGCTAATGTCAGGATGACACAATCAATTTGCGTACATTTCTGGGGGTTAATTTTGCCCTCAATTTGGTGGTTAGGGCCTATTGTAACAATAATGTCATCATGTTTTAATTTTCTCACCATTTTATTTTGGCCTCTTGAATTTGCCTCGTTATATGAATTTTTAAACGTTCCTTAAAGAGCCCATTTATTTTTATTTTTTTTTTATTTTTTTTGGCAAGTTTTTGCCTTTTGGTCCAGGATTAAATGTAACCCATTTGTACAATAATTTCACAATCCAATGTCAGATTTTTGGTGTCAATTTATTGGTCAAACAAAAAATAAATTAATAAAAAATTTGGGGACATCTTTTTTTGGCAAAGATCTGTCCCAAAATCAAACAAATTGTCCCAACATAACTGTTGACATAAACATACAACAAAAAATTTAAAACATTTCACAAGAAAGGAGAGGGAAGTTTTGACCAGAAAGGAATATGAGCCAAGCACAGAAGGATTGTGGGAAAAGTCACTATTGCTGTCACCGTTTTTTCACCCGTTTGGATGGGGGAGGGAGGGCGCCAGACCGGGTCCGGGATGTCATCGGGCTGGCCTGTCCAGAGGCAGATGTTGTGGCCTCTGGACTAGGCACAGGGCTAGGCACATTTGGAGGATTGGCTGATGTTGTGCCAGAGGTGGAGGATCCTGATGTTCCGGCAGGAAGGGAGGTCGGCTCCACCATGTGCTGGCGAACGAGCTGCTCCAGGGCATTGGCGATGCGGATGTTGGCCCTGGTATTTTCCGCCAGGGCCTGACCAATGGTCACGTTGGCCACAGCATTTTGCTCCAGGGCCTCAGCCACCCGTAGCAGACTGGCGTCCATCCTCTGCAGAATCTCCGTATGGAAATCCGATTTGAAATTGAGTTCTGTGAGGAGGGCCACTGCCTGCGAGGGGGATTGCCCTGGACTGGCTTCTGCAGGGTCCTCAGCCGGATGTACTGGTTCCTCCCCTGCCGAGCCAGCAGAAATTCGGCGGCCAAGGCTCCCCTCTGGAGCAGACTCATCCGCCTGTGTCTCTGTTAGGAAAAAAGAGAAAAGACTCACATTATAATCTACATATTGGCACAATAACATTTCAGAGTTGGTGACATCAAAAGATTTACCTGGGACAACATGAGGAGCCGCAAAGTCTGGCATGTCCGTATCCATGTTGGACACGCCAAACACCTCCACAGGCTGCACACACCCCTGTGCCAGCTCTTCTAAATCCGTCAACTCCAATGACACAGGGGTGGGACCCCCACCTGTCCCCCTTGCATGCCTAGCCCTGTCCGCGTGTTTTTGCTTTAGGCGATATTTGAAGTCGCCCCATCTGTGGGAAAAAATGGAAGCCATTATCCTTTTGTTTAAAATGGTGTTTGTTTTTAGGGGGGGCAAGTGTTTACTTACCGCCGTTTGACATCCCGGGCTAGACGGACATAATCACCCACCCTATTGACAGCAACGGCTACCTCTTCCCACATTCTCCCCTTCTGGCTTAGACTCATATTCCTGTCTGCCTGTGGCAGGATGTCCACACAATTCTGTATCAAAACCTGCCTTTTTTTTTTGGCAGCTTTGGCCGGAATACTGGGCCCAGCAGCCTCTTCCATGTCATCCTCCTCACCTATTTGTGTAAATATTCATATTTCACAAATTCACAACTTGCCCAATCTTATGTTTCAAATTAATCATTGATACAAAATGCATGAAAGACTTACCGCCTGACTCTTGGGCATTGTTTCCCTGGTCTGTCGCCATGTCTGAGGTCCAAACAAGAAATACACCAGAATTTTAATGTGTTTTCGTGACGTATTTATACATGCGTCCTTATTTTGCGGCCGCATCATTGATTGTGCGTTCCTATGATCCCTCCTTAATTTGTGCGGGAAACGAAACACTATTTATGGCTTGGTGTGTCTCGAGTCGAGGTGGTGTTTTTGGATTGTTGGAGGTTACCTTGGCTGGAGTTTCTTGTTTGCGGATAAAGGAGTTGGCGTTTGGAGTTTATTTTGTTTGCTAGATTTGCGTTTATATTTTCCGTTCTCTTTTTTGGTTTTTATTTTTTTGGCCTCGTTTCTTGATTTGGTAAGTTTTGTGAAGTCTAACTTTTGATCAATTGTTGTCTCATTGTGTTTCTTCTTGTTTTTAATTTTTGGATCCATAATTTCATATATTTTAGCTTTTTATTAATTTCGGACCCAAAGACCTTTTGATTTGGACTCTTATATATTTGCTCTTGGTAAGTCCATTTTTTATCTTGTATTTGTGAACTAATTAGCGCATTTTTCTCAGTTTGTATAGTGACTTGTATTTGCGAACTAATTAGCGCATTTTTACTACTTACTATTGTGACTTGTATTTGCGAACTAATTAGCGCATTTTTACTACTTACTGTTGTGACTTGTATTTGCAAAGTAATTAGCACATTTTTACTACTTACTATTGTGACTTGTATTTGCGAACTAATTAACGCATTTTTAAATGCTTATTAATCCTGTAAAAATTTTTGTGGTTGCCCTTTTTGGCAAACATTTCAACCCATTTTGATGTACTGTGTGCAATGTCGTTTTGCTCTTTTGCCAAATGTGTGTTTCGCATATTTTAAGTTTTGTCTAGCACAAAATTTAGAAACAAAAATGCACAGAGTGAAATTTGTCAAATTATTTTTGTGATTAATTTCAGTTTGGACGTATCATGACAATACCCCGGCATGTAAGCAGCAATGGATGGTATCATCAAGCTAAGTTGTTTTTAATTTTCTTTTGGGGTGGGTCCAAAGCCTTACATTCCAATCTTGCCATTTCAGGTTGATCTTAGGCGGATTGTTCTGGCCATGCTCCCGGAAGCCGACCAACCTCAATCTCGTCTCAGGCGTAGGCATCGTAGGCGTGCAAGGCCCCAGATATTTCGAACACGTGTCACCCTTTTTGGAATGCCCGATGATGAGGTTTTAAGATGCTACCGTCTTCCTCCCAAGATCATCATAGACACTCTCTCATTAATAGAGAGTGATCTTGAGCGGCAAATTGACAGTCCTACAGCAATACCACCACTTACGCAATTTATGGCGGTGTTACATTTCTGTGCCTCAGGATCGTTTCAAACAACGGTGGGAATAGTGGCGGGCATCTCACAATCCTCCTTTTCCCGGATCCTGAGGGCAGTGATGGAGGCACTTTTCAAGCACCTCCATCATTTTATTCAAATGCCTTTGGATATGGGTGCCCTTAGTGTGGCCAAGGCCAATTTTTACCAAATAGCTGGCTTCCCACACATCATAGGGGTTGTGGATGGTACTCACATACCACTTCAGCCTCCAGCACGGCTGGAGGCCATATTTCGAAACAGGAAACACTATCACTCCCTGAATGTAATGGTGGTATGTGATGCCTCCCTCCAGATCCTGTCCCTGAATGCAAAATTACCAGGAAGTGCACATGACTCCTTCCGGCAATCAGGGATATGGCACAAATAAACCAACCTACAAGCTGGTGATGCGTGGCTTCTGGGTAAGTGGAGACCTTTAGTACATAACAATGTTAAGCTTGATACACAGTGATCCTGATGTTGTCTATTCTTTTTCACAGGAGACAGTGGATACCCTTGCATGCCCTGGCTGCTCACTCCTTATTTGGCTCCCACACCAGGTCCACAAAGTGAGTTTAATACCGCTTACTTTGTGGACCTGGTGTGGGAGCCAAATAAGGAGTGAGCAGCCAGGGCATGCAAGGGTATCCACTGTCTCCTGTGAAAGGCCGATTCAGATGCCTCCACCGCTCTGGTGGCGAGCTCATGTATTTGCCGGATATGGTTTCAAAAATTGTGGTCCTGTGTGGGATCTTTCACAACATCGCCATAAGGAGTGGTGTTCCAATGCAGCCAGAGGATGCCTTACCTGAGGATGGCCCCCCCGAGGTTGGTCGGAGGTCAGTATGTGGGGGGGCCATACGCGATGATGTGGTGTCCCGATATTTTAGGTAATTATTGATCAAACAACAGTGTGTATACCCAATGTGTTACGGTTTTTTAATGTTCATCTTTTTTATATTAATTCTTGCACCATCTTCTGTTTGTTTGCATAATCTTTGGCACTCCCACAATGACTACTTCCTGCTACCCTTCAAAAACCTTTCTGTTGAAACTTCGGGAATATATTCTGACACCAATATTGCAACGCCATATTTTTGAAATCATGTGGGCATGGACCTTCGTCAACCAGTTCTTGATTTGTTGTGTGTTTGTTTATTGTTTTTGGTATGTGGTGTTTTTCTGATTATCACTGTGTGTTTTGTTTGTGAGTGAGCACTTTGTATTTTGATTTCTGTTGTGAATAAATATTTGGAGAGTGTAATTTGTTTCCTTTTTGGGCACGTTAGAAGCAAGTGTAAACAAACTCCCAAACGTTAATTTTACCTAAGTGGTAACCCAGTAATGAAGCAAGTGGAACTAAAATGTAATATGTTTTCGGGGTACTAACCAACACAACAAGGAATCGTGTACAATCAGTTGCCTTTGTAAGATTGTCCGAAGCAGTTTGGCCACCAAATAGGAACCTGAAAAATGGTGTAAACTATCATGTTGACCACCACAAAAAAGGAAAATGACATTGGTACTGGGAGGTGTTTCTTGTGTCTGTTTGCATTCAAAATACAACACACAATCTGTAGTGAGATTCTGTGGCAAACCTTGCTTGAAGAGTCTACTTATGTCAGTGTAAAGAATCTTGGATTTACTCCAAACGCATGAGACAGAGCTTGATTTAAAACTGATTTATTAAGAAACAATTTGTAAAAAAATAAAAAAAAAAACTAATTCCTAAGGAGGACCAACAGATGGTCAAGGCCCTGCATAAGCCCGGTGACCTGCTCCCGCATACGGCCCACACAATTCACTATCTCTTCCCGACGCCTCTGTTCCTCTGTGGGTGACAAAAGTTTGGGGATTAATAAATCGATAATGAAGCAACATTGTAAAAAAACTCAAAACAAGCAAACCAAAACTTACAAGCTTGTGGGCCAAAAAAACATTACACGGATAAAACCCAGCACCCCAAAATGTCTAAGGGCAAAAATACAAGGGCCCTAAAAAAAGGCACACAGGTGTGATATGTGTATGGTGACATCAGCAGGAACAGGTAAAGACAACCCCCAAAAATACCCTAAGGCGACAAAAAGTCAAAAAAAATGGGGACGACACATGATTACATACAAACAGTTTGTGGTGTCCAAAATAAACTTTAAAAACATACCGTTCTCCAAAACGACAGAGCCAGAAGCCACTCCCTGGACCACCTCGGAGGTGGCTACATTCCCCAACCCGAGGGGCAAGGTGTTTTCGGGATCCTGGGAGGGGGTATTTGGAGGAGGGACGGATGGAGGAGAGGGGGAATTGGGCTGGAGGGGAAGTAGGCCTGAAAATTCGGCCACAGGAAAGGGGGTCTGGGGAGGAGGGGGTAATAGAGGAATTGGGGGTTGGAGAGAGGGACCGGGACCGGCGTCTTGTGTGGCAATGCCGCCGTAGTGTTTGCTGTGCCCCTAAAAAATTACAAAAATATTGTGGTTTCAACAGGAAACCAAAAAACAAAACAAAAAACACAATAGGACAGACATGAAAACATGCACATGCAGATATGACTGCAATGACTCAATAGGACAGACATGAAAACATGCACATGCAGATATGACTACAATGACTCAATAGGACAGACATGAAAACATGCACATGCAGATATGACTACAATGACTCAATAGGACAGACAAGAAAACATGCACATGCAGATATGACTACAATGACAATAGGACAGACATGAAAACATGCACATGCAGATATGACTACAATGACTCAATAGGACAGACATGAAAACATGCACATGCAGATATGACTACAATGACTCAATAGGACAGACATGAAAACATGCACATGCAGATATGACTACAATGACTCAATAGGACAGACAAGAAAACATGCACATGCAGATATGACTACAATGACAATAGGACAGACATGAAAACATGCACATGCAGATATGACTACAATGACTCAATAGGACAGACATGAAAACATGCACATGCAGATATGACTACAATGACTCAATAGGACAGACATGAAAACATGCACATGCAGATATGACTACAATGACTCAATAGGACAGACAAGAAAACATGCACATGCAGATATGACTACAATGACTCAATAGGACAGACAAGAAAACATGCACATGCAGATATGACTACAATGACTCAATAGGACAGACATGAAAACATGCACATGCAGATATGACTACAATGACTCAATAGGACAGACAAGAAAACATGCACATGCAGATATGACTACAATATTGACTCAATAGGACAGACATGAAAACATGCACATGCAGATATGACTACAATGACTCAATAGGACAGACATGAAAACATGCACATGCAGACATGACTACAATGACTCAATAGGACAGACAAGAAAACATGCACATGCAGATATGACTACAATGACTCAATAGGACAGACATGAAAACATGCACATGCAGATATGACTACAATGACTCAATAGGACAGACATGAAAACATGCACATGCAGATATGACTACAATGACTCAATAGGACAGACAAGAAAACATGCACATGCAGATATGACTACAATGACTCAATAGGACAGACATGAAAACATGCACATGCAGATATGACTACAATGACTCAATAGGACAGACATGAAAACATGCACATGCAGATATGACTACAATGACTCAATAGGACAGACATGAAAACATGCACATGCAGATATGACTACAATGACTCAATAGGACAGACAAGAAAACATGCACATGCAGATATGACTACAATGACTCAACAGGACATACATGAAAACATGCACATGCAGATATGACTACAATGACTCAAAGGACAGACATGAAAACATGCACATGCAGATATGACTACAATGACTCAATAGGACAGACATGAAAACATGCACACGCAGTTAGGGCCCACAAGATAAACTTGAAAACCACAGTCCAGAACACTTACTTTCCGCAATCTGCATGCGAAAGCATGCCAGCAAGCGGGGCATCCGCCGGTGCAGGTCCGACCACCTGCGCTCCAGCTGGCCAATATGTCGGCGTGAGCCGAAGGAGCGCAGGCGTCGACGTACCTCCGCATATGCGGAACGCTTGCGCCTATTGGAGATGGGTGGAGGCTGACTGGTGATCCTCCTGTCCATCACCTCCGTCAGCACCAGCAGTTCGCGCCTGGTGAATGCGGCAGATCTCATGATGGCAATGGTGTTTTTTTGTCAAAATATTTTTAATAAAGCACCACAAAAAAATTTGATTGGCTAATGTATTTGGGAAATTAACAGGACAAATTCTATTGGTTAGTGTATGAGTCATGTGTTCGACAGGGCCACAAATCTCTTGAGAGTTTTGATAGGCTTGATGCAGTGACATGCATAAGCAAATTTAAATAAAGAAATGAACCACAGAAAAATTGTGGGGAGATAAACAAATAGAACAATTGTTTAATTGGGGCTAACATGTCTTTTGAACAATAAAAGCGAAGGTTTCAGCCGTACGTATTCTGCGAGCAAATACAAACACGGACAAGATTAAAGTTCATTGCAGTGTGTTGAAAAAAAAAAAAAAACAATTGATACATTGATTGGCATGATACGATTGAGGGAGGTAGGCCGAAAAAACGAGCAGGTAATCGGAATCTGACAGTCCCACTTCCGGTTTGTACTTGTGCGTGCGTTCCCTTCAAGCCATTTTGGGGATGTACGCTCGCTATTTGGCACGCTCGTTAGTCAGAGGAGGGGTCGCCTGAGTTTGGGGCGGATTTTTAGCTGCGTACGAAAATACGAGCGAGTGCTTGAATTTAAATATTTTTTTACGTACGCCGAACGTGCGTACGCCCACTTGCGAGTGGGTCTGAATCAGGGCCATTATCTCCAAGCACCAGCACATCACCTGTGTGCAGTGTGAATGGCACCGCCACGGGAGTATTCTGGGTTGGCACCGCAGTGGGAGTGGGGTAAGTCCCAGGTCTTACCCGGCTTAGAACCATGTTCCAACTCCCAGGTTAGACCCAGGACTTTGTTGTAAAAGCAGTATTAGTGATATGAGGCTCTGATGCAGGAAGATTGTGCTGACATGTAACATTATACTGTATGTAGCAAAGTTCATACATTCAACTTGTTTTTCAAGCATTTTCTCCAATTTTCTGAGGTTCTGGAAGTGTTAAGGCCCACATCCACTAGGCAATATTAAAAAGCGATTGCACGATTATGACATCATAATTGTGCAATCGCTCATTAAATCGTGCACAAATCGAGCACTATAATGTCAGAAAAGACCAGCGATACTAGCTCCCGCTGGTCGTTTCCTACATCAATCATCGCCCGAACATGCCAGTCAATCTGACGATAATGACAGATTACAATGTTCAGGTATGAGGGAGGGTGCCTAAACTGAATGACTAATCATTCAGTGTAGGCACTGCAGGGGATGGGGAACAACTGTACGATTATAATGTTGTAATCGTACTGTTGTTACCACATCGCCTAGTGGCTTTGTGCCATTAAGCTGGCTACACAATAAAATGATTTTTCATGCAATCCGATAAACTGATTATAAGCTCCTAATTAAACAATTTTAACACTTAACAATTTTGGTTGAAAACTTGTCGATTTTCAGGTCCATGGATCAATAACAAAAATTTGTCCTTACCCACACACTACATTATTTTTCCATCTGTTGTCACTGATGATTACTTTAAATTTAGTCTCGAAAAGAAGGCATGAGTATTGAGGTGAATGGAAGTTGACATACATCATTTCCAGTTTTTGCTGTATCAAAACATGGGGGTCTGTGCACATCTCTAGTTAGTATGCTAATGCATTCTACTTTCATCACACTTTATATACTTTAAAGCGGAAAGGGCTAGAAATGCCGGTGGCTGTTTAGCTGCTGGTTCAAATCCCGACAGCAGCTGCCCAACAGGATCAAGATCCTGACAGAGGCAGGTAAGTACCCTAACCTCCCCTGTCCCCCACCTAACCCTAACCCTGCCTTAGTGGTACCTAACCCTAAGCTCCCCTCTACTGCCTAACCCTAACCTACCCCTGGGGGTGCCTAACCCTACACCCACCCTTACTGCTCCCTAAACATATCCCTCCTGGAGGGTGCCTAACCCTAACCTGTCCCTGGGGGTGCCTAACCCTCCCCTCTAGGGGTGCTTAACCCTAATCTCCCCCCCAAAACCTAACCCTAACCCCGCTAGACTCCGTGGCTAACGGTAAAGGCGCCCCAGACTTACCTTTGTTCGGGATGTTGTCCTCGGCATACCGGCATCAGGATTATGATAGGCGTCTGTATTTTAACGCCTATCATAACTCCCTAGCCAGCATTCTACAGTCGGGATTGTAACCGGCGGCTGCAAGGCCCCGTGTCACACGATTAAGTCCCCTTTAAAGCATGGGTGGGAAATAAGGGGCCCTCCAACTGCTGTTGAACTACACATCCCAGCATGCCCTGCCACGTTTTTAGCATGCCCTGATATCAATACTATGTAGGGCATGCTGGAATTTGTAGTTTCACAATAGCTGCAGGGACCCTTACTGCCCACACCTGCTTTAATGACAGTATGCTTTGTTGTAGATAAATTGCAGAATATAATATACATACACATTGCCTAATTACAGTACTGCATTAATGATATATTAACATTATATAAAACACACTTTCAAACACTAGCAAGTAGCATGTTATCATGGCCACTACAGGAGACTAAGGGCCTGATTCAGAGCCGGACGCAATTAGCGCTCGCTCGTCCTGAAAATAGGGGTGGCTATTCAAATGAACCATTCGCTGTTTGCGGTCTGTTCACGCCTCTAGATCTGAACGAGCGAACAAAACTTGCGGTCGTTTTTTGGGAAACTACGCCCCCTGGCCGCTCGCATCCTACGTCATGTCCGCTATTTATTAGATTAATCGAGTACATCGAACAGGGTATGAGCTGCTCGCTATTCTTGTGGTTGGTTTTTGCTACCACAATTTTGCGAGCAGTTCTGGCTTAAAAAAAACCCAGTGACGTGGTCAATGACGCTGCTGTTTTAAATATGCACACCCATAAAACGCCCGTTTTGACCTTTAAGCATGCCTGCGATCGGATCTCCACTCCCCGTTTTCAAGCACCTTCCCCTGTTACCACCCACATACGCCTCATCCTGTCACTCAAATTAGCAGGCATTCGCTATTTTGCGAGCACATGAATTTCGGCCGCACTGACTGGTTCGCGCATGCGTATAACAATTCGTACGCATGCGCAGTTGGGCAAACATCGCTCGGAGCGAACGAGCTGCTGCTTACGAGTGGCTCTGAATCAGGCCCTAAGAGCACAACAGTTTATCTGAATGCAATACATTATATGGGGAGACACAGTAGAATGGAATAAATGTGCCTTACCAAATTAAACAATGAGAAAATGTCAAAATGTCAGCAGATCAGCTGAGAAATCTCACAAAATCTTTTTATAATAATATCACGAAGTTCCTCCAGAATAATCGCATGAAGTTCCTCCAGAATAATATCATGAAGTCCAGCTACACTATGCTATGAACATGAACAGCTGATCACACATAAATGAAGAGGTTTTAAGAGAGAAGCTCCATCTTTAGAGCACCTCTGATGAGACTTTGGCCCTCATTCAGAGCCGCACGTTAACAACAGTATGCTCGTTGCGTTCCGATGTTGACTAACCGCGCATGCGTCGGTGTTACACTGCGCATGTGCGTACGGCAGATTGCGAGTTTTTTTTCTCTCGTTCCTAAAATAGCGTACAGGAAGTGACATGTCAAATGTGATTGACAGAACAGGGCGTTTTTGGGTGTTGACGGGGGTGGAGATGAAAAAACGCAGGCGTGGCGAGGCGTTTTTGGGGCGTACATACATTAGCAGATGCGAACGTCAAATGTGTTCGGACCGTCTCATACGTCACTGGAACATCCGCTTTCCCTTCAAAATGCTCGCACAGCTTAGGGTCAGGATTACTCGACCACATTGGCGATGGCCTTCTCCTCCGTCCCGGGACTCAACGATGGTGCTGCGATTAATCGCGGCTGGTCAGTAAAGTAATTAGTGTTGGATTGAAAACCGGCTTGGTATGTGTTTGGAAAGCAGTTTATTGGGATAGCACAAAAGCGTACGCAGGTGGAAATCAGAGCTGCTAATGTCATGATTACACAATCAATTAGCGTACATTTTTGGTGTTTTATTTTGGCCACAATTTGTTGGTTATGGCCTATTGTAACAATAATGTCATCATGTTTTAATTAGCTCCCCTTTTTTTTGGTTTACTGTGGAATTTGCATCGCTATGTGATTTTTTAAACGTTCCTTAAAGAGGCCTTTTTTTTTTTTTTAAGAGGGTCAGTTTTTGCCTTTAGGGCCAGGATTAAATGTAACCCATTTGTACAATAATGTCACAATACAATGTCAGTTTTTTGTTTTAAATTTATTGTTTAAACACAAACAAATTGGCCTAATATTTTGTTGCCTTTTTTTTGTGGCAAAGATATTTGTTAAAAAAAAAAAAAAAGCCATAACTGGTAACATAAACGTAAATACCAAATTTAAAAAAAATTCACAAGAAAGGAGAGGGAAGTTTTGACCAGAAAGGAATATGAGCCAAGCACAGAAGGAGTGTGGGAAAAGTCGCCATTGCTGTCACCGTTTTCTCGCCCGTTTGGCTGGGTGAGGGTGGGCGCCAGACCGGGTCCGGGATGCCATCGGGCTGGCCTGTCCAGAGGCAGATGTTGTGGCCTCTGGACTAGGCACAGGGCTAGGCACATTTGTAGGATTGGCTGATGTTGTGCCAGAGGTGGAGGATCCGGATGTTCCGGCAGGAAGGGAGGTCGGCTCCACCATGTGCTGGCGAACGAGCTGCTCCAGGGCATCGGCGATGCGGATGTTGGCCCTGGTATTTTCCGCCAGGGCCTGAGCAATGGTCACGTTGGCCGCAGCATTTTGCTCCAGGGCCTCAGCCACCCGTATCAGACTGGCGTCCATCCTCTGCAGAATCTCCGTATGGAAATCCGATTTAAAATTGAGTTCTGTGAGGAGGCCCACTGCCTGCGAGGGGGCACGCCCTGGACTGGCTTCTGCAGGGTCCTCAGCCGGATGTACTGGTTCCTCCCCTGCAGAGCCAGCAGAAATTCTGCGGCCAAGGCTCCCCTCTGGAGCAGACTCATCCGCCTCTGTCTCTGTTAGGAAAAATGCGAAAAGACTCACATTAGAATCTACATATTGGCACAATAGCATTTCAGAGTTGGTGACATCACAAGACTTACCTTGGCCAACATGAGGAGCCGCAAAGTCTGGCATGTCCGTATCCATGTTGGACACGCCAAACACCTCCACAGCCTGCACACACCCCTGTGCCAGCTCTTCTAAGTCTGTCAACTCCAATGACACAGGGGTGGGACCCCCACCTGGCCCCCTTGCATGCCTAGCCCTGTCGGCAAGTTTTTGCTTGAGACGATATTTGAAGTCTGCCCATCTGTGGAATGAAATTGGAACCATTATCCTTTTTTTTACAATGGGGTTTGTTTATAGGATGGGAAAGTGTTTACTTACCGCCGTTTGACATCCCGGGCTAGACGGACATAATCACCCACCCTATTGACAGCAACGGCGACCTCCTCCCACATTCTCCACTTCTGGCTTTGGCTCATATTCCTGGCTGCCTGGGGCAGGATGTCAACGCACTTCTGGATCAAAACCTCCATCTCCTTGCTTGTGAAATGTGGCTGCCTTTTTTTTTTGGCAGCTTTGGCGGGTTGACTGGGGCCAGCAGTCTCTTCCATGTCATCCTCCTCACCTATTTGGGTAAATATGCAGATTTAGCCACTTCACAACTTGCACAATATTATGTTTTAAAAGAATCATTGAGATAAAATGCATGAAGGCCTTACCGCCGGATTTTTGGCCATTGTTTCCCTGGTCTGAAGCCATGTCTCTGCTTCCAGAATGAAATCAACCAGAAATTAAATGTGATTTCGTGACGTATTTATACATGCGTCCTTAGTTTGCGGCCGCATCATTGATTGTGCGTCCCTATGATTCATCCTTAATTTGAGCGGGAAAATAAACACTATTTATGGCTTGGTGTGTGTGGAGTCGAGGTTGCGTTGTTGGATTGTTGGCGGTTAAGTTGGTTGGATTTGGTTGTTTGCGGTTGGAGGATTTGGCGGTGTTTGTATTTTTTTTGTTTTGCTACAGTTGTTTTGGTTTTCCGTTCGCATTTTTTTGGTTTATTTTTTGCCATCGTTTCCTGATTTGGTAAGTTTTGTGCAGTCTAATTTGTGGCCAATTGGTGTCTACTTCTGGTTTTTTGTTTTATATATTTTTTTTTACACTAATTTCATCTATTTTAGTTTGTTTTGACTTTCGGACCCAAAGACCTTTTTGTTGGAAATCTTATATATTCGATTTTGGTAAGTCCATTATTTTTCTTGCATTTGCGAACTAATTAACGCATTTTTGACTGTTGGTGTAGTGACTTGCATTTGCGAACTAATTAACGCATTTTTGACTGTTGGTGTAGTGACTTGCATTTGCGAACTAATTAACGCATTTTTGACTGTTGGTGTAGTGACTTGCATTTGCGAACTAATTAACGCATTTTTGACTGTTGGTGTAGTGACTTGCATTTGCGAACTAATTAACGCATTTTTCGAGGCTTATTCATCATGTAAACCAGTTTTGCTTTTCCCTTTTCGGGGTCCATTTGACCCCTATTTGACGTACGGTGTGCAATGTCGTTTTCATCGATGGCCAAATGTGTGTTTCGCCTATTTTATGTGTTGGCTTGCACCAATTTGACAAACATAAAATCACCCTCTAAATTTTTGATGTCTCATTTTTGGCTTTTTTACAGTTTATATGTATCATGACAATACCCCGGCATGTAAGCAGCTATGGATGGTATCATAAAGCTAAGTTGTTTTATGTTACTTTTGGGGTGGCTCAAAAGCCTTACATTGTAAACTTTGAATTTCAGGTAGATCTGGGGCGAATTGTTCTGGCCCTGCTCCCGGAAGACGACCAACCTCAAACTCGTCCCAGGCGTAGGCATCGTAGGCATGCAAGGCCCCAGATATTTCGAACACGTGTCACCCTTTTTGGAATGCCCGATGATGAGGTTTTAAGACGCTACCGTCTACCTCCCAAAATCATCATAGACACTCTCTCATTAATAGAAAGTGATCTTGAGCAGCAAATTGACAGTCCAACAGCAATACCACCACTTACGCAATTTATGGCGGTGTTACATTTCTGTGCCTCAGGATCGTTTCAAACAACGGTGGGAATAGTGGCGGGCATCTCCCAATCCTCCTTTTCCCGGATCCTGAGGGCAGTGATGGAGGCACTTTTCAAGCACCTCCATCATTTTATTAAAATGCCTTTGGATATGGGTGCCCTTAGTGTGGCCAAGGCCAATTTTTACCAAATAGCTGGCTTCCCACACATCATAGGGGTTGTGGATGGTACTCACATACCACTTCAGCCTCCAGCATGGCTGGAGGCAATATTTAGAAACAGGAAACACTATCACTCCCTGAATGTAATGGTGGTATGTGATGCCTCCCTCCAGATCCTGTCCCTGAATGCTAAATTACCAGGAAGTGCTCATGACTCCTTCGTCATCCGGCAATCAGGGATATGGCAGAAATTAACCAACCTACAAGCTGGTGATGCGTGGCTTCTGGGTAAGTGGAGACCTTTAGTACATAACAATGTTAAGCTTGATACACAGTGTTCCTGATGTTGTCTATTTTTTTTCACAGGAGACAGTGGATACCCTTGCATGTCCTGGCTGCTCACTCCTTATTTGGCTCCCACACCAGGGCCACAAAGTGCGTATAATTCCGCACTTACAGCCACCAGGCAAGTGGTGGAGCGCTGTATCGGCCTTTTAAAAGGCCGATTCAGATGCCTCCACCGCTCTGGTGGCGAGCTCATGTATGTGCCGGATATGGTGTCTAAAATTGTGGTCCTGTGTGGGATATTTCACAACATTGCCATAAGGAGTGGTGTCCCAATGCAGCCAGAGGATGCCTTACCTGAGGATGGCCCCCCCGAGGTTGGTCGGAGGTCAGTATGTGGGGGGGCCATACGCGATGATGTGGTGGCCAGATTTTTTAGGTAAGTTGTAACAAAACTACAGTGTTTATACCTAATGTGTTTGTGTTTGTTTGCGAACATCTAATTTTGTGTTTTTTTTCTCACCATCTTCTGTTTGTTCACATAATCTTTGGCACTCCAACGCTCACTACTTCCTGCTACCCTTACCAAACCTGGATCTGGTCCTTTTGGGCATATATTCTGGAACCCATATCGCAACGCCATGTTTGTGGAATCATGTTGGCATGGTCCTTTGTCAACCAGTTCTTGATTTTTTGTTTTTATTTAATTATTTCTTGGTATGTGTTGTATTTGAATTTATCACTGTGTTCTTTTTTTGGGAGTGACCACTTTGTTTTCTCTGTTATGTTGTGAATAAATGTTTGGAGAGTGAAATGGTCTTCCTTTTTTGGGACGTTAACAGCAAGTGTAACCAGGTTAACACAAGTTACATTTGACTAAGGGGTAATCCAGTACTGACGCCAGTTGAGCTAAACTGAAATATGTTTTCAGCTTCCCAACCCACACCAAAAGGAAGCCTGGCCCAACCTTGGGATTTGTAAGATTGGCCTAAGCAGCTTGCGCACCAACTAGGAACCTGTAAAATGTAGAAATATGTAATTGACACTACACCCAAAAAGGGAAATGACATTGTTACTGTTATGTGTTTCTTGTGTCTGTTTGACATACAAAGACAAAACACAATCTAACTTTTAAAAAAGGGAAATCCTTGCAGGAACAGTCTACTTATGTCATGCTAAACTATCTTGGTTTTGGATTTAAAAAATGAGCCAGAACGTATATTTGTCTGAATAAATTTATTTTGAAATGTTAACAAAAATAAAAAAACTACTGGCGAAGGAGGCCAGACAGCCGGTCGAGGGCCACCAGAATGCCAATTACATGTTGGCGCATCTGGCCAACACAATCCGCCACCTCTTGCCGACGCCTCTGTTCCTCTGTGGGTGAGAAAAGTGTGTGGGTTAATACAACAATAGGGAATCCACATTAAAAAAACAAAAACACAACGAAATCACTCCTAAACCTAAAAAAAAAAAAAAGGGGGTGCTGCCAAAAAAAACAAAAAAAAAACATACCGGGAGCCAAAACGGGAGCTCCGGAAATGCCTCCATGATCCTCCTCGGAGGATCTGTCATTCCCCAAAGAATGGGGAGGAGTTATGATGGACTCCGGGGAGGGGGTAATTGGAAGAGGGGTGGGTGGAGGAGAGGGGGAAGTGGGACGGAGGGGAAGGAGGCCCGACATTTCCGGGAGAGGGTCTGGGAAGGATGGGGAGGAGTGGGGAATAGGGGAAAGATTTGGGGTGGAGTGTTGGCTGGGGGTTGGGGATAGTGGCCGGGAACGCCGTCTGGACGGACGGTGACGGCGGAGTCTTGGCTGTCCCCCTAAAATATGTCAAAGAAATTGCGGTTAGTTTATGGACAAATCCGGGGACCAAAACTAAAAAAAAAAAACAACCCAAAAAATAAGCCAAATAGGAGTAGAATGAATAAATCAGAAATAGAGGGAAAACATGCACACGCAGATATGAGTACAAATAATAAATAGGACAGACAGGAAAACATGCACACGCAGATATGAGTACAAATAATAAATAGGACAGACAGGAAAACATGCACACGCAGATATGAGTACAAATAATAAATAGGACAGACAGGAAAACATGCACACGCAGATATGAGTACAAATAATAAATAGGACAGACAGGAAAACATGCACACGCAGATATGAGTACAAATAATAAATAGGACAGACAGGAAAACATGCACACGCAGTTTGCCCCACAAACACAAACATTAAAACCACAATACATAACACTTACTTTCCAGGATCTGCATGCGAAAGCATGCCAGCAAGCGGGGCGTTCGCCGTTGCAGGTCGGACCACCTGCGCTCCAGCTGCCCGATGTTGCGGCGTGAGCCGAAGGACCGCAGGCGGGACCGTGCCTCCGCATACGCGGAGCGCTTCTGCCGGTTGGTGATGGGTTGAGGTTGGCTGGTGATCCGGCGATCCATGACCTCCGTAAGCACCAGCAGCTCGCGCCTGGTGAATGCGGAGGCTCTCATGATGGCAATGGTGTTTTTCTTAAAAATCATTTTTGATAAAGTGTGTAAAAATTTTCTGATTGGCTAATGTATTTTGGAAATTAACAGGAGCAATTTTATTGGTTAGTGTATGAGTCATGTGTTCGACAGGGCCAGAAATCTCTGGAGAGTTATGATAGGCTTGATGCAGTGACATGCGTAAGCAAATTTAAATAAAGAAATGAACCCAGGGAAATATGCGGGGATCCACAGCAATAGAACAATTGTTTAATTGTGGTTCACATGTTTTTTGAACAATAAAAGCGAATGTTTCATCCGTACGTATTCTGCGGGTAAACACAAACACGGACAAGAGTAAAGTTTCTTGCATTGTGTTGAAAAAAAACAAACAATTAAGCTAATTGATACATTGATTGGCATGATACGATTGATGGAGGTAGGCAGAATAAAGGAGCAGGTAATCGACATCTGACAAGGCCACTTCCTGTTTATACTTGTGCGTGCGTTCCTTTCAAGCCATTTCGGGGATGTACGCTCGCTATTTCGTACGCTCGTTAGTTAGAGGAGGGGTCGTCAGAGTTTAGGGAGGAATTTTAGATGCGAACGAAAATACGAGCGAGCCATTGAATTTAAATATTTTTGTACGTACGCCTAACGTACGTGCGCCCGCTTGCGAGTGGGTCTGAATGAGGGCCTTTGGCAGGAAAAATTACCTCCACAGGTGCTGAAATCATGGCTGACCTGAATGTCATGTCTGGGTAAGCTGGCATAGAATATTTTGGATGAGTGGCAGTGAAATGGAACCATGGGATAAATGGGATTATGATTGTTCCAAACACATGCTATATATGAGTAAATAGGTCCAAAAGCAATATCTCGATGTGACTCAATGAAATTCTACAAACAAAATAGGGACGAAAATGCCAAAAGGACAAAATTCTGAAAAAGTGGTGCGACCTCAAACATAAAAAAAAACCTTAAAAAGAATTGTCAAAATTTAAAAAGTGAGCATACAGTATGTCCTCCTGATATTATTAGTAGTCCAACACAATGTCATGGCTCACCATCTTGTTACTGTACTCACATTTTACTTTTAGAGCATCAACAATTGTCTAAGGAACTGGGCCAAAAAGAAGCTTTACTACAAACATAGGATGGCCAGGAAAATGAGGATGTCTGTAGTGGCAGATTCCAACCGGAATACCATACAGGTACATGCATCATGTTGTAAAGAGTAACTACCACAAGTGCTAAATTATGTCTTAATGTAAAAAATATTCATAGCTATCATAATTTTTTGCACAGTGATAGAAACCTGGCAAGTGTCTCACCCCTGGATACAAACAGACAGCTTCAAAATGAACAGATATCCAGTACTGAAAAAGGTACAGTAGGTCTTTATTTGTAGAGATGTTTCTTCCCTCATACATTGTTTCTGCAGTCACACCATACGGCCCATCTTGGTGCACCAGATCCCAAATGATTCTGCTTTTTGACAAAAATACATCTTAGACGCAATGTGATGCAACTAAGAATCACAAGAGGGCTGCACTGATTAATTTTATATGCATCACTTGTATATCTCTGAGTCTGAATATGTGTATGAAACGCTATGATGCAGCGATCGCAGCCTTTTAACACCCCAAGTTCTGTTCATTTAAAGCCTCTGTCACATACAGATATACTTGTGTTGCATATTAATCAGTGCAGTCTCCTGGTGCATCTTAGTTGTACCGCCGAATAAATAAAATGCATTTTCGTGGGAAAGAATCGCACTTGACATGATGGCTAATTCCTGCTCAAGTGAAGCGTACAGTATAATTTCCCAACTGCACAAATGCACATTAGTGTTAATTTTGGCAGAAGCCGAGCAGTCTCAAGTGTCTGGGAGTAAGTCTCTGGGAGTAAGTCTCTGGGAGCAAATCAGAGCACAAGGAAGAAATTCCAGCAAATGCAGGAAAAACAAGAAGTCTCCACACACAGGGCGGTATTCAATTGTATTGCCCCACCTACGCACCCGACAAGAGCTATTCAATTGTTGCTCCTGTCGGACGTGATCAGCTGCCGGTGCACCATTTCAGCTCACAGCCCCAGGGGGGGTGCAAGCTGAAATGGGCGAAAAGTGACCTGTTTGGGCAACCAAACAGCACTTTTCGAGATCGCGCCCAGCACTTTGGTCGGGGATAGCCTTTTTATGTAGCTAAACCTGACCTCTATGGGCACAATCAGCGTTAAAATCTGCAACAATTGAATATCGCCCCGCAATCTCCCGTCACTTTAGACGGGAGATGAGGCGCGCTATAGCAATTGAATACCACCCATAGTTTTTTGGTGATTTTTGCCACAGTATTTAAAGAGGAGACTTCTTTAAAAGGAAAACCATGCTGCAAACATTACCAAAAACCTGTGATTTTGGATAATCAATCATAGTTCAATACAGTTTCTTCATAGTGTCTTGAATTCAACCCCTGATCCGAGCACTGTAAGGCAGCAATACTAACCTCTATGTCACTATGATGCCCAAATCTATAATAACTACACATTAGCAGAGAACTTCCCTTTAAAAATAAATATGCTGTCCAACCTTTTTGATCGAAGATTCATGATTTCATTAAATCAATTAACGAACTCCCCTCTCTATTCCGTACTCTCGGCCTATTCCTCATCTACCACAACCCTCACAGAAACACATCAAACATATACTGAGTGCAATTACATATCACATTGCATCACAGTGGAGATTGCTTACACTGCCCTCTCTGTCAGCAACAAATAATGTAATTTGGTCTACTTATAGAATGGAAAGACTCCCCATGGTATTGCATGACGCCCCAGCTAATTATATTAAAGTCTGGACTTTGATGTCAAATCTCCTCTAACCACCATATAATCACACCAACTTTTGTCAATAAATTATTGAGCACAGGAGTACACATCGGGTGGTCCCCCCTCACCTCCTCTCTCTTTTC
The DNA here is from genome assembly GCA_031769625.1 of Taudactylus pleione. NCBI lineage: Eukaryota > Metazoa > Chordata > Amphibia > Anura > Myobatrachidae > Taudactylus > Taudactylus pleione. The sequence goes on along the minus strand of JAUIMM010000120.1, from coordinate 13,616,170 downwards.
TGCCTCCATTCCCTGCGATTCCTTATTCTCTATGTTATTTACTCTCTTTCCATAGCTATACTTGTCTTGATTTCAAAGTTCTCGATAGTATAACCAAATCTTTTTCTCCATAAGAATAAAACTGACCTTCTGTCTTCAGTTCTTATGATATCTAAATTCAACTTAGAATAGAAAACAAGTGTCCCTGTTGTCTTAAACTACATTAAACAGCCATAACAAGAATATAATTGCAGAGATTATGGATACTGTATATCAGGGCATATTGCAAGTTCTGTTCTTTTGAGGGCCTGTTATATTTCTGCCCTTACAGATAAATAGGAGTTTTAATCCCACACAGGAAACCAGAGGGGGGCTTGTGTAGTTTCATTAGTGGTATGCACTTCAATGATGGTACTCTGTGAGCAGGAAAAGCAATTACCTGCACAGAAGCTGTGTAAACAAAAGCCCTTTCATTCATATCAGCATATAGATGACATGGAACTGTTTAGATTGTACATGAAAGCAATGTTTGGGCATCAAAACATCAAAACTATTCAGACAGGAGTAATGTACAAACTTCAAGCAAGATCAAAGACCAAAACCATATGTTATGTGCTTTGACTTAAAATTAATATTTCTACAATAGCTAGGAGCTTCAGAAATGATAGACATATACCTGACCAGTGGCATAACTAGGGGGGGTCGGGCAGGGTGCGTGCCCTGGGCGCCGTGGGACTGGTGGAGCGGAGGGGCGCCGCTGGCCACGGTCCGGCCTGCCCTAATTAGCCACCAGTGTAGCGCCGAACGCAATGAGTGCGGTCAGCGCTACACATTTACACAGGACCGGTGCTAGGCTTCCAGCACCGGTCCCGTGCTGCACACCTGAGCCCGTTCCCTCTCCCTGAGCGCTTGCCCAATAGCGCCAGGAGGCAGGCTCAGGCTGTGCATAACACATGCATCGCCGCCAGTGCTGGCGGCAATGCGTGTGTTAAACAGCAGCCAATGAGAGTCAGATAGACTCTCATTGACTGCTGCAGCACCCACTGCAAGAGCTGGACTTCCGTCCGGCTCCTGCAGTGGGTAATGGGACTGATGTCATGATGCTGAGCGTGCCAGCCCGGGAGGACTGGCAGGTGGCGGCGGGAGCGGCGTCGCGGACTGGAGGAGCAGCAGCAGCGTGGATTCAGGTAAGCATGTCAGCACTACTGTGGGCACAACGGGGGTGGCTACCACTGGGGAGACCTCTACTGGGGTAGGGGAACAACGGGGGGGTGGCTACTACTGGGGGCACCATTATTAGGAGGACCTCTACTGGGGGGGGCTATTACTTGGGGCACCATTATTGGGAGGACCTCTACTGGGGGGGGCTATTACTGGGGGCACCATTATTGGGAGGACCTCTACTGGGGGGGCTATTGCTGGGGGCACCATTATTAAGAGGACCTCTACTGGGGGGGCTATTACTGGGGGCACCATTATTAGGAGGACCTCTACTGTGGGGGGATGTTACTGGGGGCACCATTATTAGGAGGACCTCTACTGGGGGGGGCTATTACTGGGGGCCCCATTATCAGGAGGACCTCTACTGGGGGGGCTATTACTGTGGGCACCATTATTAGGAGGACCTCTACTGGGGGGCTATTACTGGGGGCACCATTATTGGGAGGACCTCTACTGGTGGGGCGCTATTACAGGGGGCACTTAATCGGGAGGGGAACCTCAACTGGGGACCACTACTTGGGGGGGAACTACTACTGGGGGCATTATAAAAGGGGCCTACTACTAGGGGCACTGCACTGGGGGGACCACAACTGGGGGCAATAACAGGAAGGACCACTACAGGGACCACTGGATAGGGGGGGTCACTACTGGGAGCCTGCATCAGGGGGACCACTACTGGGGGCACTGCATGGGAGGGGGGGACTACTGCTGGGGGCACTATATAAGGGGCTTACTGCTAGGGGCACTGCGGGGACCACTACAGGGGGCACTAGATAGGGGGGATCACTACTGGGTGCCTGCATAAGGGGACCACTACTGGGAAACCTGCATGGGGGGGACTACTACTGGGGGCACTATATAAAGGGCACTGCATAAGGGGATACCACTACTGGGTGCACTGCATTGTGGGTCTGCTACTGGAGGCACTGCATAAGGGGGAACACTACATAGGGCACTGCATTTGGAACTAATTGGGGGCTGTATAAGGTGGACCACTACTGGGGATACTGTATAAGGGGCACTACTATGGGCCTGCATAAGAGGGACCACAACTGCATACTGGGGGTACTGTATAAGGGGTGCTACTGAGGTTAAGGTGCATATGGATAGGAATGTTCAGCGTGAAAATAAAGGGGTGTGTCATGTTGACACGCCCCATTTTTAAGTGACCACGCCCATTTTTTACTTTGGCGCGCGCACATATCGGTATGTTGGGGGGGGGGGCTCCCTTTTCAAATTTGCCCTGGGCTCCAAATACCCTAGTTACGCCACTGTACCTGACATTTGTGTACTACTGGTTAGATGTGATTTTGGGGCATCTGGGATGTACAGATATGTCCTCATACATGTAGCCTTAATGTGCAGCAAAATATGCCTGGCATGAGTGAACTGTATGGTCCTGTGTAATTCTGCTGACTCCAGGCATCTTTTCGCATCTTTTTTTCCAGAAAATGTGTCTTAGTCGCAATCTGATGTGACTAGGATGCAGAAGGAGACTACACTGATTAATTTTATCTGGTTTTATTAAAATGTAACTTTTATTATTGGCTTTTTAAAAGTCCATATATGAATAGATAAAACAGTGAAATATAAATGATAGAGTAAGTGTGTTTAAATTAAGTGTAATAAAAACAACCAAGCTGCCCGGGACTCATATAGTGACCTAATATCATATAAATGTTGTTGTTCTTTAGTTTTGCGAAGACTAATTAAACATGTACTTATCAATAAATATATTTCCAAAATGACAGTGTGTGAATATAACCAATCAGATTCTAGCTATAATCTTCTAGATGGTGCTAGTTAAATGTTAAGTAGAATCTGATTGGTTCCAATGTGCAACATCTACACTTCTAAAAAGTCTCACTTTAGTAAATATACCCCTTAGTCTTCAAAATATTTGTACATGGGACCATGAAATACTCCATACAGTGGTAATAAAAGTATCCTTTGTAGGAAACATATGGTGAAAATAGAGACACAAAAAAACAGATTCAGAGTTCCACAGTAGTGGTTTCAATGAGGGTTATAATGTATCATTATCCTTATCCTCATAATCTGAAACATATCTCTGTGTCAATTTGTTGTCAGGGGAAGGCCTCCCTGAAGATAGATCCTTCACATATATACTTCATCCACCAATTGTGAAGATCTAAATCCTTACTATTATACACAGTTTCAGGTTCTTTTATATTGTGATCATACACACACTATAAGCCATATGGAAATTGATTATTACATTATGAACATTTTGCTCTACATAGCAAAAACAATTCTGAGCTTAAGCTGTGACCTTCATTTCTTGCCATTCTCTCTGTCCCAGAATAAGCAGAGTGTAATTCTGCATAAGTTTTTACTTTTCATTTTGAAATTGCAACACACATTTGTCTCTGTATTCTGTAACCCTTTTTATTTATATAATTTTTGTAATTAAGCATTGTACTCCTTTTTGGAAAATAATGTGTTCCTTTATTAGTCTATTTTCATATATGCTCCAGAATCTAGTCTTTGAAGAAGCTATTAGATTGCTAAATTCATGCTATAACTATTATTTATTGCAAGAAGCAGATGAGACCAACTAACTGAGTGTGCAATTCTGATATAGTGTTTTGGGACCTGTGGCACCGCCATGGGTGGCAAGCAAATGCGGTGTATGGTGTAATGGGCAGTGATATAATATTGGGAGTATTATATTAGACTCTGCTACAGTACATCAGGAGTTGGGGATCTGTTCAATCGCAGTCCCGACGCTATTGTCAGTCGGCTCTTATATATGCAGAGTCAAACAAGGATCCTATAGGCGTCCCTGACATAATTAACAAAGAAATGTATAGATATAAAAATGCATCCCAAATGTACTATGTTCAAAATAGATCACAAATAGGGATGAGCTTTAGCTTATTATCACAGTTAAGTATATTTTGACTGGGATATAAATAATTCTGTACACACTGCAGGGGACAGATTGGCTGTCTTTGCCAGGAGGTCAGGCTGGCAAAGCATTTAAATAAAGAACTTTTTCAGCATGTTCTGTAAACTGCCTCAGGGATTTTCAAGAGACTTTTGAATATTTAATATGAGGATTCTGGTGAAAGCAAACTTAAAGTTTCTGTTTAGGTCTTCCACTTTTGAAATGATTAAAGAATGTCACCCGCTGATCAGCTGGACAAACCTGCTGATCTTTGCATGTATGTTCCATTTCTTTCAGGCTATACAGGAAAAGTTTGAGTCATTTGAAGAATTGATAGACATTTATAAAATACAAGTATGGCAAAATGTGGTTAATCCCTGCTGCCTGTTCCTATCTTTTGTTACTGCAGAAAAGTAAAGAAAAATCGCAGCTAAGATTAAAAATAATTTTTTCCATATAAACTGTGTCTAGGCATTTTATAGAGCTTCTTGATTTGCATGTAAAGATGAGAAAAGTATTCAAAATGAACAGTCAACAAGTATCACATTGACAGTGAAATTGTGCATGTTTGCCAGTGGTATTTGTCCTTAGGTGTTCCCAGTCTTGTCCTTAGCACAGCACCCAGCTTAACAAATATAAATCTTGTTTTCCAAACTATGTATATTCAAAGAAATGCAAATGTAGAAATATAGTTCATAATGGCATTCAATAGAATGGAGTAGCAAAAGTAGAACTTATAGATTGATTAAACTTTGCATCTCTGTAAAACAGTCTAGGGGTCTACTCTAGCTACTCTCCTCAATTCCAAATAAACATGGCCCTTGAAGCATTGCTATTGGGAATAGAGCAGCATTCCGAGACATGCCCATGACACTCACATAACACGCATATGAAATGTTCCCTTTTTGCAATGACTTTAGGTCACCTACCATCCTCCTCCCAGTATCGCCCAGGGATCACAAACCCCCTTTCAAGTGTTAGCAATGCCAAATGCAATTGCTATCGGCATAGTACACTTGGGCTCATGCATGAGCAGTAAGGCATTCCAGGCCTTTTTGTGCATGCGCAATAGCAAAAAATTGCTCAACTGTGTGTTCATTGATACTGATCCATCTCTGAATCAGGCCCACTATATTCAGAGTTGGCTGTATACTGTATACACCAGCCAACTTCCCCTATATATCTCCATGGCTTGGTTGATTATATGAATTCACTAGTCACACCTATTTCACCATTTGGCTGGGTATATAAGACATCCATATATATATATATATATATATATATATATATATATATATAAACTATCACATGATTCTAAAGGTGTTATGGGGTTATTCTACAGCTGGGTGATACCCAGATAATCATCCTTTATATGCACATAATAGTCCGCCTATTTTAATTAGAGTGACTGATATTACAGTGGTCTTTTTTCACCCATAATAACAGGAGTCCTTTCATTATCCCATGATATCCTATTTGGAATATACTTTGATTACTCATTATATATAAATGTTATGTATAATTTTTATTTGATATTTATTGTGGTATGTTGTTATAGAAAGTATACTATGACTCTTCCCTGCAATTGCTACTATGCACAGTACAGTATATGTGTTCATGTGCATGAATATATATTGTAACAGGATTAGTGGAACAGTTACTATATCCTGGGGAAGATGGTAGTGTACAACAGCATAGAGATCACACAAGTAGAAGGTTTCAGGTACAACTGATCTCAGACAGTTTTATTATTCTGAGAAATAAAATACAATTTCAAAACAAACACCTTGCCTGTTCATCACTAACTATACAGCAAGTATAACTCACTTTCACCAAGTAAAAGGTTTTATCTCACAGCGACTCTGCAATCCCTTTCCCAGGCAGTGAGTGACTTGGTGGTTATGTAATAGTTTCCGTGTCATGCTGCGGCCCTTAAAAACCACTTTATTACCTCTATGGTGGCTGTCCAGGCTAGTGCTGAGGTCCGCTCGCACTCTGTAGCACTCCTGGATATCACAGAGGTCCGCTCATGCTGCACATCTCTCCTAGCTGGTACTGAGGTCTGTCTGTGTTGTTCCTGTCCTGTCCGCTCAGAGCCCTGTCACTGAGCATGGAGATGGCTCTCCACAGCCCCCTGTTCACAGTGTGTCTTACACACAGTATGGGCGCAGCCATGTTTGATTCCCTGGGGATCCTCCCCTATAAATTCCATTTCCTGACTGTCCCACATTGCCAGTACAATGTCGCTTTTGCTGAAGTTACAGCTCTGTGCTGAGCTCCTAGGTACACTGTATCTGAACGGTTCCAGTCCATGATATTCCAGTTCCTAGTCTGGTTACAAGTCTTCATTCCATCTAACACTCCAGTCTGGTTTTTCCATAGAGACTTGTTTTTATCTGCCTCCATCAGTCCTAGTCGATATCTCCAAACACCGGTCCCATCTGATATCTAAAATACAGATTCCATTTGATATCCTCAAACATTGGTCCCAAACTAATCAAGTTCTTCAATTCTTTAACATCGGTCTCAAACCGACCAAGTTCTTCAAATCATCAACATTGGTCACAAACCAATCAAGTTTTTCAATTCATCAATATCAGTCTCAAACCGATCCAGCTCTCAACCAAGCATCATCTGTCCTAATCCGATTCTGCACATCTCTTCAGTATCATATATCCAGTTCCTACTTCAACCTGATGTTCAATAAACTAATGATGCAAGTTTAAAGCAGTAAGCAAGTGTGCTTATAAAGATAAACGATGTACAACTGAATGTGATAATGAGGTGTTGGTGGGCAATGTAAAACAAATTAAAAACAAATTAAAAATGCATAAAGAACTACGATGTTAGCAGGACCAGTAAGGTTGAGACAATACTGAACAAACAAACATATAACAGTGATAATGTTTAACAGCACTTTCCGTGAGTGGGTGGGAAGGTGTTGAATAATGTAGTTCCCTGTGATCGCCGTGGAGGGCTGATGTGGGTTCATAGAGTATAGGTATGACCCTACCTTGCCCTATGAACGATCCTGTACAATGCGCGGTGATCTCCTGAAACTCTGCCACTGCTGGAAGCGCATGCTGTGGCTGTCAGCCGCCTTTGTGAATGGCAACCCCACTGGGTGACACGTGCTTCTGTGCAGTCCTGTTCAGGATACCGCTAAGTTACAGCCCCCACTCCTAGTCCTCGTTAAGTGGTAGCGTCAATGGGGTAATAGGTAACACCAACGCGTTTCATCTATACAGACTTTGTTAAGGTGTGTCCATGGATGCTCCCTTGTTCCTTTTAAACCTGTGGGTTTGTTACAATTGGCTGCATTCCTCTGTCACTCAAACTAGCCAGTCGTCCCACTCAATTAGTAAAAGGTGCTCAGGGGAGTTAATAAAGGGAATGATACAAAATATGTAAAATAATAAGTGTGAAACTTTACTTCAAAAATGATATTGGTTGAAAAATTATATTTAAAAAAATATGTATACAAATAAATGGATACAAAAACACAACAGACTGTTACAAAATAACATTAACACGATGTTATCAGCAGATTGCTCTACTATGTCTCAATACTTGCTGGAGTCCTGACTAAAAATGAAAATTTGAATAAACAAGGAAACTAAAAAGCTAAAGTGTTGAAGTTAAGTAAATAAAAAAAGTGTCACTAATATTTGCTGTAATAGCATTTTACATTGCCCACCAACACCTCATTATCACATTCAGTTGTACATCGTTTATCTTTATCAGCACACTTGCTGACTTCTTTAAACTTGCATCATTAGTTTTACACAAAAGCGCTTCTGTCATATCTATTTCTAATTATTGATTGGTCTGTTATCTGACCTTCCAAAATAAAGAGCTGCTTTACACACATCGGGAGCGCTTGGTTTATATTGATCTGCTGTTCAATAAAGACATTTACTTTACTGTTCTCACCTTTGGGCCCATCATTCTCTACAGTTCATTCATATGCTTCTCACATCATAAAGGAGGAAGTCTGGTCTCAAGCCACCTAGTCTCATCCATGCCTCCCAAGTCTCCTCTTCGGCCTCCCATGCCTGTTCTGACCAAATGCAAACCTCAGCTGTTTATCTGAAAGACACCTGGGACAAATATACCTGCCCTCAAACACTATTCAGAATCAGAATCAACTTTATTGGCCAAGTATACAAATATATACAAGGAATTTGACTCTGGTAGCCATTGGCCAAGTACTCACTTAGCACATCAGACATACATACACCATATTCAAAACCATAATAATTGACACAATCAAAACATTTAAATAAAACAATATTGTACAGTATGACCTTAGATTTTATAATTCGGAATTTAGCAGTGAAATCTCCTGTGGAAAAAAACTCTTGAAATGTCTGGTGGTCTTAACTGGACATGATCTATATCGCCTTCCAGACAGGAGCAGTTGAAACAGATCAAAACCAGGATGCGCTTCATCTGCCACGATGTTACCAAACCGCTTCCAAACCCTAGACAGGTATAACTTTTGAATAGTTTAACTCCAATTATCCTTTCTGTAATCCTAACTACTCTCTGTAGTCTGGCCTTGTCTCATTCACTAACTGCACCAAGCCACACAATTATCGAGGTACATAGGACAGCCTCAATTATTGTTGAATAAAAAAAGAGTCATCAATTCCTTTGAGAGATCAAATTACCAGAGCTGCCATAAGAAGTACAACCTCTGATGTGTCCTCTTAACAATCGCATCAATGTTTTTCTCCCATTTCAAATCTCAGGAAAATATATAACCCAAGAATATGAAAAAATCCACTACCGATACAGTAACATCAGCAATAATCAAAGGAGAAACACTGACAGAATGTCTTCTAAAATCAATAATCATCTCAATTGTCTTGGATGGGTTTAGTTCTAAATTATTCTGGTTGCACCACTGCGCCAACTGGTCCACCTCTCTCCTATAAGCAGACTCGTCTCCATGTTTAATCAGACCAATGACCATAGTGTATGCAAATTTCAGGAGTTTGACCAATGGATCCCCAGAGGTGCAGTCTTTTGTATAAAGGGAAAAAAGCAGTGGAGTGGGGAGCCCCAGTACTAATCTTCTGCACACTTGAGGTAAACTCCCCCATTTCTACATACTGCTTCCTGTCCAACAAAAAAATCAACAATCCAATGACAGGTGGATGCCGGAAACTCCCAATTTGATCATTTTAGAAAACAAAATTTTGGGAACGATTGTGTTGAACGCAGAGCTGAAGTACACGAACAGGACCCTCACATAAGTACCTGGCAGATCAAGGTGCTGCAGAGTATAGTGCAACCCCATATTGACCGCATCCTCCACTTATCTGTTCGCCCTATAGACAAACTGCAGGGGGTCCAAAAGGGTACCAGCCGACCTCTTCAGATGGTTCAACACCAATCGGTCAAACGCTTTCATGACTACAGAGATCAAAGCAATCGGTCTGTAGTCATTTAGGCCCATAATAGAAGACTTCTTAGGGAACAGCACAATTTTGTAACTTTTAAGACAGGAAGGAACCACATACTTCTCTAGGGATCTGTTAAAGATACCTGTAAAGACAGGAGCTAGTTGTTCAGCACAGGTTTTCAAGACAGATGGTGACACACCATCTAGACCAGGTGCCTTTCTCGGCCTTAACTCTTTGAACACCCCAGCAACCTCATCCTGACTAACCTGTAACCAGTGCCGGCTCCAGGAGGAGTGACACCCTGTGCAGACATGGAATCCGACGCCCCTTCAACATGCGCGTGGTATTGCCGCGCACGTCCGAAAGGGGATGTGTTCTAATTACAATAGGTCATGCCCCCTAAATTATGCTATTTGGGGGCATGCCTGTATGCAATGCCTACCATTTAACATCAGGCTGGGGGCAAGCCCAACCCTCTCCCTGCACTGACTGGAAACTGCATGCATGCATGCGGCATCCATTCCTCTACTCTGGGGCTGACACCACTGCACAGCTGTGGTGGTGGGGGTGCCCAACCTCCCGACCACTGGTGGGACACTTCAGCCCATGGGTGGAACAGAGGGCAGTGCCTGAAAAATGGGACTGTCCCGCTGAAATCGGTATGGTTGGGAGGGATGCACCCCTATGGGGTGGTACCCCTGTTCGACTGTAATGGTCGAACATGCCTCGAGCCGGCCCTGCCTGTAACCCTAGTAAAATGCTCCTGGGTCCAGGTATAACAGTTTCAGGATGTTCTTCCGCGTTAAAGGAGTAGTCATAACCAGTATGAAGAACAGGATCTACTTTTCCAAACCTACAATAAAAGACATTCAAATCATCGGCCAATTTCCGATTCATGACAGATTGGACAGGTGCTGGGTTACAATTAGTAATATCCTGCATACCCCTCCATAATGACACAGAATCATTAGTCGAGAATTTCCTAGTCGGCTTATCTGAGAAACCTTGGTTAACGTATTCCTTGCCTGCTTATACCGACCAAACCTTGTCTCCACTACTGTATGCCTCCTCCTTGGCATAATGAAGCTGCCTAAGCCTCGTACTGAACCATGGTTTGTTGTTATTAAAGGAGCAAAATGTCTTTGTTGGCACACACCATTTTTCACAAAAGCTAACATATGATGTAACAATGTCAGTAAGATCATCTAAGTCAAAATCTGCAGCCACAACAACACGCTAATCGGTACATTCAAAGCAGGCCTGGAGATCCAATTTAGCTTCATTGGTCCATCTCCTCACAGTCTTAACCTTAGACTTTATGGCTTTCAGCTTCTGCCTATAGGTCAGGAGAAAGTTGACCAAACAGTGATCAGAGAGCCCCAGCGCTGCATGTGAAATTTAATTATTAGCGTCCTTTAGAGTGGTTAAACAGTGATCCAATGTGCGTTCATCCCTAGTTGGATACTTAACATGCTGTCTATACCTGGCTACTTCTTTACTCAAATTTACTCTATTGAAGTCACCCAGTACAATTAACAATGAATTTTGGAATTTAGACTCCAGATAATATATCTGAGTAGCCAAATGATGCAATGCTTCATTAACACATGCTTGAGGGGGAATAAATACCCCAACCAGGATAAATGAGACAAACTCAGGTGGGGAATAAAACAGTTTGCAATTAATGATAAATGACTCTAGATCTGAACTACAAAACCTGTGCAGCACTGTAACATCCTTACACCAACCTTCATTCATATAAAAACAGATCCCCCCTCTTTTTGTTTTCCCAGAAAGTTCCAATATGTGATCTGCTCTACGCAAATAGAAACCCGGTATGTACACTGAGTCATCAGAAATAGGCTCTGAGAGTCAAGTCTCAGTAAAACACAGTTACAGATGATCCAGAAATGCCAGAACTAGCTCTTACCAGAAGCAATGAGAGCTCGTCCATCTTATTGACCAAGGAGTGAATTGCTTGGAGAGCAGATCGGTGCCCCCTCCAACCTCCTTTCTTTCATCTGTAGTAACCTCAGGCTTTAACTGACGGTCTCTGGCAATCTACACTGACTGCAGCCTCCGACCTCCATCAGTTGCATGCACTGGCTGGCTCACTTCCTGCACTTCGATCTCGTCTGGCAGGGAGACCTGGTCACCAAAACCCTCCTCCTCCCAGCATCCTATGCTCCGTGCGCCTTTCAGCCTCCTCCACCCTGTCCATGAAAAGCCGCGGCACCTCCCGGTAGCATCTGCACCTCTGGAGCCAGCATCCACACCACCCCCAAAGGCCAGAGAGAGCCACTACTCCACCTGCCGTCCATCCATGGAGGGTTGCCGCACCTCCTGACCTCCCAACAGCATCGGCACCTCCGGAGCCGGCATCACCACCAAGGGCTGAGAGAGCTGCCACTCCGCTTGCCAGCAGCCACACAAACTCTGGCTTGGCAGCAAGGTCAGTCATTTCTAGTATGCTCCACAACTTGTCCCTGCTGTACGATATTCGAGCAAGGGCTAGACATACTAACACATACACAGAGTACTAGCAGCAGCACCAAGGCAGCTGTCCACGGCATCATCTTCTATGCTTGCCATTCTTCACCTTTCCAGTATTCTTGTCACTGTATACATGTTTATATGTGATGTCACCTATCATACAAGAATACTCAACTGTAATGACTTTTTGAGAATAATGAAATAGTTTATTTATTATTATTTATATTATTTATATCACCATTGTTGTAATAAATGAACACCAGGCAACCTCTCACAAAATATAATAAAAAATAAAATGATAATAAAAAAGAAAAATATAATATATATATATATATAGTTCGGGTTGGTCCACACTCACGTCCTCATAGTTAAATTGCTGGGGTAGCTTACCCAAAAGGAAGTCCAAAAACCACCCATAAAGAACAAAAATATGCAAAAAATGGGGTGCACTCACCAGTCTTCCAATAAAATCCTTTATTTAAATGTTACATAGCAGCAGGTATCATAGTATGTCGACGTTTCGGTCCCAAGTGTGGACCTTTGTCAAGAACTTTGTCTTGACAAAGGTCCACACTTGGGACCGAAACGTCGACATACTATGATACCTGCTGCTATGTAACATTTAAATAAAGGATTTTATTGGAAGACTGGTGAGTGCACCCCATTTTTTGCATATTTTTATATATATATAATATATATATATATATATATGTGTGCAAACAAAGAGAGAGGACTCACCAATCTTCATAAAGTGGGTAGGCAGCTTTAACAATTCATAATAGCACCATAGACAATATGGACAGTCGACGTTATGGGCCTCTCAGTGCCCTTTGTCAAGTCCAAAGAAACACATCCCACATAGTCCAAGCAGCAAGTCCCACCACCAGAGCAAATAAGTCTATATACACCCCCCAAATATAGCAGGTAGACACACCCCCAATCAAATAAAACACACAGCAACGCTATCAAGAGATGTCCACAGGTGTCCTTCACAGGCAATCATGCAATCAATACATGAGCATTTACCTGCTTCCTAATGTCCAGTCAGGAGCGCTCACAATCAGGAAGTGCAGACTGCACGAGCTATACTCCATGTGCCTGGCACCGCTCTCCGGCGTGCGTTTCACCGGCTGGAACGCTAACCGGAAATGACCTCATCTCTGTATGGCTAACAGAGTGGGTCAAACCAGCTCTCGAGAAAAGCTCTTAGCCGAACAGTATACAAACACATAAACAATAGCAGCGTCAGACTATAGACGCGATGCTCACAAGATACCTTGTATTCCTTTAGGAACATTCTAATATACAAATAGATCTCGATCGATCAGCTCATTAACACAAATCAAATGGGAAATCACCCCTCAGTCCACTCAACAATGGGTGATGCGCTCGTGTTGCCATGGCAACCAGTGCGCCTTCACTCACAGAATTTACAGTATCTATGGACACCTCATAATAGCTGCCATCGTAGCAATATCAAAATATTAAAAACACAATACTAACAACCCCTTAAATAAGTATTAACAAGATCAAAGGTATAGTGAGACCTTGATCCAGAAGCAACATTGAAACACAAGTAAAACAAAGACACTAAATTGACACATTATACAAAAAAATTATTAATACACAAAATATAACAAAAAAATGTTATAAAAAAGAGAACACACTAGTACTGAACACCTTTGCATAATTACAACTAAACAAGTGCATCTTGCATAAGGTTAAACTCCATCCGGAGAAATCCCCCGCAAGAAAACCATGGAAAGGGTTATTATAACCCCATAGGTCAGATGAAAATATTTAGAGGATTCATTTCGTTTAGTCCTTTAGGGGACACAGTATCCAATTGGTGGATCCATCTTGCTTCACGCTTAAGGAGTTGTAGACCTCTATCACCACCACGAGTCAGTGGTGGAATCCAGTCTATGATCATGTATCCCAAAGTACTTAATTGATGATGTTCCCTAAGGAAATGTGACGCCACCGTTTTGTCAGTGGTCCCTGTGGCATAATCCAAATGTATGGAGGAACGGTGTTGCGTCATTCGCTCCTTAAATGTGCGTATTGTTTTCCCCACATACATTAGCCCACAAGGGCATATGAGAAAATATACGACATGATCCAGATTGCATGTCAATCGATGTCTCAAACAGATTTTTTGTCCATTATGAGGATGGCAGAAAAAACTTCCCGTGATGAGGGATCTACATGTTATGCATCCCAAACATTTGTGGCAGCCTTTACTCATGGACAACCAATTGTCTCTGTTGGATTTGCTGGGGCGTAGATCAGGTCTAAGTAATATGTCTTTTAAATTACGACCTCTGCTTACGCTTAGAAGTGGAGAAACGTGATTCAAATTCTTGAAAGCAGGGTCAGAAGTGATCAACGGCCAGTGTCTCTTAATCACTTTTTTCGTAGCTTTCAGATTGGTGTCACAACGTAATCCCAATATGATCTTATCAGACTTATCACCTGGCGGCCTAGTTTGCCTATTTCCCACAATAGCTTTCGCTCTGGTGAGGCATCTCTCAATGTCCTTCCTGCAGTATCCCCGTTCAAAAAATCTATTTCTGCATTCTATAGTTGCTCATCAGCCCGTTTTGGGTCTGAATTATTCCTCAGCACCCTCACGAACTGAGAAACCGGTAAATTGGATTTCAGAGCATTCGGGTGATGGCTCGAGGCCCATAAGAGGGTGTTTCTATCATTCTCTTTTCTATATAACGTGTATCCTATTGCTGATTCATGCCTAAACACCGTTACATCCAGAAAATTCATCTAAAGATCATCCGCTGCTGCCGTAAAACGAATGGGGGAGTCTAGATAATTCAAAAACTTGACTATTTCAAAAAAAGAATCCTTATCACCCCTCCAGACAACAAAAATATCGTCAATATATCTCTTGAAAAAAACTAACCTCTCTGCAAAGTGTCCAAACATGTGTTTCTGCTCATATTGGTTCATGAAAATATTAGCGTATGATGGCGCTAGGTTAGAACCCATCGTGGTACCCGTCAGCTGTATAAACCAATCACCTTGGTACATAAAGTGGTTCAAACCCAGCACCAAACGCACTAATGATAGCAAAAATTCAATAGGTGGCCCATTGTAAGGACCCCTGAGCAATGCTTCTTCGACCGCTTGTATCCCCCCTTCATGAGGGATCACGGTGTACAAAGATGATACATCTAGTGTTGCTAATATACAATCATGAGGAATAAATCCTAACAACCTTAGCTCACTTAAAAAGTGCCCTGTGTCCTTCAAATAAGATTGATTGGATTTAACGACAGGCTGCATTTTGATATTGCTACGATGGCAGCTATTATGAGGTGTCCATAGATACTGTAAATTCTGTGAGTGAAGGCGCCCTGGTTGCCATGGCAACGCGAGCGCGTCACCCATTGTTGAGTGGACTGAGGGGTGATTACCCTTTTGATTTGTGTTAATGAGCTGATCGATCGAGATCTATTTGTATATTAGAATGTTCCTAAAGGAATACAAGGTATCTTGTGAGCATCGCGTCTATAGTCTGACGCTGCTATTGTTTATGAGCTTGTGTACTGTTCGGCTATGAGCTTTTCTCGAGAGCTGGTTTGACCCACTCTGTTAGCCATACAGAGATGAGGTCACTTCCGGTTTGCGTTCCAGCCAGTGAAACGCACGCCGGAGAGCGGTGCCAGGCACATGGAGTATAGCTCGTGCAGTCTGCAATTCCTGATTGTGAGTGCTCCTGACAGGACATTAGGAAGCAGGTAAATGCTCATGTATTGATTGCATGATTGCCTGTGAAGGACACCTGTGGACATCTCTTGATAGCGTTGCTGTGTGTTTTATTTGATTGGGGGTGTGTCTACCTGCTATATTTGGGGGGTATATATAAACTTATTTGCTCTGGTGGTGGGACTTGCTGCTTGGACTATGCGGGATTTGATTCTTTGGTCTTGACAAAGGGCACTGAGAGGCCCGAAACGTCGACTGTCCATATTGTCTATGGTGCTATTATGAATTATTAAAGCTGCCTACCCACTTTATGAAGATTGGTGAGTGCTCTCTCTTTGTTTGCACATTTGTATGGCCACCTATGGATGGATTCTGTCAGGTGTTCTGAGCTATGCACCCAAACAAGCTGATTCCTCTTTTTTGGTGAGTGCCGTTCTACATACTACTGGACTATATATAAGGATTGCTTTTGTAATCCTTTGAATGTGCACCCTTGTATGACATGTTTTTCATTGTTTATTTCACTGAGGACTGTGACTGGATGTACCGGAAGAATTGACTATTTGTCAGAGATCATTGTCCCCATTTTTTCAGGGAATGCAATTTCCATAACAATGAGTTCTGTGTATATAATTTTTTGTTGTTTGTTTTTTTAAATAAGCACACATGGTACTTGTTTTTCTGTGCATATTGGTGATGTTCATTAAGAACCAAGTTTTTGAGTTTTATTGTGGTGAGGTTACGTTACAATGAGCTTTGCTGTACTAGATGAAATAGCACTTAGTGACGCTGAGAATCGTCAGATTAGTTTGACTGACGACAATATTGATAAGGTTTTGTTTAATGAGTTGGAGCTTGAACAGCTGCCCTCTGAAACTCCGCAGTATTTGTTTAATAAATTGAATCGTCTCAAAAAATGTGAGACTGAACTGACCCTACATGGTCAATTTCTTTCTGAATATTATCGTAAGAAGCGTATACCCCAGGGTTTCAGGGTGAACAACACCCCCACCATTGGTCGCAGAAACCCTGCGTTCTGCGTCAAATGGTGTGGGGTGTTGAATAAGTGTTCTTTTGATTTGATTGCCCTAGTCATTGAAGAGGTTGGGGTTGAATTAGCCAAGGTTAGGGTTGAAATTAAAAACTGTGAGAAGGATTTCTTGCCACATTGAAGGCAGATAAGACTGAAAATTGGGTGGAACGGTTACAGACCCAGTTGGATAAATACAAACTGGATCTGATTTCATTCAAAAGGAAAAAGCTAGAGACTGTAGAATCTGATTATCAGAGACATATGGTATATAAATGGTTGGTGGGGGAGAATAGAAGATCGAGAGGCTTTTTCCATCCACAGGGGGAGGCGTCAGTGGGCACACAGAGGGGAAGGTGAATTTTCTTCTCACTTCTCCTCTGAAGCAGAATCATCTGAAAGCCTACCCCCCTCTGGTGTAGCTTTTTTAGGACCACATCCATGGGTCACCAGAAGTGGAATAGTCCCAAAAACACAAGGCCACACCCCAGGAGGGGTCGTGGCAAGAGGAAGAGGGAGCGTCCAAGAAACAGACAGGGTCGGAGATATTAATTTTTAATTTATCTTCCCGTATCTTAGACCCTGCTGAACATTCTCTATTATCTAAGGGCCTATCGTTTATACCGACAACTCGCTTTGACTCTTTTAATTGGTCGATTGATCACTTTAAGATGGGGAGGAAGTTACGCTTAAGGGAATACTTTGATAATCGGAATAAGACTGGACCGGGTCCATCTATGCCATTATTCAAACGTCCCAGCCTGTTTGACCCTGTTTCTTGCAATGCTAGTCTTAAAACTTTTCTGAGGGTTGTGGATTTAGAATGTCAGCAGGAGGCTGCAAATTGTCAACCATATGATAATTTAAATTTGTCTGAGAAAAGGGCTTTGAAGGTCCTAAAGAATGACACTTCGATTGTAATCCGTAATGCGGATAAGGGGGATGCTGTGGTACTCCAAGATTTTGAACAGTATGATTATGAGATTAGAAGGCAATTATCCGATAGTAGCACATACAAGATGGTTGAGAAGGATCCCATTCATTTGTTTAAAAAGCAGGTTGATGCATTATTACACCTGGGTGTGAGCAAAGGGTGGATCAGTGATGAGACTTTGGACTATTTGACAGTGGAATTTCCTATTTGTCCTATACTGTATACTCTACCTAAGATCCATAAGTCTCTCACTGATCCTCCGGGTAGACCCATCATCTCGCCAGGGGCTCATTGCTCCAGCCACTGGCTAGGTTTGTCGACCATATTTTGCAGCCTGTCGTTAAATCCAATCAATCTTATTTGAAGGACACAGGGCACTTTTTAAGTGAGCTAAGGTTGTTGGGATTTATTCCTCATGATTGTATATTAGCAACACTAGATGGATCATCTTTGTACACCGTGATCCCTCATGAAGGGGGGATACAAGTGGTAGAAGAAGCATTGCTCAGGGGTCCTTACAATGGGCCACCTATTGAATTTTTGCTATCATTAGTGCATTTGGTGCTGGGTTTGAACCACTTTATGTACCAAGGTGATTGGTTTATACAGCTGGCGGGTACCGCGGTGGGTTCTAACCTAGCGCCATCATACGCTAATATTTTCATGAACCAATATGAGCAGAAACACATTTTTGAACACTTTGCAGAGAGGTTAGTTTTTTTCAAGAGATATATTGACGATATTTTTGTTGTCTGGAGGGGTGATAAGGATTCTTTTTTTTAAATAGTCAAGTTTTTGAATTATCTAGACTCCCCCATTCGTTTTACGGCAGCAGCGGATGATCTTCAGATGAATTTTCTGGATGTAACGGTGTTTAGGCATGAATAAGCAATAGGATACACGTTATATAGAAAAGAGACTGATAGAAACACCCTCTTATGGGCCTCGAGCCATCACCCGGATGCTCTGAAATCCAATTTACTGGTTTCTCAGTTCGTGAGGGTGCTGAGGAATAATTCAGACTCGATACGGGCTGATGAGCAACTTTTGGAATGCAGTAATAGATTTTTTGAACGGGGATACTGCAGGAAGGACATTGAGAGATGCCTCACCAGAGCGAAAGCTATTGTCGGTAATAGGCAAACTAGGCCGCCAGGTGATAAGTCTGATAAGATCATATTGGGATTACGTTGTGACACCAATCTGAAAGCTACGAAAAAAGCGATTAAGAGACACTGGCCGTTGATCACTTCTGACCCTGCTTTCAAGAATTTGAATCACGTTTCTCCACTTCTAAGCGTAAGCAGAGGTCGTAATTTAAAAGACATATTACTTAGACCTGATCTACGCCCCAGCAAATCCAACAGAGACAATTGGTTGTCCATGAGTAAAGGCTGCCACAAATGTTTGGGATGCATAACATGTAGATCCCTCATCACGGGACGTTTTTTCTGCCATCCTCATAATGGACAAAAAATCTATTTGAGACATCGATTGACATGCAATCTGGATCATGTCGTATATTTTCTCATATGCCCTTGTGGGCTAATGTATGTGGGGAAAACAATACGCACATTTAAGGAGCGAATGACGCAACACCGTTCCTCCATACGTTTGGCTTATGCCACAGGGACCACTGACAAACCGGTGGCATCACATTTCCTTAGGGAACATCATCAATTAAGTACTTTGAGATTCATGATCATAGACTGGATTCCACCACTGACTCGTGGTGGTGATAGAGGTCTACAACTCCTCAAGCGTGAAGCAAGATGGATCCTCCAATTGGATACTGTGTCCCCTAAAGGACTAAACGAAATGAATCCTCTAAATATTTCCATCTGACCTATGGGGTTATAATAACCCTTTCCATGGTTTTCTTGTGGGGGATTTCTCCGGATGGAGTTTAACCTTATGCAAGATGCACTTGTTTAGTTGTAATTATGCAAAGGTGTTCAGTACCAGTGTGTTCTCTTTTTTATAACATTTTTTTGTTATATTTTGTATATTAATAATTTTTTTGTATAATGTGTCAATGTAGTGTCTTTGTTTTACTTGTGTTTCAATGTTGCTTCTGGATCAAGGTCTCACTATACCTTTGATCTTGTTAATACTTATTTAAGGGGTTGTTAGTATTGTGTTTTTAATATTTTGATATTGCTACGATGGCAGCTATTATGAGGTGTCCATAGATACTGTAAATTCTGTGAGTGAAGGCGCCCTGGTTGCCATGGCAACACGAGCGTGTCACCCATCATTGAGTGGACTGAGGGGTGATTTCCCATTTGATTTGTGTTAATGAGCTGATCGATCGAGATCTATTTGTATATTAGAATGTTCCTAAAGGAATACAAGGTATCTTGTGAGCATCGCGTCTATAGTCTGACGCTGCTATTGTTTATGAGCTTGTATACTGTTCGGCTATGAGCTTTTCTCGAGAGCTGGTTTGACCCACTCTGTTAGCCATACAGAGATGAGGTCACTTCCGGTTTGCGTTCCAGCCGGTGAAACGCACGCCGGAGAGCGGTGCCAGGCACATGGAGAATAGCTCGTGCAGTCTGCACTTCCTGATTGCGAGCGCTCCTGACTGGACATTAGGAAGCAGGTAAATGCTCATGTATTGATTGCATGATTGCCTGTGAAGGACACCTGTGGACATCTCTTGATTGCGTTGCTGTGTGTTTTATTTGATTGGGGGGGTGTCTACCTGCTATATTTGGGGGGTATATATAAACTTATTTGCTCTGGTGGTGGGACTTGCTGCTTGGACTATGCGGGATGTGATTCTTTGGTCTTGACAAAGGGCACTGAGAGGCCTGAAACGTCGACTGTCCATATTGTCTATGGTGCTATTATGAATTATTAAAACTGCCTACCCACTTTATGAAGATTGGTGAGTGCTCTCTCTTTGTTTGCACACTTGTATGGCCACCTATGGATGGATTCTGTCAGGTGTCCTGAGTTATGCACCCCAACAAGCTGATTCCTCTTTTTTGGTGAGTGCCGTTCTACATTCTACTGGACTATATATATATATATATATATATATATATATAGTACAGCAGGAAGAAGTGTCACTCTTCGAGCTTATCAATAAAGCAATGACTGCAGTCTCTTAAGTCAACGTTTCGAGTTTTAATCCAAACTCGTCATCAGGACATACATGTAATGAAAATACACTTTACCTTTATACACCCCCATCGCGTGTGCCGCCAAAGTAACTCCGCCTCCCTCACACTCGCGAGTTCACGGCCACTGCCGATGACGTCGCTGGGAGGGCGCTTTGCCCCGGTAACAAGATAGTAACAATAACATGAAGAAAGTGCACCAATACCATAGATATAGCGTAGACATATTATGGACAAACAGGGTTAAAAACATTGGGTGCAGACATACATACAACTCTAAAGCAGATACTTGTTTATCCATTTAAATAAAATCCCTTAGAATAAGCGATTTGTTAATAAACAAAAGAATGTATCAACAAGTCAAAAAAACACATATATCACAAACAAATGCATAAGGGGATGCATGATTAGCAAGTCAAAATCCCTTGTACTTATTTCCGCATTGTAGTACACCTAATGACATTATCCGTCCTATTAGTGCCACTGCTATTGAGGCTAGACAAAAATATATAGATAAAAACAATAATCAACATTAAACCCAAAGATACCTATAAAACAATAACCATAAAGATACAAAAAGTACAAAAGTAAGGCTATATATACTTGCATTACAGATAAGTAGAAAAGGAGAGCTAATCATTAAGACCCTTAGGCTTTACCGTGTCCAGCAGGTAAATCCACCTGGTTTCTAGACGCAGCAAAGCCTGATGTCTATCGCCACCTCTTGGATCTTCAGGGATATGGTCTATGACCATATGTCTTAAACTGGCCAGGTTGTGTTTGTTTTCAAAGAAATGCCTAGCCACAGGCTGCTCTGATTTTTTACCACTTATAGCTGCTCTAATTGCGGGCCTGTGTAGTGCCATACGTTCTTTGAAAGAGCGAATGGTCTTACCTATATAATAAAATCCACATGGACATTTAATAAAATAAATCACAAAGGAACTAGAACAGGACAGCGGATACCTAATTGCATATTTGTAGCCCGTATGAGGATGGAAAAATGATTTTCCAATTATCATATGGCTACACGTTATGCAACCCGTACATTTGTAGCAACCTCCACTTTTCAGCTGAATGTTATTAGTCATTTTCACCATATCCGTAATATCAGATTTGACTATATAGTCTCTGAGGTTTTTACCCCTCCTAAGACAAGGTAAAATCCTAGTATGTTTTAAACACTTGAGGTCCTTGTCTTGTTGTATGATGGGCCATAAACTACGTGTAGTTTGATTGATAATTTTATTGGCAGTAGTAAATCTACGAGGCCAATGGATACAAACATCAGTTTTATCTTTGATACTTTTTTTCAGCAGAACCTTTCTTTCCAATCGATCTACTCTCTGTCTAGCTTGTGTTAAAGTATGGGGGGCATATCCCCTGTCTCTGAACTTATTACACATTTTGTTAAGATCCTCATCTAATTTTACAGGGTCACCAGTAATCCGCTTGACTCTGACCAATTGGGAAAAAGTAGCCTTTAGTAGCCATCGGATGGTGGCTAGATGCATTAAGTAGTGTATTACGATCAGTCTGTTTAGTGTAAATGCTTGTAATAATCCTGTTGTTATTCCTATTAAGTGTGACATCCAAATAATTAACCTGCTCAAGGCTGAGATGGAATGTGAATTTTATTAGGCAATCTCAGGCATTAATGTCTTCCATTAAACTAATGAAGTCATGATAATCACCCTGCCAAAATAAAAGTACGTCGTCTATGAAATGACAATAGAATTTAATACTATCTCTCACATCTCTGTAAAAAAAGAAATCCCTCTCAATTGCAAACATGTATGTGTTAGCGTAAAACGGGGCCACATGTGAGCCCATTGCGCAACCCGTGCGCTGCAAGTAAAACTGGCCATTAAAATAGAAATAATTTTTGTACAACACCTGCTCAAGCAATGACAGAAAAAAATTCAATTGGGGACCCCTATATAGATCATTATTATGTAACAGATCATAGGTGGCCCTAATACCTTCTTGGTGAGGAATATTAGTATAGAGGCTAACTATATCAAGGGTACACATCCATAAATTAGTAGGCAAATCATCAAGTTCCTCTAATTTATTTAATAGCATGGTAGTGTCCTTGAGATACGTTTCCTCTGCCTGCACACAAGGCTGTATAAAGAAGTCTAGGTATTCAGATACATTGCTGAGAAGAGATCCTCTGGCCGATATTATCGGGCGGCCCGGAGGCCTGTCCAAATTTTTGTGTATTTTCGGAACACTATACAAGAGCGGGGCTTTCGGATAATCTATTTTCAGATAATCACCTGTTGCTACATCAATAATTTTATTATGGATAGCATTGTCAATAATCAAATCCAATTCTTCCTTAAATCTCTGTGTGGGATTGTTATCCAATTTAATGTAAACAGACTCATCCATTAGCTGTCTATCCAATTCAGCTTTATACTGATCAAGATCTTGTATGACCAGCCCTCCACCCTTATCCGCTGGCCGAAAGATAACGTCAGTATAAGAGCTCAGATCTTCAGTGGCTTTACGTTCCTCTTTGGATAGGTTATGCCTGATGTTAAATACTTTGTTGGTCATATGGTCAGCTACTTGAACATCTAATGCCTTCATGAAACATTGCATCGAAATATTGTTAGAAATCGGATCAAAATGCGTTTTTTTGCGAAATATCTTTTCTTGCTTATCAATAATGGTTGTCTCTGCTCCAAAAAACTCCTTAAGCTTTAACTGCCGATATAGGATATGCTGCTCCACTTTCCACTCAAATTTGTTAAAAGGAGTAGTAGGCACAAAACTTAGTCCTTTATTCAGGACCCTTGTTTCAGTTTCAGAGAATGTTCGAGATGACAGATTGAAGACGGTACTCATTTGTTGCGTGCCTTGTTTTTGCCCTTCTTTGTTGTTACGGCGGCATTGTCCACCTCTCCGTGTGGTCCTCCTCCTCCTCGTCCACGTCTTGCCCGTGTATTCACCCCTAAAGGGGGTCTCCGGATGGCTTGGGCACTTGAGGTAGAAAATTGACTATCATCACCTGAGGACGAGTATATCTCACTGGACGTGCAGGGCTCCAGTCGTGGTGGTCGCCGACGTGCCGCAAATGGACGCAGCCTTCCTGCACCCACATTTGATCCCGCCAACCATCTGTATACCTGTTGCTCGGAATAGTCTCTATTCACTTTGTCAAACTTAGCTTTTTTAAAATTGACTAATTCTTTCTTATAAATAGCAACTTGCTGGTTAAGCTTATCAATCCAAAGGCTGGCAGTGTCCTTTGTGAGGGTTTTAAGATGAATTTGTTCAAATTCCTTAATTTTGAGCTTATATATGGATAACTCACATGCTGATTCTTCTATGACCAAGGTCATGAGGTCAAAGGCACATTTGTTTAGCACGGCTACCCAGCGGCGGCAGAACTCATGATTAAATCTGCCTATAGTCGGGACATTTCTGACCCTAAAGCCCCTTGGAATCTTTTTTTCTTGATGGTATTCTGAGAGCGTAATACCGTGGAGCAAAAAATCTGTCTCTTTTTTCTTTAGTTTAAGTAAAGTGTGGAATATTTCTTCAGAGGTCAAATCACCACTAGCATCCTCCAGTCTCTCACTAAACCACAATGCTTCACTTTCACTTTCTGAAGGAAAGGACGGACAATGTCATTAGGTGTACTACAATGCGGAAATAAGTACAAGGGATTTTGACTTGCTAATCATGCATCCCCTTATGCATTTGTTTGTGATATATGTGTTTTTTTGACTTGTTGATACATTCTTTTGTTTATTAACAAATCGCTTATTCTAAGGGATTTTATTTAAATGAATAAACAAGTATCTGCTTTAGAGTTGTATGTATGTCTGCACCCAATGTTTTTAACCCTGTTTGTCCATAATATGTCTACGCTATATCTATGGTATTGGTGCACTTTCTTCATGTTATTGTTACTATCTTGTTACCGGGGCAACGCGCGCCCTCCCGGCGACGTCATCGGCAGTGGCCGTGAACTCGCGAGTGTGAGGGAGGCGGAGTTGCTTTGGCGGCACATGCGATGGGGGTGTATAAAGGTAAAGTGTTTTTTCATTACATGTATGTCCTGATGACGAGTTTGGATTAAAACTCGAAACGTTGACTTAAGAGACTGCAGTCATTGCTTTATTGATAAGCCCGAAGAGTGACACTTCTTTCTGCTGTACTGTTTGTTGATCCCAGTGAGCACCACGGCCTGATTCAATTGAAGGGAGTGCCTGCATCCATTGGTAATATATATATATATATATATATATATATATTAGTGGCAGTATCACCAGAGATGGCGCTGGTGAGCAGCAGATTCTGTAGTGTTACTCTGTAGAAGGCAGAGAGAGACTTTGAACTATGTTTGCAGACTAGCTGCCCAAGGTTAGTTAGGAGCGAAGAAGTGAGCTAGTGCCCTAAGAAAGGGCTAGGCGTTTATTATTTTCTGTTTGTCTCCTGATTATGCTGGAAGTAAAGCACCACGTTCATTAATTTTACTGAAATGCAATGTGTGGAGTCTGATTCTGCAACTAATCACTGCACCACTGACACCAGTCTACCAAGCTAACTACCCCAAGTAGTCACTATATATATATATATATATATATATTAGGGGTGTGCACCGGACACTTTTCGTGTTTTGTGTTTTGGTTTTGGATCTGGATCTTTCTTCGTGTTTTGGATCTGGATTGGTTTTGCCAAAACCACCCTTCCGTGTTTTGGGTTCTGGGTTTTGTGTTTTGGATCTGGATTTTTTCTTAAAAAATAAAAAAAACCCGCTAAAATCACATAAATGGGCCTTTTTTTGTTCCTACGCTATTAATAACCCCAATAACATTAATTTCCACTCATTTCCACTCTATTCTGAACACCTCACACCTCACAATATTGTTTTTAGGCCAAAAGGTTGTACCGAGGAAGCTGGATGACTATGCTAAGCGACACAAGGGGGCGGCACAAACACGTGGCCCATCTAGGAGTGGCACTGCAGTGGCAGACAGGAAGCCAATCAGCGTTATGGTGCCCATTTGCATGTAGCACGAACCCGGGAGATCCGTGCTACATGCATCTGTGTGATTGGCACAGAGCAATGACAGGTCCGTGAGACCCATCTGTGCTGCTGTGGTAAAAAAAAAAAAAAAAAACCTGTGTAAAAAAAGAAAAAAATGGCGTGCACCCCCCCAAAAAAGAGCAACCAGCCCCGGGCATTAGTAACCCAGTGCTGGGTGTGCTTAAATACAGGGGACAAACGACGTAGGGGTCCCCTGTACTTAAGCACAACCAGCACCGGGCTAGTCAGAACCAGCGCTGGTTGCCAAAATACGGGGGACAAACGACGTAGGGGTCCCCTGTATTCTGCGCAACCAGCTCTGGGCTCTGATCCGGTCCTGGTTCTGGAAATATAGGGGACAAAAAATGAGTAGGGTTCCCCTGTATGTTCCAGAACCAGCACTGGACTTTTTCTAGCGGGGGGCTGATGCCACAGCCAGGGGAGCCCTTTCACCGGGCCCCCCAGCCGCAGCATCAACCCTGACCGCTAGTCAGCCCAGGCCGGGGATCCCTGGAGAGCTGGGGACCCCCCCAATAAAGGGGTCACCCTCTCCAGGGCACCCCAGGCCCAGGCTGATAGCCCGGGGCTATCCCCGCCACCCCTGGTGGCGGTGGGTGGCGGGTTGATTGTGTGGTGTGGTGTAAATAAAGAATATCAAACATTGTCTTTACAAGTAGAACTGCAAGTCCCAGCTAGCCTGCCCCGCATGCTGGTACTTGGAGAACCACAAGTACCAGCATGCAGGGCATTAAGGGCCCACTAGTACCTGTAGTTCACCTGTAAAAAAATGTTTAAAAAAAACACAGGACACACACACCGTGACAGTATAAGTTTATTAAACATACATACACACACACACACACACACACATGTACACATACTCACCTATGTAACCCTGTAGCATCGGTCCACTTGTCCGGTAAAGTATCCATAGGGGACCTGTGAAAAAAAACATACTCACCATCTCCTATGCGAGGTTCTGTCCTCTTCGTTCCAAAGTAGGCATCCCCGGACTTGGCAAAAAAAAAAAACGAAAACGCGATCCACGAACTTAGTACCGTTCTATAGAACGGTACTTCCCGAATGAGAGCTTAGCGGCGGGGTATCACCATGGAAACCCCGCTGCTAAGCGTTCATTGGCTGAGAGAGGTCATCTCCCGTCTCTCAGCCAATGAACGGCTCCCTCCATTGTAGTCAATGGTGGGAACCGCAGGGTAAACTTTAATAACCTTGCGGCTCCCAGCATTGACTACAATGGAGGGAGCCGTTCATTGGCTGAGAGAGACGGGAGATGGCCTCTCTCAGCCAATGAACGCTTAGCAGCGGGGTTTCCATGGTGATACCCCGCCGCTAAGCTCTCATTCGGGAAGTACCGTTCTATAGAACGGTACTAAGTTCGTGGATCGCGTTTTCGTTTTTTTTTTTTGCCAAGTCCGGGGATGCCTACTTTGGAACGAAGAGGACAGAACCTCGCATAGGAGATGGTGAGTATGTTTTTTTTCACAGGTCCCCTATGGATACTTTACCGGACAAGTGGACCGATGCTACAGGTTACATAGGTGAGTATGTGTACATGTGTGTGTGTGTGTGTGTGTGTGTGTATGTATGTTTAATAAACTTATACTGTCACGGTGTGTGTGTCCTGTGTTTTTTTTAAACATTTTTTTACAGGTGAACTACAGGTACTAGTGGGCCCTTAATGCCCTGCATGCTGGTACTTGTGGTTCTCCAAGTACCAGCATGCGGGGCAGGCTTGCTGGGACTTGCAGTTCTACTTGTAAAGACAATGTTTGATATTCTTTATTTACACCACACCACACAATCAACCCGCCACCCACCGCCACCAGGGGTGGCGGGGATAGCCCCGGGCTATCAGCCTGGGCCTGGGGTGCCCTGGAGAGGGTGACCCCTTTATTGGGGGGGGTCCCCAGCTCTCCAGGGATCCCCGGCCTGGGCTGACTAGCGGTCAGGGCTGATGCTGCGGCTGGGGGGCCCGGTGAAAGGGCTCCCCTGGCTGTGGCATCAGCCCCCCGCTAGAAAAAGTCCAGTGCTGGTTCTGGAACATACAGGGGAACCCTACTCATTTTTTTCCCCTGTATTTCCAGAACCAGGACCGGATCAGAGCCCAGAGCTGGTTGCGCAGAATACGGGGGACCCCTACGTCGTTTGTCCCCCGTATTTTGGCAACCAGCTCTGGTTCTGACTAGCCCGGTGCTGGTTGTGTTTAAGTACAGGGGACCCCTATGTCGTTTGTCCCCTGTATTTAAGCACACCCAGCACTGGGTCACTAATGCCCGGGGCTGGTTGCTCTTTTTTTGGGGGGGAGGACGCCATTTTTTTCTCTTTTTACACAGGTTTTTTTTTTTTTATTTACCACAGCAGCACAGACGGGTCTCACGGACCCATCAGTGCTCTGTGTCAATGACACAGATGCAAGTAGCACGGATCTCCTGGTCCGTGCGTGCATCTGTGTCATTGAAATACACAGCAGCACAGACGGGTCTCACTGACCCATCTGTGCTCTGTGTCACTGTCAATCACACAGATGCATGTAGCACGGATCTCACGAGTCCGTGCTACATGCAAATGAGCACCATAATGCTGATTGGCTGAGAGCCGTGACAGACGGCTCTGTCAGCCAATCAGCACTTTGCCCATTAAAGGCAAAGGCATTTTTTTTTAAATGGCCGCTCGAGGCAAAACCTCGAGATCCGACAGCAGATCTCGAGGTTTTGCCTCGGGAGAGGGATCCGGGGCAGACAGGGAGATCCGAGCTTGGGCTCGGATCGCCCCGGATCCCCGAAGTTCGGGTGGGTTCGGTTCTCAGGGAACCGAACCCGCTCATCCCTAATATATATATATATATATATATATATTGGTGAGAGGGGTTGTCTCTCACCTGAATTGCCCCCATTCTGGTGGGATAAGCTCCCTCCAAGGGAGAGGAGAACAAGACCAGCATATTTTGCAGTTACAATAGAAGTTTGGAATAGCCAGGTGATAGGCTGGGGGTGGTGGTTAGCATTAGGTTGCCAGGACTGGAGGGTCCACAGACATTAGCACAAGGAGTGCTGAGACATTCAATTTTATGTTGTTTGCTTATTTTCTGTTATGTGCCTGTGTGTGTCCAGGCCTAACCTCACATATGCTAAGGTGCAGTGTCTGCTACCATTAAAAAGACACTGCTTTACCAAGTAGAAAAACTTTTGCTATCGGAGCTAACAATAATATACTGCAAATCTATATGTTTAGCAAATAAAACCTCTGTATCCAGGAGGTGAGTACATTTTAACTGCAATGTAATGGTGTGTTGGGAATATATGCTAGTGTAGGGACCTGCAGAAAAACAAGGGGTCCCTTGATGCTGGGCTGCAGACTTAAATGCTTTGATCAAATCATGACAAAATCCCCTTTATTTTATATGCTAAATATATAGATTTGCAGTATATTATTGTTAGCGCCGATAGCAAAAGTTTTTCTGTTTTTTATACATTTATGGCAATAATATTGCCACGCTGCTGGTACAATGTATGATATGGGTAAAACCGAGTGCGGGCATATTCCTTTTTTGTTTTGTTTCAAAATTTTGCCATGTGCTATCATGGCAGCTTTTATTTAAGGCAATAAAAAGCCTAGTTGGGTGTGGCGCACAGCCAGCTCATGTATAGATGTGTCCCTCTGTATCTAGGAGGTGAGTACATTTTAACTGCAATGTAATGGTGTGTTGGAATTTATGCTAGTGTTAGGGACCTGCAGAAAAACAAGGGTTCCCTTGACGCTGGGCTGCAGGCTTAAATGCTTTGATCAAATCATGACAAAATCCCCCTGGTTTTATTTTCTAAACATATAGATTTGCAGTATATTATTGTTAGTGCCGATAGCAAAAGTTTTTCTGTTTTGTATACATTTATGGCAATAATATTGCCATGCTGCTGGTACCATGTATGATATGGGTAAAACCGAGCACGGGCATATTCCTTTTACTGCTTTACCAAGTACCTGCCTGTCTGGAGTCCTCATTTCCATTCCTCTTGTTACATGTGGTGGCTCATACGGGGACCTCTGCAATGCTTTATCATAGCTCGTACGCCAGCAACTTCCAGCGTGGCAAATAAACTGACAAGGCAGAACATTCGGTATTCGTGAGTATGGTTGATGAACCAGAAAAACCACAGTTATTATAAGGACACTGTAACTTGCTATGCAATGTGCAAAAGCTGTTTGTGTGTACTGAGTAAAAAAAATATTACTTTGCTTTGTTTTTACCAAGGTGCTTGAGCTATAACAAATGCTGATTAGTATCTTCACCAGCTAGTATGCTGTCTAATTAAGTTCACCTGTTGACTGAACAAGAGCAAGACACACATATTACTGAGGTCTAATTAAGCAGTGCAGTGCTAGAAGAGAAAAGCCCAGTTTTTTCCATGTGTTCTGTTTACCACCTGCATTGTTGGAGAAAAAAAAGCAGTGTTTTATTTTTCTGTGTTAAATGTGAATTACAATTGCTTTGCTGAAAGAGATATATTTTTTTGTGTAAACTGGCTTGTTTTCTAAAAGCACCTATGCTTGTACATACCCCCCCCCCACTAAAAAAATGGAGGAAATTTTTCTCACTGTAGTAAATTTGTTAGCCTGTCACCAAAAGTCAGAGGAACAAATGTTACAGTTAGTGACCCAGTCAATGGGCACAAAAGGTGCTGGGCATCTGAAGAAAATGTCTGCCTCAGATGACACAGAGGCATATTTGCTAATATTTGAGAGGGTGGCACAGCATTTAAAATGGGCAGTAGGTACATGGGCTAATAGACCTGCCCCCTATCTCACTGGTGAGGCACAGAAAGCCCATGATGAATTATCCTCTGCTGATGTGGAGAAATATGACCAAGTCAAAAGTGCTATTCTGGCCAGGTCAGGCCTCACTCCTTCTGAGAAAACACAGTGCTTCCATGAATGGGCACTACTTCCAGGGGTTCCTATTCGGAAGCAAGTTGCAGAACCTACCAGACAGGAGTGGAGTTGGCTCCAGCCAGAAGCCTGCACTGCCGCTCAGATTGTAAAGTTGGTGGTTGTTGACCAGTATATAAGAATCCAAGGTCAGAATATGCAGTGCTAGGTCAAACACACTGATCCTCAGAATTTAGAGGAATTACATACATTATTGGAGCGGTTTGAGACAGAAGGAAATATGACAAAATTGCCAGAAAAGAAACCAGGGAATGAGCAACACGTTAAGATGGCCCCCCATTGGCCTGTGACCTGACTGTCACCCCTCCTCAAGGAAACACAGCTGGAGATGCCAGGGTCATTTGCTATGAGTGCAGAGTGCCAGGTCATATAAGACAGGACTGTCCCAGAAAAACAGAGCCTGTGGAGTGTGGGGTTGCTAGTATGGGCATTAAATACCCTGCTTTTTACACAATGGTACCCATGGATTTCAGACCCCCGTTAATGTGGGAAACTGTGTTACTGAATGGGTGAGAACTCCCAGCTATAATAGACTCAGGGAGTGAGCTAACCCTGATCTCAGAGGCTGTCCTGCCCAGGCCAGTGGAAAAGGTGCCAGGGTTAGTTGAAGTACTCTGCTTTCATGGATCCACAGAACTTTTCCCGAGTGCGAGTGAGCCTCACCATAAAGGGGCGGGCTTATGTAGGTGGTTGCCATGGTTGGTCGTAAGCTCCTATATACTATTATATCAGGACACCATTTACCAGGATTTGTTGAGCTTTTAAAGGAACCACAGAGACAATGCCAATGTAAAGTCTTCAAGGTCCTACCTCCAAAAAGGGAGAAGAGTGGAAAAGCATTGCCAGTCCTCTTTAGAAAGCAAACCACTGCACAATTAATGTCATAGGAAAGAAATCCGCAACATTTTTTCATGTTACAGCCAGACAAAAATATTTGCAGATGTATCATACCCAAAACAGGAAAGGTGGTTCGGAAGGTTGGATGGTCTCAGCTGTCGCGAAAGGAAAAGTGCGCTTCCCCATGCTTGGAAAAGTGAAAGGGGGGATGTGTGGTGAGAGGGGTTGTCTCTCACCTGAATTGCCAACATTCTGGTGGGATAAGCTCCCTCCAAGGAAGAGGAAAACAATGCAGGCACATTCTGCAGTTACAATAGAAGTTTGGAATTCTGGGTTTTCTGGGCTGCACAGCTCAAAGTGGAGATATGGAACTCCTTGTTTTCCAGGTCACCAAGAGCCAGCAGGAAGTCAGCAACACAGGAAGGGTTTAAAACACTCACACACCTGTTGCTCATTGCTCCTGATGCTGGATAAGCTAGCCAGGTGATAGGCTGGGGGTGGTGGTTAGCATTAGGTTGCCAGGACCTGGAGGGTCCGCAGACATTAGCACAAGGATTGCTGAGACATTTACTTTAATGTTGTTTGCCTGTTTTCTGTTATGTGCCTTTGGGCAAAATTTACTAAGCGGTGGTTTGATGGCGGTTTCTATTCTATTCTATTCTAAACCCTTAATCTGTTCTAAACCCCAGGGGTTTGGTGGCAGTTTTGCAACGGTTTCTAAATGACAGCCCTGTTCTATTCTATTCTAAAATGTGTTTCGATGGCAGTTTTGCAGCAGTTTTGGCCTTAGTAAATCTGCAGAAAGCAAAACCGCAGCCAAACCACTGTCAAAACACATTTTAGAATAGAATAGAAACCACAGTCAAACCGCCGCTTAGTAAATTTTGCCCTTTGTGAGTTCAGACCTAACCTCATGTATGCTAAGGTGTAATGTCTGCTACCATTAAAAATACACTGCTTTACCTAGCACCTTCCCGTCTGGAGTCCTCATTTCATTATCCTGTGTCACAATATACTGTATATTTATATAATATATATATATATATATATATAAAATCTGGTTTACCTATATGCTTTGATGTGGGGTGCATTGTACACTACAAACATGTTTGTTGTTTACCTAATAAAGTTACTTAGCTGTGGAGAACTGGGTAAAGCCGTTAGGCAGTGGACATCCAGATCTAGGACATCAATAGTATAGCATATACAACCAATGCCACTCCAAAATGAAGGGCTAAAGATCTCTTAAAGAGCTTATTTTTTTATTACAGTCCTACAACACACATATACTGTAGGGTCTCTTTTACAGTTTGACTCATTTTGCATCCTAAACAAACGCATAAAAATGCTGCTGCAAAAAATATGTTGATTCTTATATACCACTATGAGCAACAAATAGCAAAAGCTGATTAGAAGTCCTGAATAAATTAGTTCTAGAAATTAAGATTTAAAAAAGATAGTGCTTTAAAATCAAGATGTCCCAGAGCATAATATTATTTTTTATCCAATACAGAATACAAAACCATATTATTTAATCATTCATGTGCAGTATGTATACAATATTGCACATCATGTGTGTCTAAAGAACAGAACCACAGGGAATATTTCTCAGTCCTCCTGACTGACACAGTTGTAGTTTATCCTAGTTTACACACTGCCTTAGGTGGTGGGACAAGTAGCCATATGTCGCTACTTCCCTGTTTGTTATGTACCCTGTGACATTTGAAATATCCCTAGATATCTGACTTGTGATGTCTCACTAGTAATGTGAGGGGAGTTCTAACAAAAAGCTTATCACCTCCAGGCAGTCCATGTGTGAGGGGCAACTATCCTCCTACACAGCAGCTATGGCTGACAGATATAGCCACACATCACTACATAAGTACTATACATGTTGTACTAAACCCTCTCTGTAACACATTATTCTTGTTTTAAAGCAGATGCTTTAGTTAGGTCTGTTTTGCATGCGTAAGCATCTTCTTGGTGACATAGCTTATTGCCAGCTGTTTGGCAACATCTGTCTCCTTCTAAACTGTATTCATTTCTTTTTTATCCAACTTTGCTCCTTTTTTTTCTTTCATAGTTTAATTGCTGTAAAGGTTCCATATGAGGGATGGTGCTGTCCTCGTGTGCAGGTGCTAGGTACGTATGCTCCTTTTCAAATCTTTGTCAGAATAGCTGAATCAAGCTCTACAGTACTTTCCTCCCCTGATTTGCATGCAGACAATTTGCTGGCTCTGAGATGTATAATCTCATTCCTCTGATAAGTTCAGATTTACTATGCCAAACAGAACTTTATTACAGTCATTTGGAATGTCTTTAAACTCTACAGATGCTGAGACAGTAAAGCAAATTCCATTTTAATTCAAAAAGGTTATGCAGTCTAGACCCAAAATAAGCTGGCGTCTGTGGAATTTTGTTATCAGCAATACCTTTGTCACATATGTAGGCTTTTCAGGGTTAGTGCTTACACATTCAGATTCTGTTTCAGCTATGCTGGCTGGATACAGGAGTCTTAAGATATTAGGGCATGAGGAAAAGATCACACCTTAGGGTCTTATTCAGAGGTAGACGAAGGTGCAGTAGCGGCTGCGACTTTTGTTGCAGCCACTAGTGCAAATGTATGCTAATGCTACAGCTGATGGGCTTTCTACTTTGCCACCCACCAGCTGAGGCTCTAATTCGCTGCGGTGCATTGAAAGTCATACCATTGAACAAACATTAGCAGCACAATGGGAAATTAGTGTAACCCAATGGTTTCTCAGAATGTCTGATGGTACATGGCCAACGCTTATCAAATTGCATGTATCATCATACAATTCCAATATGCATCAGCTGATGGTAACCATCGGGACGCTTGCGCAGTGCATCTCAGACGCATGTGCAGATTTAAATCATCAGGCGCTGTGTCACAATCAGGGTGCAGTTTTTTTTTTAAATGAAGTGAGCAGTATAATGCCAATAAGTAATTATTTATTCATTTTTGAACTGGTATAGATTATATTGAAGGACTTCTTGTGTATTATTTGAATGGGCAGGACAGTATGATCAGAAATGCCTTAGGAATCAGAATAGGTTTGAGCTTGAGTTTATTTGTAAATGTAACCACTTGTGTCTAGTATGTCTACTTAATACCATCCCCTGCAAAATGTTTACAAAGTTGTACTTGTGTTTTAACCTAGACCTAACATTACCCAAGCCCTGTCCTTAATAGATTTTTTACATCTCATTCCCAATTCTATAAACATGTAAGAAACACATAAACATAATTTGTACTCTTGAAGCATAAAGAAAAAGTCCTTTAAGGACTTATCCTTTAAAGCATGGGGTACAGTCACCTTTAGAGTAATGCTAATTTTAGGGAAGTAAGTAACAAACTAATAATTAACCAATAAGAATTAATATTATTAAGTTGGACTTGATGTACCGGTGTCCTTATTCTCTTTCTTAGTAATTCAATGTCCTTAACTCAGATTTTTTCAAAGCTTTCCAAATTTATACCTCTAATCTCATTGTACTTATTATGTAATATATTATATTTTGTACATACTACCTGTGATGTTCTGGTTTTGTTGTGGACCCGGGGTGGTATCAGGAGCAGACACTGAAGCAGATTTAAAGGTAAATGTGGAACTTTTAATGAGTGGCTTAACAGACATGGGAATGGCAAAAGAAATAGTCCAGGTAAAGCACTAAAGTGCACTTGATAACTGTAGTGGAGTAAATGGGAGAATGTCCAGAAAGTGACAGGTTGGAACAGTCCAGTATGTAGGGATGATGAGCTGTATCAAATTGCAGGCAGAGGTAACGAAGTCCAGCTGGGTGTAAGTGGATGCAAGGTGCAGGCAGGGCCAGATTAACAATGGGGCGGATGGAGCTGCAGCTCCAGGCCCACCCATGAAAATAGGCCCGCACTATCAAGGAGAATCTGCTGGAGACAGTCACAGGAACAACTTTTTTTCCTGTCAGATCTAATGGCCGTCCGAAGTCCTACCCTTTTGAACTGCACTCCCAACAGCAACTTCCTGTCCACACCCCCCTCCCCCTCCTGCCCACCCTGGAGAACCTCCTGTCCACCTTACATATATAAACTGAAAGAGCGGCGCAGTGGAAGGCTTCGCTTCACAAGCCCTCCCTGCGCCGGGTAGTGTGCCTTAGCTCCTCCTCTATTCCATATGACATCACGCCACGTGACGTCACATAGCCGCCGCCGCCGCACCGGGGCTCTTATAGTGGCTGCAGCCATTGACATAATTGTGGACTAAGGAGGAGACGCACCTGACACCAACAGCACCTGACCTGATCTTCCTATCAGTTCCAGTGGGGAGAAGAGCCGTGAAAGATGTACGCCTGTAGTAGGAGCCGAGGCAGAAGAACAGACAAGAAAGAAGAAGGTAAGTGAACTATAGGGGAATGGGGGGATGGAGAGAGGGGTGAAGGGGAAGAACACCATAATGGATACAGAGAGAGGGCATAATAAAGTACACAGAATGGGATGGCATATACTAATGGACACATAGGGGGGAGGACAAAATAATGCACACAGATGGGGTGGCATAATAATGGACACAGGGGGGGACATAATTATGGACACAGGGGGATGGAATTTACTAATGGACACAGGGGGCATAATAATGGAGACAGGGAGGGGAGACACAATAATGGACACAGAGGGGGAGACATAATAATGGACACAGGGGGCATAATAATGGACACAGGGGGGGACATACTAAGGGACACATAGGGGGTAGGACATAATAATGCACACAGACGGGTGGACATAATAACAGACACAGAGGGGGGGCATAATAGATACAGAAGGGGGATGGCACATTATAATAGACACAGAGTGGGAGCATAATAAAGAACACAGAGGGAGGGGGGAATAATAATGGACACAGGGTTGGGAACATAATAATGGACACAGAGAGAAGGACATAATAATGGACACAGTGGGGGGGGCACAATAATGGTCACAAAGAGGGGGACATAATAATGGACACAAAGAGGGGGACATAATAATGGACACAGAGGGGGGACATAATAATGGACACAAAGAGGGGGACATAATAATGGACACAGAGGGGGACAAAATAATGGACACAAAGAGGGGGACATAATAATGGACACAAAGAGGGGGACATAATAATGGACACAAAGAGGGGGACAAAATAATGGACACAGAGGGGGACATAATAATGGACACAAAGAGGGGGACATAATAATGGACACAAAGAGGGGGACATAATAATGGACACAAAGAGGGGGACATAATAATGGACACAGAGGGGGACATAATAATGGACACAAAGAGGGGGACATAATAATGGACACAAAGAGGGGGACATAATAATGGACACAAAGAGGGGGACATAATAATGGACACAAAGAGGGGGACAAAATAATGGACACAGAGGGGGACATAATAATGGAAACAGAGGGGGACATAATAATGGACACAGAGGGGGACATAACAATGGACACAGAGAGGGGGACATACTAATGGACATGGGGCATAATAAAAGACACAGCAGGAAGAGAGAACATAATAATGGACACACAGGAGGGAAAGGGGAACGCAATGCAGAACAAACAAATGAGGGGGTAGCACAACACAGAACAAACAGATGAGGGGGTAGCACAACACAGAACATACAGATGAGGGGGCAAACAATACAGGACATACAGACCTAGAGTGGTACAATCAGACATATCAAAGGATGGAGGACAACATAAAGAAAAACATGTAGGATGGAAAGAATAATCTAAAAATTATGTATATTATGACTGCAATAGTAATATTTGAATAAAGGCTAATATATTTAAATAGGTAGCCTTTACACTAACATTATTATTACAATCATAATATATAGTCTGTTTACCTGTGTATATACAGTATGTATATACTGTATTTGTGCCATTTTTTCCTTTGCATTTTGTGTACCCCCTCTAAAACGGGCTACCCCTGTGACCCAGGCCAGTGATAGAAAGACAGCAACAGAGAAGCTTCTGCGTAATGCATCCAGCGGGAGGAGAAGCAAATAACAACGGGCCACTGAGAGGTACGACAATTTCATTTAAGATATTAAAAATGTTATAAAATTTTCTATTGGTGTTTTTCTTTTTATGTCAGATTTTGAAAACGGTATTTGTGTGTCTTTTATGTGGTCAGGGCATGATGTGAGTGAGGGTATTTGTGCATCTGTTATGTGGTCAGGGTATGATGTGAGTGTGGGGTATTTGTGTGTCTGTTATGTGGTCAGGGCATGATGTGAGTGAGAGTATTTGTGTGTCTGTATGTGGTCAGGGCATGATGTGAGTGAGGGGTATTTGTGTGTCTGTTATGTGGTCAGGCCATGATGTGAGTGAGGGGTATTTGTGTGTCTGTATGTGGTTAGGGCATGATGTGAGTGTGGGGTATTTGTGTGTCTGTATGTGGTCAGGCCATGATGTGAGTGTGGGGTATTTGTGTGTCTGTTATTTGGTCAGGCCATGATGTGAGTGAGGGGTATTTGTGCATCTGTTATGTGGTCAGGCCATGATGTGAGTGAGAGTTATTTGTGTATCTGTATGTGGTCAGGCCATGATGTGAGTGAGGGGTATTTGTGCATCTGTTATGTGGTCAGGCCATGATGTGAGTGAGGGGTATTTGTGCATCTGTTATGTGGTCAGGCCATGATGTGAGTGAGAGGTATTTGTGTATCTGTATGTGGTCAGGCCATGATGTGAGTGAGAGGTATTTGTGTGTCTGTTATGTGGTCAGGCCATGATGTGAGTGAGAGGTATTTGTGTGTCTGTTATGTGGTCAGGCCATGATGTGTATGAGGGGTATTTGTGTGTCTATATGTGGTTTGGACATGATGTGAGTGAGGGGTATTTGTGCATCTGTTATGTGGTCAGACCATGATGTCAGTGAGGGGTATTTGTGCATCTGTTATGTGGTCAGGGTATGATGTGAGTGAGGGGTATTTGTGTGTCTGTTATGTGGTCAGGGCATGATGTGAGTGAGGGTATTTGTGTGTCTGTTATGTGGTCAGGGCATGATGTGAGTGAGGGTATTTGTGTGTCAGTTATGTAGTAAGGGCATGATGTGAGTGAGGGGTATTTGTGCATCTGTTATGTGGTCAGGCCATGATGTGAGTCAGAGGTATTTGTGTGTCTGTTATGTGGTCAGGCCATGATGTGAGTGAGAGGTATTTGTGTGTCTGTTATGTTGTCAGGCCATGATGTGTGTGAGGGGTATTTGTGTGTCTGTATGTGGTTAGGCCATGATGTGAGTGAGGGGTATTTGTGCATCTGTTATGTGGTCAGGGTATGATGTGAGTGTGGGGTATTTGTGTGTCTGGTATGTGGTCAGGGTATGATGTGAGTGTGGGGTATTTGTGTGTCTGTTATGTGGTCAGGGCATGATGTGAGTGAGGAGTATTTGTGTCGGTTATGTGGTCAGGCCATGATGTGAGTGAGGGGTATTTGTGTGTCTGTTATGTGGTCAGGGCATGATGTGAGTGAGGGCATTTGTGTGTCTGTTATGTGGTCAGGGCATGATGTGAGTGAGGGTATTTGTGTGTCTGTTATGTGGTCAGGGCATGATGTGAGTGAGGGGTATTTGTGCATCTGTTATGTGGTCAGGCCATGATGTGAGTGAGAGGTATTTCTGTGTCTGTTATGTGGTCAGGCCATGATGTGAGTGAGAGGTATTTGTGTGTCTGTTATGTTGTCAGGCCATGATGTGTGTGAGGGGTATTTGTGTGTCTGTATGTGGTTAGGCCATGATGTGAGTGAGGGGTATTTGTGCATCTGTTATGTGGTCAGGGTATGATGTGAGTGTAGATATTTGTGTTTCTGTTATGTGGTCAGGGCATGATGTGAGTGAGGGTATTTGTGTGTCTGTTATGTAGTGAGGGAATGATGTGAGTGAGGGGTATTTGTGTGTCTGTTATGTGGTCAGGGCATGATGTGAGTGAGGGGTATTTGTGTGTCTGTTATGTGGTCAGGGCATGATGTGAGTGAGGAGTATTTGTGTCTGTTATGTGGTCAGGCCATGATGTGAGTGAGGGGTATTTGTGTGTCTGTTATGTGGTCAGGGCATGATGTGAGTGAGGGTATTTGTGTGTCTGTTATGTGGTCAGGGCATGATGTGAGTGAGGGTACTTGTGTGTCTGTTATGTGGTCAGGGCATGATGTGAGTGAGGGGTATTTGTGCATCTATTATGTGGTCAGGCCATGATGTGAGTGAGAGGTATTTGTGTGTCTGTTATTTGGTCAGGCCATGATGTGACTGAGAGGTATTTGTGTGTCTGTTATGTTGTCAGGCCATGATGTGTGTGAGGGGTATTTGTGTGTCTGTATGTGGTTAGGCCATGATGTGAGAGAGGGGTATTTGTGCATCTGTTATGTGGTCAGGCCATGATGTGAGTGAGGGGTATTTGTGTATCTGTGATTTGGTCAGGGCATGATGTGAGTGAGGGATATTTGTGTGTCTGTTATGTGGTCAATGCATGATGTGAGTGAGTTGTATTTGTGTGTCTGTTATATGGTCAGACCATGATGTGAGTGAGGGGTATTTGTGTGTCTGTTATGTGGTCAGGCCATGATGTGAGTGAGGGTATTTGTGTCTGTTATGTGGTCAGGCCATGATGTGAGTGAGAGGTATTTGTGTCTGTAATGTGGTCACGGCATGATGTGAGTGAGAGGTATTTGTGTGTCTGTTATATGGTCAGGCCATGATGTGAGTGAGGGGTATTTGTGCATCTGTTATGTGGTCAGGGTATGATGTGAGTGAGGGTATTTGTGTGTCTGTTATGTGGTCAGGGTATGATGTGAGTGTGGGGTATTTGTGTGTCTGTTATGTGGTCAGGGCATGATGTGAGTGAGGGGTATTTGTGTCTGTTATGTGGTCATGCCATGATGTTAGTGAGGTGTATTTGTGTGTCTGTCATGTGGTCAGGGCATGATGTGAGTGAGTGGTATTTGTGTGTCTGTTATGTGGTCAGGGCATGATGTGAGTGAGGGTATTTGTGTGTCTGTTATGTGGTCAGGCCATGATGTGAGTGAGGGTATTTGTGTCTGTTATGTGGTCAGGCCATGATGTGAGTGAGTGGTATTTGTGTGTCTGTTATGTGGTCAGGGCATGATGTGAGTGAGGGTATTTGTGTCTGTTATGGGGTCAGGCCATGATGTGAGTGAGGGGTATTTGTGTGTCTGTTATGTGGTCTGGGCATGATGTGAGTGAGGGGTATTTGTGTGTCTGTTATGTGGTCAGGGCATGATGTGAGTGAGGAGTATTTGTGTCTGTTATGTGGTCAGGGCATGATGTGAGTGAGGGGTATTTGTGCATCTGTTATGTGGTCAGGCCATGATGTGAGTGAGGGGTATTTGTGTGTCTGTTATGTGGTCAGGGCATGATGTGAGTGAGGGGTATTTGTGTGTCTGTTATGTGGTCAGGGCATGATGTGAGTGAGGAGTATTTGTGTCTGTTATGTGGTCAGGCCATGATGTGAGTGAGGGGTATTTGTGTGTCTGTTATGTGGTCAGGGCATGATGTGAGTGAGGGTATTTGTGTGTCTGTTATGTGGTCAGGGCATGATGTGAGTGAGGGGTATTTGTGCATCTGTTATGTGGTCAGGGCATGATGTGAGTGAGGGTATTTGTGTCTGTTATGTGGTCAGGCCATGATGTGAGTGAGGGGTATTTGTGTGTCTGTTATGTGGTCAGGGCATGATGTGAGTGAGGGGTATTTGTGTGTCTGTTATGTGGTCAGGGCATGATGTGAGTGAGGAGTATTTGTGTCTGTTATGTGGTCAGGCCATGATGTGAGTGAGGGGTATTTGTGTGTCTGTTATGTGGTCAGGGCATGATGTGAGTGAGGGTAT
The DNA here is from genome assembly GCA_031769625.1 of Taudactylus pleione. Taxonomy (NCBI): domain Eukaryota; kingdom Metazoa; phylum Chordata; class Amphibia; order Anura; family Myobatrachidae; genus Taudactylus; species Taudactylus pleione. Next base: position 13,574,616 of record JAUIMM010000120.1, on the reverse strand, counting down.
TTGTGTGTCTGTTATGTGGTCAGGGCATGATGTGAGTGAGGGTATTTGTGTCTGTTATGTGGTCAGGCCATGATGTGAGTGAGGGGTATTTGTGTGTCTGTTATGTGGTCAGGGCATGATGTGAGTGAGGGGTATTTGTGTGTCTGTTATGTGGTCAGGGCATGATGTGAGTGAGGAGTATTTGGGTCTGTTATGTGGTCAGGCCATGATGTGAGTGAGGGGTATTTGTGTGTCTGTTATGTGGTCAGGGCATGATGTGAGTGAGGGTATTTGTGTGTCTGTTATGTGGTCAGGGCATGATGTGAGTGAGGGGTATTTGTGCATCTGGTATGTGGTCAGGCCATGATGTGAGTGAGAGGTATTTCTGTGTCAGTTATGTGGTCAGGCCATGATGTGAGTGAGAGGTATTTGTGTGTCTGTTATGTTGTCAGGCCATGATGTGTGTGAGGGGTATTTGTGTGTCTGTATGTGGTTAGGCCATGATGTGAGTGAGGGGTATTTGTGCATCTGTTATGTGGTCAGGGTATGATGTGAGTGTAGATATTTGTGTGTCTGTTATGTGGTCAGGGCATGATGTGAGTGAGGGTATTTGTGTGTCTGTTATGTAGTGAGGGAATGATGTGAGTGAGGGGTATTTGTGTGTCTGTTATGTGGTCAGGGCATGATGTGAGTGAGGGGTATTTGTGTGTCTGTTATGTGGTCAGGGCATGATGTGAGTGAGGAGTATTTGTGTCTGTTAAGTGGTCAGGCCATGATGTGAGTGAGGGGTTTTTGTGTGTCTGTTATGTGGTCAGGGCATGATGTGAGTGAGGGTATTTGTGTCTGTTATGGGGTCAGGCCATGATGTGAGTGAGGGGTATTTGTGTGTCTGTTATGTGGTCTGGGCATGATGTGAGTGAGGGGTATTTGTGTGTCTGTTATGTGGTCAGGGCATGATGTGAGTGAGGAGTATTTGTGTCTGTTATGTGGTCAGGGCATGATGTGAGTGAGGGGTATTTGTGCATCTGTTATGTGGTCAGGCCATGATGTGAGTGAGGGGTATTTGTGTGTCTGTTATGTGGTCAGGGCATGATGTGAGTGAGGGGTATTTGTGTGTCTGTTATGTGGTCAGGGCATGATGTGAGTGAGGAGTATTTGTGTCTGTTATGTGGTCAGGCCATGATGTGAGTGAGGGGTATTTGTGTGTCTGTTATGTGGTCAGGGCATGATGTGAGTGAGGGTATTTGTGTGTCTGTTATGTGGTCAGGGCATGATGTGAGTGAGGGGTATTTGTGCATCTGTTATGTGGTCAGGGCATGATGTGAGTGAGGGTATTTGTGTCTGTTATGTGGTCAGGCCATGATGTGAGTGAGGGGTATTTGTGTGTCTGTTATGTGGTCAGGGCATGATGTGAGTGAGGGGTATTTGTGTGTCTGTTATGTGGTCAGGGCATGATGTGAGTGAGGAGTATTTGTGTCTGTTATGTGGTCAGGCCATGATGTGAGTGAGGGGTATTTGTGTGTCTGTTATGTGGTCAGGGCATGATGTGAGTGAGGGTATTTGTGTGTCTGTTATGTGGTCAGGGCATGATGTGAGTGAGGGTATTTGTGTCTGTTATGTGGTCAGGCCATGATGTGAGTGAGGGGTATTTGTGTGTCTGTTATGTGGTCAGGGCATGATGTGAGTGAGGGGTATTTGTGTGTCTGTTATGTGGTCAGGGCATGATGTGAGTGAGGAGTATTTGGGTCTGTTATGTGGTCAGGCCATGATGTGAGTGAGGGGTATTTGTGTGTCTGTTATGTGGTCAGGGCATGATGTGAGTGAGGGTATTTGTGTGTCTGTTATGTGGTCAGGGCATGATGTGAGTGAGGGGTATTTGTGCATCTGGTATGTGGTCAGGCCATGATGTGAGTGAGAGGTATTTCTGTGTCAGTTATGTGGTCAGGCCATGATGTGAGTGAGAGGTATTTGTGTGTCTGTTATGTTGTCAGGCCATGATGTGTGTGAGGGGTATTTGTGTGTCTGTATGTGGTTAGGCCATGATGTGAGTGAGGGGTATTTGTGCATCTGTTATGTGGTCAGGGTATGATGTGAGTGTAGATATTTGTGTGTCTGTTATGTGGTCAGGGCATGATGTGAGTGAGGGTATTTGTGTGTCTGTTATGTAGTGAGGGAATGATGTGAGTGAGGGGTATTTGTGTGTCTGTTATGTGGTCAGGGCATGATGTGAGTGAGGGGTATTTGTGTGTCTGTTATGTGGTCAGGGCATGATGTGAGTGAGGAGTATTTGTGTCTGTTAAGTGGTCAGGCCATGATGTGAGTGAGGGGTTTTTGTGTGTCTGTTATGTGGTCAGGGCATGATGTGAGTGAGGGTATTTGTGTGTCTGTTATGTGGTCAGGGCATGATGTGAGTGAGGGTACTTGTGTGTCTGTTATGTGGTCAGGGCATGATGTGAGTGAGGGGTATTTGTGCATCTATTATGTGGTCAGGCCATGATGTGAGTGAGAGGTATTTGTGTGTCTGTTATATGGTCAGGCCATGATGTGACTGAGAGGTATTTGTGTGTCTGTTATGTTGTCAGGCCATGATGTGTGTGAGGGGTATTTGTGTGTCTGTATGTGGTTAGGCCATGATGTGAGTGAGGGGTATTTGTGCATCTGTTATGTGGTCAGGCCATGATGTGAGTGAGGGGTATTTGTGTATCTGTGATTTGGTCAGGGCATGATGTGAGTGAGGGATATTTGTGTGTCTGTTATGTGGTCAATGCATGATGTGAGTGAGTTGTATTTGTGTGTCTGTTATATGGTCAGACCATGATGTGAGTGAGGGGTATTTGTGTGTCTGTTATGTGGTCAGGCCATGATGTGAGTGAGGGTATTTGTGTCTGTTATGTGGTCAGGCCATGATGTGAGTGAGAGGTATTTGTGTCTGTAATGTGGTCACGGCATGATGTGAGTGAGAGGTATTTGTGTGTCTGTTATATGGTCAGGCCATGATGTGAGTGAGGGGTATTTGTGCATCTGTTATGTGGTCAGGGTATGATGTGAGTGAGGGTATTTGTGTGTCTGTTATGTGGTCAGGGTATGATGTGAGTGTGGGGTATTTGTGTGTCTGTTATGTGGTCTGGGCATGATGTGAGTGAGGGGTATTTGTGTCTGTTATGTGGTCAGGCCATGATGTTAGTGAGGTGTATTTGTGTGTCTGTTATGTGGTCAGGGCATGATGTGAGTGTGGGGTATTTGTGTGTCTGTCATGTGGTCAGGGCATGATGTGAGTGAGGGGTATTTGTGTATCTGTCATTTGGTCAGGGCATGATGTGAGTGAGGGGTATTTGTGTGTCTGTTATGTGGTCAGGGCATGATGTGAGTGAGGGTATTTGTGTGTCTGTTATGTGGTCAGGCCATGATGTGAGTGAGGGTATTTGTGTCTGTTATGTGGTCAGGCCATGATGTGAGTGAGTGGTATTTGTGTGTCTGTTATGTGGTCAGGGCATGATGTGAGTGAGGGTATTTGTGTCTGTTATGTGGTCAGGCCATGATGTGAGTGAGGGGTATTTGTGTGTCTGTTATGTGGTCAGGGCATGATGTGAGTGAGGGGTATTTGTGTGTCTGTTTTGTGGTCAGGGCATGATGTGAGTGAGGAGTATTTGTGTCTGTTATGTGGTCAGGCCATGATGTGAGTGAGGGGTATTTGTGTGTCTGTTATGTGGTCAGGGCATGATGTGAGTGAGGGTATTTGTGTGTCTGTTATGTGGTCAGGGCATGATGTGAGTGAGGGGTATTTGTGCATCTGTTATGTGGTCAGGCCATGATGTGAGTGAGAGGTATTTGTGTGTCTGTTATGTGGTCAGGCCATGATGTGAGTGAGAGGTATTTGTGTGTCTGTTATGTTGTCAGGCCATGATGTGTGTGAGGGGTATTTGTGTGTCTGTATGTGGTTAGGCCATGATGTGAGTGAGGGGTATTTGTGCATCTGTTATGTGGTCAGTCCATGATGTGAGTGAGGGGTATTTGTGTATCTGTGAATTGGTCAGGGCATGATGTGAGTGAGGGGTATTTGTGTGTCTGTTATGTGGTCAGGGCATGATGTGAGTGAGTTGTATTTGTGTGTCTGTTATATGGTCAGACCATGATGTGAGTGAGGGGTATTTGTGTATCTGTTATGTGGTCAGGCCATGATGTGAGTGAGGGTATTTGTGTCTGTTTTGTGGTCAGGCCATGATGTGAGTGAGAGGTATTTGTGTCTGTTATGTGGGCAGGGCATGATGTGAGTGAGAGGTATTTGTGTGTCTGTTATATGGTCAGGCCATGATGTGAGTGAGGGGTATTTGTGCATCTGTTATGTGGTCAGGGTATGATGTGAGTGAGGGTATTTGTGTGTCTTTTATGTGGTCAGGGTATGATGTGAGTGTGGGGTATTTGTGTGTCTGTTATGTGGTCAGGGCATGATGTGAGTGAGGGGTATTTGTGTCTGTTATGTGGTCAGGCCATGATGTTAGTGAGGTGTATTTGTGTGTCTGTTATGTGGTCAGGGCATGATGTGAGTGTGGGGTATTTGTGTGTCTGTCATGTGGTCAGGGCATGATGTGAGTGAGGGGTATTTGTGTATCTGTCATTTGGTCAGGGCATGATGTGAGTGAGGGGTATTTGTGTGTCTGTTATGTGGTCAGGGCATGATGTGAGTGAGGGTATTTGTGTCTGTTATGTGGTCAGGCCATGATGTGAGTGAGTGGTATTTGTGTGTCTGTTATGTGGTCAGGGCATGATGTGAGTGAGGGTATTTGTGTCTGTTATGTGGTCAGGCCATGATGTGAGTGAGGGGTATTTGTTTGTCTGTTATGTGGCCATGCCATGATGTTAGTGAGGGTATTTGTGTCTGTTATGTTGTCAGGCCATGATGTTAGTGAGGGTATTTGTGTCTGTTATGTGGTCAGGCCATGATGTGAGTGAGGGTATTTGTGTGTCTGTTATGTGGTCAGGGCATGATGTGAGTGAGGGTATTTGTGTGTCTGTTATGTGGTCAGGGCATGATGTGAGTGAGGGGTATTTGTGTGTCTGTTATTTGGTCAGGGCATGATGTGAGTGAGAGGTATTTGTGTGTCTGTTATGTGGTTAGGGCATGATGTGAGTGAGGGGTATTTGTGTGTCTGTTATGTGGTTAGGGCATGATGGTGAGTGAGGGGTATATCAGTGTTTCAGCATTAGGGTCAGGGAGTGGTTGCGAGAGGAATTAAAGTTGGTGAAACATGGGGTCAGTGTGTGATATTGAATGATAGGTATTTCAGTGTTCGAGACATGGTCTGTATGAGTGGTAGTGGGTAAAAGTTTCTGTATACAGAATTGATTGATGGGTGAAAGGTATTTCAGTGGGTGGTGGGTAAGGTAGTGTAGTATAAGCAGCAATACTTACACCTGTGCCTTAAAGGTTGTGCGATAGGTGACTACTATCAGCCTACCAAAATATGTGTGTGTGTGGTGGGGTACACACTAATATATATGCGAAGAGGGGAGGGTCATTGGGGTGGTTGAAGGTAGGCGCTAGCTACGCCCAAAATGGTGCTAGCCACATCCCCTGTACAGACCATCCCCAACACACTGGTCACACCCCCACATCATCAGTCACACCCCTGTGACATTGATCACACCACTGCGGCCGCTTACAATAGGCCCTCCATAAATTTCAGCTCCAGGCCCATTTGGGCCTTAATCTGGCACTGGGTGCAGGGAAACAGCAGGTTCAGGTACTCAGGCAGGGGAATAGGTAAATGGAGGGTGCAGGGTAAGTCTAGCTGACACAGGTGCTCAGGCAATAGAGAAGGTAATTGGAGGAGGCAGGGGAATCCAGCAGGGTTGGAGCAGGTCAGGTGAAGCAGGCTTAAGCAATGAAACCAGGTGAAAGCACAGGAACTCTCTCTCTCAGCTCTCACTGAGAAACACGTTGCACTGTCAATGCAAGGGAGCTCTGAACTCCCTTAAATCCCCAGTGCTCAGCCGTGACTGGTCAGAGAGGAGCATGTGACACAACAGGATAGGGCAACTAGGTCACCTGACCGGAGACAAGATATCGGTGCCCATGCCAGAACGGAACGGAAGCACCAACAGGCCTAACCAGACCAGAGTGACAGTCTGTCCACACGGAACCATGCACAGCCAATGCTCCCCGCCAGGCACCAGCTCCACCACCAGACGCCCCTCGCCATAGCGTCCTCACAGGTATTATCCGTCGACTACCATGCCGAGAAACCCTGGTCGTGACACTACCTTTTTGCATGTTACTTCTATCTAATCCACTCATCCCCCTGCATCCTCCCAACTATTTAAATCACAATCACCCCATTCAACAGCCCTTTACATATTTGTACCATATTCAACTATCAGTGACTTTGAGGGTTTTATTAGGGTGAGAGTGTGAATCAATCTTTCACACTACAAACACAATAAATTCTATACTCAATACACCAATATATTTAAAGGACACCAGATTATCTCCTTGCATATATAGACTTTGCAAATCTCGGTATAGCCTAAGCCTACTTATCACTGGTCTATTATATCTACTGTTTTACCTTTCATTTTTTCTTGCATCTATCCCCCACAATTGGAACGCAGAGTCTTTTCCCACAACAACAGTCAGTAAAACTTACCTGACTGGCACCAGAAAAATATGACCAATGCAGACCACAACTAGCCCACCATAAAAATCTCCATTCGCTAAGGTCAGCAATCCATGGCAACAAAAAGCTAAGGTCCTGATTTTGAGTTGCATGCTATGTCAGTGTCAGATGCAAATGAGCAATTTTTCTTGACTGTGCATGCATCTAAATCTCACCGCGTATGCTTCCCGATTGTGTTCATACACAGTGATTGTCCGTCTTATGGGTGTGTAATGGGAGTGTTGCAGGCATAATGTTTAACTGGTTATGTACACTGACACTTACTTACTCACATTGGTGGACATGCTCGAATGGAAAATCTGCACCTTGCATAGGGCTGGTGCAAGTTTCAATGATGCATCACCCAGTATTTGGGCACCTAATGATGCACAGCTGTACACCACCATAGGGCTTTATTGTGGTACTTGCATAAAGTCGCAGATGTACGACCGGCAAAAGAAACTCAGAATGCTATTAAATGAAGTTTAATATGACAATAATGTATGTCACAATGCCAAAATATAAATTAACATAATGGCAAACAAGCCAGTTTCATAAATATAAACCAAGAATAAAGACTGAAGCTATCAGTGCCAATATGTGAAGTTGGGTACACACTGGAGTGATGTCATTATGATTTGGCCGATTTGTATGCACAATATGCGCTCTCCTGCAGTCACATGCGACATCATCAGGTTTGATGCGCTGCACATCAAACCGGACAATATCACATGCAGCACCATGCAGTGTAATGAAGGACGGAATGAGTGATCATTCTATCGTTCATTACATCGTTCTGATGTGTACCCAGGATCTGATATGTCGGCCTGCCAGATCACCTGCCTGGGTACACATTGCTTATTGTGTAACCAGCTCCAGTAGTAAGAATGACTGACAATTTCTATCATAAGCAACTTCCACCCAAAACCTCTTTCCTTGTATCCTCAAATAATTCACCACTCAGGGGCATATTAAGAGAGGAGGGGACCCATGTGCAGCTCCGTCCGGGGCCCCCTACTCTCTCTCCGGCGGCCAGCAGTGCACTGGGCACATCGTTGCAGCAGTAGACTCTGGGCAGTAGTCTTTGCCCAGAGTCTACTGCGCATGTGCAAAACCCTGGGAAAATGGTTACGGCGGCCCAGCGATTTTAATAGTGCTGATACCGCCGACGTGGGACTCCGGAGAGGTAAGCATTAAAAAATATGGGTGCAGGGTGTGCACCCTGCATCTATTATAGATACGTCCGTCACCACTATACATTACATTGACGGACACTATACGTTCCATTGATGAAGGACTATTAACAGTACCTAGAATCTCCCGGAATTCGCCTGGGGGTCGAGCTTTCAGTTTTGGGGCTCCAACCTTATGGAACTCACTTCCCCGCACAGTTTGAGAGGCCTCCACTCTAGAATCCTTCAAAAATAGACTCAAGACTCACCTATTCCCCCAAGCATTTCACTAATGTCCCTTGTTTAAGCTTATTTTGTACTGTAAAGGCAAATGTAAAGCACTTTGAGTCCTTTAGGAGAGAAGCACTATATAAATAATAATAATAATAATAATAATAATAATAATACTACTAATAAAAAGAATAATTATTATTATTATTATACGCTGTTAATGACAAAATTGCTAAATATTTCCTTTCCAAAGTCCCACAACTTTGGTCAGTGTTCAGCCTATTTACTATATAAAGACCACACATTGATTTTGTTCGTCATAATGCCTTATTATCAAATTGCTAACATTACATTGTGTTAATTTCTTCAGTGCAGTGTATTTTGTTATCAACAATTTTTACAACATTTTAATGTTATATAACAAATTATTAGTGTTGTTTTAATTGATTGACAACATATATTTTTACAGCACTAACACTCAATTATATATTTTGTATACAAGAGTATTCTAATAACAATTTTAAGTACTGTAAATATGATTGATGTTAGGAAATAATACGTGTGAGAAATTAGTCTAATAACTTTTGGTGTCTCATAGAGCAGTGTTCGAGAATTAGTGAAATTCCTGCCATGCAATAGGCGATTTTAACATGCAAAAGATGATTTACTGAGGTCCATTACTGATTAATGCAGGTGTAGTAGTTGTAGCTCTGATTCATGTCAGAAGGAAGTATGACCAATATGACAACATTAACAGGAGGCAGGTTTTGATGAATTGCCCTCTAAATGCTCTTCTCCAATTCTCCTCAATGTGCTGGGCTGAAAATGCTTCTCTTTGCACAAATACACAGTTACCAGTGGGATGGGATTTGATCTATATTTCTTCCTATTTTTTAAAAGTATTTGCATTAGATATTTGTATCCGTTGCACTGACGGCTTCAGAAATATCTTTGCAGAACTATAAAATGTTACACTTAATTCTGAAGACGATTATCAAGCAATACTTTTTTTTTCTTTGCAATTTTTTACATTTATTTTAAAAAAGCAAATACAGCAATATAAAATTAAAATGAGAGCAAAGTTTGGTACACATTATGCAAAATATAATTCATACAGCTGACGACTGGCATGTCGTTAAGTGCATCTGTCTGAGTGTACAGAAGATATGTCTGTAAACAGACGTATCAAGTCAGTCCTGCAGCACAGCTGTTGCCAATATATCAGTGACCCACCAACAATCTGTACACATTGTGATGTCTGGCCAGACATATCGAGCGGTTGACTGGTAAGTGTGTATAGATTACCAAATCGGCCACTCGGTCAGTGGGGTGGGCGATTGGTTGCTGGGTCAGGTGCGTACACAGCATAAGCTGGGGCATACAATATTTAAAACAAACAAGTAAGTGGTGAGACAGATAGCTCATGTCTCTCTAAAGCATAGACATATGTAATATTTAAGTAACCAGACAACTATCAGAATCTATTAAAAAGCGCAAATTAAGGCTAGGGGGAATATTTACTGAAGTTTCTAAAAATAAAAAGTGGAGGTGTTTCTCATAGTAACCTATCAGATACTAGCTATCATTTCTCTGTTGCAATCTAGAAAATGATAGACATAACCTACTTGGTTGCTAGGGGCAACACCACCACTTGTCTGTTTCAGAAAATTGTGTAAATATACCCCTTGCCCTGAAATAAGCTATCATATGATAACAAAGTGTGTATAATATCACTGCTGTCACAATTGGTGTTTGAGAGTTACCTGACTCAGATGTTGAACTGGATTCAGCAGATACCGGCTTGACTGGAACCATGGTAGATATAAATAGCTCTGTTTGCATATGAATTGTATGGCAGTGAGAACTGCCTTTGATGATAAATGACAGGAACAGGAAACTTGTAACATTGGAGTGGAACCAGTAGAAAACTTGGAGGAACTGGACTGGGACTCGCAGGAAGGCTTGCTGAGCTGGACGGGGTACCAGTAGGTAGTCTTGCAGAATTGGACTGAGAACCAGCAGGATTTCCAGATGCGCCAGGTATAGCTATTAGCAGGATTGCTGAATGAACTGGTCTGGGAACCTGAAGGATTTCTGGATACACCGGGTATAGCTGTTAGCAGGATTACTAGATGAACTGGTCTGGGAACCAGCAGGATTTCCGGATGCACAAGGGGTTGCTGCCAGCAGGAGTCTGGGATACACTTGTACACAGAAGTAGCACAATCTGTGCACCATGGGAAGTAACGAGATGCTCATGTCCAGAATGCTATAGAGGAGGATCTTTATACCCTGGGTCACGCAGGAATTGGTGGATACAGTCAGTTGGTCTGGCAGTAGCATTCTGAGTGGTGGAGTGCACAACATGCAGAGGGAGCAAACATATCTGCAGTACTGAGAGTCAGAACTACACCTGCACTTCCAATCAAGACTAGCAGTGTTCACAGACAGGAAAGGACCCAGGTGAATAATCACTGTGGAAAGGAGAGAACAGTCCAAATGCATACACAGAAGTGTTGCAGCTAGCATGATTAGAGCAGATCTCCCAGGCGATTTACATATACAGATCCACAGGCCAGTTGGCATGGGTAAGTCATAATGCAAAAGGTGAAAAACTAGCCAGGGTCGTGACAACTGCAGTCAATTGATATAGGTTCATATTTTTTCTAAAAATGTTCCCAAAATTCTTGAATTTTTTTAATATCAAACTGTGTAAATAATACATATTTAAACCTAATTCAATATATATTATTTTACAAAAATGCAAAATCAAGTTTAAATAGTTATTATTTGCATAATCCATTCATGAAAACAAATTGTCAATTTTGAGGACTGTGAAAAAAAAAAATAGTTTTATAGTTTAAAAAACCCCTTTACTTTACTTTGTTAGTTTCGAGGATGGAGGGGGGAACGGGTAGGATGGAATGAGAGGGACGGGATGGAGAGGTGGGGAAGGGGATGGGCTGGATGGAACTGCAGAGACGGAGCCATTGCAAAGTCAAGGAAGCACTGCAGGAAAGATTGATTGGTCGTATGGGGGCAGAGATGCACAGTATATATAATATATATTTAATATATATTTATAATTATAACTGTATACTGTAAAACTGAGAGACCAGCAGCAGTGGGTGGGCATTGCTCAGGATCGCTCATCACTGTTGTGGTGAGCTGCACCTGCACTACAGCTGCCAGGAGATGCTGAGCTGCTTGATCGCTGTGGCCTCAGCCAAAACAAAAAGTGCCTCAAAGCATATTATTATCTAAACGTAACGACAATAATCTCTTGAATTGCAGCGATCCAAAGCTTGGATATCAAAAGCCAGGAGTCCCCAAAGGCCACCTCCTAGATGGTTAGTCTTGAATAGAGTTATTGTATTTCAAAATGAAAAATCTGGGACACACCCCCACACTGTATCGATTAGAGATGTGCGCTGACCCCAATGATTTGGTATTGGATCTGGATTCATCTTCGTGTTTTCAAGTGTTTTGGTTATGGATCGGGGATTTTTTTTTTTAAATGGCATAAAAAGTTTTTACAAACAGCTAAAATCATTTTTGCAATCCAAAACCTGATAAACCACTCAACACAAATCTTTGTGACAATTGCTAAATCAGCCTAAATTTCCCCAGATCCTTGGGTACTATGCCCACAGGAGAAAGCAGCACGTCGGCCAGAGAAGGAGAAGAAACTGGACCTGCCATTTGTCCCAGACTCACCTCCTTCATCACTTTTTTTAGTACAATGTGTGGCAATTTAGATGCAGATTTCAAACTTTTGGATGAAAGTGAAGGCACATGCCCCACCAACCAGATCTGAAAACACTCAGTGAAACCCAATCTAAAAAAAATGTGTTTCAATGTAAAATGGGTAAAATGGAAGCCATTTGACAAATGTATTAGTGGCGTGCAGCCAGACGAATCTGAGAGGTGTCAAAATGGACATCAAGAACCAACTCTGCAAAAATAACTTTTAAATAGATAAGTTACCTTGTCTATCTGTAGATGGACCAGGGCAAGTCGGAAGAGAGGGATGTTATGAGGGTTTGGGAGTAAAGGCGGAGACAGACTGTGTGACTTCCTGCCAGACCTCCACATCTTTACACCCAAAATCTATGATAGAGGCCCCAGAATGTTCCTGTCAAAACTCTTTATCCTATATACTGTAACATACTGACAGATATGAACACACCGTGGACCATATGTAAATGCAGATATGTCCAGCTACATCCTTGCCTGTAGCGCAGCGAATCGCGGAATGCACGCACGAGATGGACTACCATGATCGGAGACGCCCATTCGCGTCTCCATAGATATGAATGGGAGACGCACTCCCGCGATCAGAGACGTGCATTCGTGTCTCCATAGGATTGAATGGAGACACACTCCCGCGATCTGGGATGCATCATAGAGCAATGCGTGCGCATGTTTGTGGTGCGATCAGCCACAATGAACTTGGGCGCATCTGTACCTAAACAAATTCATATGTTCCACAGGTTGTGTATGAGGCCTGCACCTAAAGCATCTCACTTGCTACTGTATGCAGAAAACCTTGCTACTTTGCTTGAATTGGTACTAGAAAATGAAGTGAATGAAAAGTGAAGTGAAAGAAAATACACCCAGATCTGCTATTAGTGCTGGAAGTGGATGAAAATACCCCTAGATCTGCTATTAGTGCTGACTCACCGGACTGTCATGGGCGAGTGTCATCCACTATGTTTTCCTTGGTCTAAGATCCTGTGGCAACCTGAAGACCCACATCATAGATAGGACCTGCAGCTGGCAAAAAAGAAACAACTGACAATCCTCCAACTGATTGGGGGTGCAAACAGAAGCTTGGGGAAAACCAGACAAAGCAAAGGCCAGAGCATAAGAGACAGATTTGGAGATATTCAAAAAGAGGCCAAAAGTCTATAAAAGCTGCAATTTTCATCTTCATCGCAAATAATGTTGCTGTGATAGTATATGGCTGTAAAGTCAGAGCCACCAATATGGGAGGAAGCGCCTGAGGTAACGCATTCAGCAACACTTCTGCCAACTTGACAAAATCATATGCTGCCACCATTGGGCTGGCACTTGAGTTGATACCACATGTAGAGCTTGACTTAAAGAAGCTGCAATGGTCGACATAGGTGGCAGCACAGAAACAGATTGTACCAAACACCATTAAACAACTTGGTTATGCAACAATTTGGCCCGACAATTGCTCTGTGATAAATGAAAAGCCCAAGGAGCACAATCAAGGATACTGGCAGCAGGCCCTGGTGGACAAGGGTGTTGAGGTTCTGCAACGTGACACTTAACTGCAGTGCTATAAAGGGGGCAGCCCAAGACAGACACTGATGTAGCAGGGGGTGTAAATGTGGTGGAGGTTGGTGTGACAGCAGGCCAGATGGCATGTTGGCATTGCACAGATGTCCCAGTTAGCTAGTCCCCAGTAGAATAAATAGGTTAAATAAGGAATGCTGACTTGATCATTCAGGCCCTGCTGCATTTTAGCACACCCCCTGTCAGCCGCTTCCCAAATACCTCAAAACTGTGTCCAATGCCATCATCTGTTGCAGCACCGCCCACCACATACATACCCACCGAGATAAAGGGGGAAGATCTTATACTGGAGGAGGCATGGTCATATGAGGGTCTTGATGAGGGTGCCCTCATCAAGAGAACTGGAAGGAGCCTGGGAGGCAGGAAGCATCTGTCATGTCATCTGGACATGGCCGTATTCCTGCTGAGCACAGTCACAGGCATCAAAATGGCAGCCACCATTTTGGATGTTGTGTCTAGGGCTGAGCAAGATGCTCTGGATGCGGAACATCTACCTGGCTGTCCACAACCACGACAGGAATCCCTAGCTTGAGAAGCCCTCACAAATGTGCAAAGAATGTATGGTGGGGCAGGCCCGGACCTCCATGACTGCCACCAGGGTCCCGCCAGAGGAGGTTGAAGAGAGTGTAAATTCACTCTGGTTCAACCGGTGGGCAGGGGAGCAAGAAATAAATCAAAGGAAAATGTGTAAATAAAAATGGGATTTTGTATTGTCTGTCTGTCTATCAATCTACAGTATCTACAGTTGTGTCCAGCTACATCTGGGCCGTTCATGCTACAAAGGTGTGCACACATCGCACCATGTGATTACCCGCATCAGCATACACTACGGTACGCTATGGTGCACACTGTGATCGCACCATGCAATCCTATGGAGGCACGGGTGCAATTGCAGTGTGCATATCCGCTCGCGGGCACACACCTTGCACCATGTATGGCACGATTTGTTGCATGCAAGCAACGATGTAGCTGGACACATCTCTATCTATCTATCTATCTATCTGCATTTTATGTTAATTCACAACTTTCATAAAATTCACTGTCTCTGTAAAACCTCAAATACAACCTAGCACCTAAAGCAATGTCAACAACCTATCAAGGCACATTGACATTCATATCTAAACAGTATCATTTCTCATATTTTATTCTGTAATCATCAATACAAATGATCATCTTGGTATTGATAACTGCATTGTACAAATTCTGTACTTTTTTATGGAATCTGCTACCAGGATGAGGGCTAGAACATTTGGAGGATTTCTCATTAGCAGATCCCCAAAAATCCGATAAATTTCACAGTTTTTTTAATTGTTTGCACAACTCCCAATCCCTCCTATATGATATTATTGTAACAGTTCTATTATATCAGTTTGTTTATACTGTAACTCCTTTCAAGAACAAAACAGAGATATGGGGCCAAATGTAATAGGGTGAGAGTTTAGAAAATATGAGAGTTTAACAGTAAACTCTCACATTGGTTGAGTTTTATCTTCAAAATGGGAAAACATCTGAATAAGATTTTAAATCGTGAGAGTTTTTTAAGTCTAAATAAACATGCAAGTTCGCTCTGTTACTTTGTTTTTGGACTTTATTACATTGGCAAAGTTTAAAAAGTGTCAGAAACTCTCACTTTTCAAAACTCTCACCCTATTACATTTGGCCCATGATATTTATTCACCTATAAAATATTATACATTGTCTTGCTTTCTAGAAGAGAAACATAATTCATTTAGGCCCCTTAAAGGGTTTTTATATATCATAATTTTCTACTTTCAGACATTACCAATGTACACAGATTCATTCAAAAACATGTATTAGGGGAAGTGTAGCTTTGATCAGTTATTTTTCCTATACATGTACTTTGAAAATATACTGACCATTAATTATATCTATACTGTCAGGTCCTTAGAAAATTAGCCAATCTTTTAGGATCCTTTGAACTCTTAGAATAGAAGAATTGAGCTGTGCTAGTGTAAGTAGTTATTGTATATGTATGCTTGATTGATCAATTATGTAGGCTTTTTTTAACTAGAAAAAGTTCATTAATAAAACATACATGTTTCACATATATTACTCATAGAAATGAGAATGCTAAAACAACAATATGTTAAACATAAGCGGTATTCGTGTAAAACATCCAATAATGTTTGCTGCCCTTTAATGAGTGCATGTGGCACTATTGTAAGGAAATCACTGTCTTAAGTTAATTGCTCACTGGCCAACTTTGTTATCAATAGATCACCCAGATATAGTCACAGCATAATAGGAGGTTATAGCAAGCTTAAAGTAACAAACAGATCTTTAGTTAGCGGTATCAAAAGCATGTCCTTGTAGCTGCTGGTCTCCCTGTGTGTGGAGATCATGGCACATGGCTCCCTCGGTGTTGCTGCTTGCATGCTGTCCATGCTTCCCTCTGCTCCACCTTCAGTCTCTTTGAGCAGGGATCATGGAACACTGTTCCTTTGGTGTAACCACTTGCAAACAAGAGGCTCTCCCCTCCAAATCAATTCCTTATGCTGTGTTGTCTTGGTGTAGACTGTATATCCAAAATATATGTATAAAATGTTTGCACCATATCTAGACATGATGTACTCATATTCATGCATGAAGACAGTGGCATACCCTGGTGCCACATTAGAGCCCATTGTGGTGCCTGCAGCTGGTATGTAGTATTTATCTTCATACATAAATTCAATTAGGGGCCCACCAGTGCCTTTCTTGGTCAACAGTGACCATCCTGAAGAGAGGCCTTTTTCATGAGGGATAATTGTATACGAGGACACATCAAGTGTTGCTAATAACACCTCAGCCGCTAAGTCAACCAGAGATTTAATTTTGTCTAGAAATTTGCCTGTATCCCTCACATAACTGGCAATCAAGGGGATAAGGTCCTGAAGGAAACTGTCCAAAAACACAGCCAGGGGTTGTAGTAGAGAATCCCTGGAAGAAAAAATGGGTCTGCTAGGGGGATTCACCAGGGTTTTGCAGACGTTGCAGAGGGTTTAAAAATGACAGGACATACTGGATGTTCAACTTTCAAAAAAATATAATCCGTCACCCAACCAAGGTTCACAGCCCTGTTAACAATGATATCATTAATCCTCTTTATTCTAGGCATAGGATTACAGTCACATTTCAGATAAGTACTCTCATCTGATAATTGTCATTTGATCTCACGATCGTAACCCATAGAATTCAGCAGGACAACCGCCCTGTCATTATCTGCAGGGCATATGACAATGGAGCGGTTCCCCTGGAATGATTTTAAAGCTTGTCTATGCTCTGGTATCAAATTGCCAAATTTCTGCTTTGATTTTTTGACTATTTCGTTTTTTTGATCAATACACTCTCTTTATTATTTGTTTTTGTTTCTTTTCTGATTTATATTTAGGTTGATGTAAGCTGTCTGTTTAAATTTTTAATATGTAATTGTATAATGGATTTCATATCTTGCTCATATGTGTCCCCATGATTTGGGCCCCCTATATCCAAAATGATCAAAGTAAGTGGTGCTATTGTGTAATATTGAAGTGCCTTTTTTGTTTCTGTGTTCTAGCATAGACATTCTTTCAAACATGGCACTGCATTCATCCAGGAGTGACATCTGACATAGGATACCTGCCTGAGCAAGCCGCGACACTGGACTTCATTCAGAGTCGGTCGAAGCGGCTACACGGTCGTACGCAGCCGATGTTCGCTTAACTGCGCATGCGTACAGTTCGCAATGCGCGTGCACAAACTAGCAGCTATGATCAGAAATTTCTCTCTCCTTGAACACCGCCAGGTCAGTAGTTTGAGTGACAGATTGCGGCGTTTGTGGGTGGTAACAGGGGAAGGTGCTTGAAAACAGGGGTGTGGAGATCCGAATGCAGGCGTGCCTCATTATGCATATGGCGTTTAATGGAAGTGCATAATTAAGAAAGTAGTGTCATGGCACATGTGACAGGGGAGGTTTTACACTGACATGATCGTAGAGCTTAAGAGAGGGTATGGTCAACCTTAAGCTCTACGACCACTTCCGATGGTTCTCGATGCTCGTGATTAATCCTTAAATAGCCGGAGATGACGTTCTATGCGTACGAGATGTGGGCGTATTTTTAGCGGTCCGACCGCATCCACCCCTTGGTCGGCCAGCTAACGATCTGACCTTAGGGACGTAACATGCGTGTGCAACATTTGCATATCCGGCCCCTTTTCCTATACGAACGTGCGGCCGCAATGACCGACTCTGAATGAAGTCCACTGTGTGGCCAATGGGTAAATGACGTGTGCACTCAAGTTATTGGAAGCAACAGTACTTGTTTTTTTACCATGTGACGAAAATGAAGCAGTGGTAGATAGGTGAAACAGAATGGGTAAGAAATCCTGGCAGTCGAGATGCCTGTTGTCAATATACCAACAGCGACATCCTGATGCTCAGGATCCCAACAAGGATCGGGTAAGTATAGTAACCCTCCCCCCTTCTCCCCCTGACCCTCTGTTCCTACATCCTAACACTAACCCTCCACTCACCCCATCCTAACCCTCCCTGTTAGTGCCTAAACCTATCCCTCAGCCCTTGGTGCCTAAACCTAACTCTCCTCCCTTAGTGCATAAACCAACCCCCCCATGGTGCCTAACCCTAACCCACCCCCAAAGGTGCCTAACCCTAACTTCCCTCTCCCCTGGTCCTAACCTTAACCTCCCCATAATGCCTATACCTAACCCCCCCCCGGTGGCTGTCCTAACCAGCCCCGCTATACTTACAATCAGCATCCCGACTGTCAGTATTACGGCATCTGGATGTCACCTACTGTCAGTGTTCCGGTGCCACTCTTCTTGCCGGCTAGAGGCATTGCGGCACCAGGATTTAGTCAGCCGGGATGCCGCATGTAGGTCTAATGACTACATCCAAGGTGTAACAGCCCTCCAACAGATGTGGCTGAGACTAATATGGTAGAGGAATTTAAACAGACTTGGGCTAGACTATTCAGAATATGAAAAAAGGTAATCATCAATTATAGCTTTCTGTTTTAAGGATTACAAATGGGACTAGATGGGCCAGATACTTCTTATCTGCCATCAAATCCCATGCCTGTTAGTCACGTAACAAGGTTTTAATTCTGGCTGCTGTAACTTTCTAGTTGTCCAATTTCTGTTCTTTAGAAACAGCAAGAAGATAAAAGCTATAGAAACAAAGAGTTGTTTAGTTTTTCATATCTCCATCAGTTGTATCTAAATAGAAATCTGTGTTAGCTCATTTCAAAATAATCTATTAATCTTACCAACGTGCTTGAAAATCTCAGAACTTGAGATGCAGTTAAATTAGGGTAGGTGTTTTAAAGTACAAGTTATGCAAATTAAACCTGTTTATTGATTGGATGAGTAACATTTTGTGATGTACAAAATATAACAGTCTTTTTTTTATAATACATTTGACATTATGTTTTTAAGAGATGCAGGCTATCAAATGTACACAATAATAAACATAACAAGCTATGCAATGAAATCAGCTGTTAAGTGTTTGGCCAAAGTAAGCTTAACTGTTGTACTTGCTGATCATTGTTGTAGTGTAGTGACTTTGCTAAAATGTCTTTATCCTGAAGAAAATGGGGGCATGGATGTAAATACAATAACACAATGGCATGCCAAAAATATTAGTAGGACAGTCTAACTTTCAGTTTTAGTCATCACTAAATAGTTTTACAGCAAAACAAAATTTATAAAACATAAACCCTTTGCCAGTCTGTTACTCACAATACTGTTATTCCTTGGCTTCCTGTGGCAGAGCCTTCTGTCCAGCCCACATAAGCACTTAGCAATGCTACATGTTTGTTGTATATTGCATTGTCATAATTCATAAGACAGTAGATACTAATTTTATAAGGCAAAGATAGAGCTTTGAAGAATAACCACACAGTTTTCTTTCATATGGTCAATCATCATTGTAACTTATACCGTTAGGCTAAAACTCAGACTGGGGTTCAGGAGCCAGATTCCTATCACTTTGCTCTCCAGACCCCATAGTACATTTAATTTCACATAGATTGCACAAGTACTTTACTTGTTGCAAACCAATCTAAGAATTGTCAACAAATGTATGCACAGAGGGCCTAATTCACTAAGGATCGCTATTGTGATCATAGCAGGTATGCTGCAAAAATATGCTAATGACTGCAATCACAGAGATATTATAGAGACACCCAAATCCAGCATAGAGAGGCCCACTACCCTTTCGCACATTTACAATACTTTGCAATCCTGCGGAACATCGAGTAACATCGGCCCCTCAAGCACAATTTCAACAAGTGTGACCTTACTCAAAATTGCTACGCTTGTCGCACGGAGTGAGTACTCATGCTGTGTATACCGTCACAGTGGATAATTTTTGCACGCCCATGCAATGGCGTTCAAACGGACAGACATGCCTGCATTTCTCTGACCACTCCCTCGTCACCGCCCCCAAATGCTGACGTCCCATCCCTCTGTCTGCTATGGCTTTGTATCTGGGTAGGTGAGCACAGAGCATTCACAATGCTAATTCGCGCACTTTGATGCATATGCATGCACAGTACTCAACAATCACCCATCTGCGTACGTTATCGTAATAGCGATCCATGCTGAATCATGCCCAAAAATGGGCATACAGGGAAAATTACGGTGTTATACCTATTCATCATCAATGAAATCCTTTTTTTTTTTTTTACAAACTATTAATGTCCAATTGTAATTTACAAATATTACCCATTACCCATTTAACCATTCATTAAGCACAAAGTATGTCATGCAGAATATATCACTGATATCTCCTGGTTACATCTTTCTCCCGATAGCTTCAGACCAATTCATTACACTTCATTTAACTAATTTGTTAAAAGAAGTGTAAAGAATTGGTCTGAATGTTAGCAGAAACTTGCTGTTTATCACAAGTCCAAACCTAAATTTTCACTAATCAAAACGTTTACTTAATAAATGAGCACCTAAATGAGACATATATTTTACATGATGAATGACCCCCATTTTAATTACACATTTAAAAAGCATGTTGTTTGCCATCATATTTGAATAGTTTGTATTAATGCACTAAGGAAAAGAAAACTATAATAGTGCATGATTATTTGCTGTAAAGACATAGGTTACACAAGTGATTCACATACATGCATTGCCTGCAGCCCATTCACTGGTCAAATTTGTATAGGAGCATAAATCAGAGGGGCATGTTTAGTGGAGATTTATCACTGCACACAATGTGAAATCCATGTCCTACTCTCTAGCATGAAGCTGCTATTTCAATAGTAGAACACTATTCTCTGTATGATTAATGTGCTCTTTAACATTCAGTACAGCGCTATAATAAAAGAAGGACAGTCATTAGTCTTTTTTTCTTTTTTATAGGAGTGAATATCAGAGAAGTAAAGAATTGCTTGGAGCACAAAGTTATATGCACAGGATAACGTCTAACGTCTTTCCTCAGCAAATCGGAATCATGAATTTTCTCATAATGTATTAGACCACTAAATCTAAAAGCAATTTCCAAAGGTGATACTATTAGTGTATATTTGGAAAAGTTAAACAATGTCATATAGGAGGGGTTTTCTAATACATGTACTTTTTAAATAGGTCTGTGAATATGTTGCTATTGAAATCCATTGGTTTGATGGTTAAGGTTCCAGCTGATTCCAGTAATCATGCTTTCACTTAGAGGCTTTAAATGTTTGGAGTTGGGGCAGTCTGTTATTTTTTTTTGTGCTGTTTTGGAGGCAGCGCCGTAACACGGGTTTCCCCCTGGGCGTATAACATCATAACATCATGACAAGGGGGTGGGTCTGTCAGCACCTGATAAGAACAGCACTACCAAGAGCATACTTAAGGTGCCCATACACAGTGTGATTTATTAACGTTCCAATCTAGTTTATGATTTCACTTGAAATTCTTTCCTTGAAATTCTTAACGATTTGTGCCAACAAGTGAAACACTTGTACAAACGAGCAAACGATATAGATTTGTCATTTATGATTGCAAATCGTTAACGATATATCGTTTGCAGGCAAACAACCTCACGATGCATCTGCTGGAATGTCAATAGGGGAGGGCTTATCTAGGGGATATACTGTAAAAGGCAGAAGCCATATTAGGTCTATGCACACTCTTCTCTGTGACTAGAGAGGCTTGGTTTTATACCTGCTGAATGCTGTACATTGCTATTATGCCCTGCTTTATTTTGCCTGGCTCAACAAAGTGGGTTTTTCTGCATTCTATTCTGTAGTGATGGATTCCTATCGCTATAAGCTTCTGCTAGCCTATTGCTATCTGAAGCTGAAAGGTGATGGAGCTGAGGAGAGGAGGAGGATGAGGTCCAGCTTGACCAAGGAGTGGCTAATGAGGAGGGAGACTCGCTACCATATGCCACTGCTGATGGAGATTAGGGAGAACAACCCGGACAATTACCACAACTACCTGCGTATGGATGATTCCACCTTTCAGGAGTTGCTGCGTCTGGTGACCCCCTGTATCCGGAGGCAGGACACCAATATGAGGAGGGCCATCCCTGCTGAGGAGAGGTTGGTGGCTACCCTGAGGTACCTGGCTTCAAGAAGGTCCTTTGAAGACCTGAAGTTTGGAACAATCATTTCCCCAAGCCTTTGTGAATGTCCTGAAGTTCCACTACTTTAAGGTGAGTATAAACACTACACGTTTTTCTGGTGAAAGAAATTTTCTTTTTATTATTTTTTAATCAAAGTGTGGTAAAAAATCAACCAACATGGCTGTATATATTGATAAACTTAGCAACCTTTATGCCTGGATAATTGTACTTAAAAGCAAACTCACATGGCTGCTTTTTAATGTTTAACTAACCAACATGGTTTTAAATGTATAAAAACTGCATTATTGACAAGTTTTATCTCTCCCATTAGCTAGGCAGCTATATGGTATACGGTGTGTCAGACGGAGGATTGAATAGGCCAAGAAACACATGGCGCAAGTCCAGATTGAGGCACCGGCATTCCCCAGTTGGTCCTTATGCCATGTGTTTAGTGACTGGGTCCAATCTGCGTCATCCGCACTGTATACCATACAGTAGCTATTGGGAGAGATAAAACTTGCTGATATTTAAATTACTTTCAATTTAAAAATAAAAAAATTGAGGTGGCTCCTCATCCTCCGCCAAAATGGCTCTGCAGAGAACCTCAGAGGATGTGGAGGGGTTGGTGGGTAGGGTAAGTGGGATGGGGTGTAGGGTGGGATGGGGTTGGACCCATTAGTGGTGTGGCCTGGTAGCTAAGTGGCGGGTAGGCATGGGATATGGAGGACCAATAACTATGAATTGGCTGCACCGTTGTAAGGGGCAGAGGCTCGTCGGTCAGCCTTGTTGTGCTGCACAGCTGCTTTAATTTCCCCCGGATCACCGGATCATAAATGATCTTCTATGTGTGGATCTGTTGTTCCTCCATAGCCCGCAAACTGCTTGTAACATGTGTGCCCAGGTTGTGGAACATGTCCGGGGGTCTTTGTAGGGCCTGCTTCACTTGTTTTAAGAGTGCATCTGGCTGCGCCTGGGTCTTTTGCTGATACCGTCTGCGCTTTGAAGCAGTCTGGGTGAATTTGGCCTCGCTCTTTCTTCTATGAAGCATTTGCGGGCTACAACTGAGGTCGAGGTCAGGTGTAAACTGTTGAATTAGAGAGAGAAAAGATTAATGTTAATATCATGTTTTCTAAAATTTGGGTTTTTCTTTCTTTATTCTAGTTCCCGGTGGAGGAGTGGCAAACCATTGCTGAGGAATTTGATTGTAGGTGGAGCGATTGACGGAAAACATATCCACATTACCCCACCAGCCCACAGCGGATCCTTTTATTATAATTATAAGGGTTTTTTTAGTATAGTACTCTTGGTGGTGGTGAATGCCAATTACAAGTTTATTTTTGTTGATGTGGACAAAAATGACCATGCTACTGATGGAGGATCATTTAAACAAATCCACTGCTATGAGAGAATTAACACCAGCCATCTGAATTTGCCAACTACAGCAGAAACAAAGCACAACATTAACTATATTTTTGTTGCTAACGAGGCATTTGCTCTACATGAACACTTGCTGAAGGGATATGCTCAAAGGACATGATGAAAGAAAAGCGCATCTTTAACAACCGGCTATCCAGGGCACAGACGATAGTCTAAAATGCCTTTAGGCATTTTCAGCAACCGTTTGAGAATTTTCCATATGGATATCAATCTTGGACAAAATAGATTCTGTCGTCTTGGCCTGCTGTGTCCTCCACAATTTCCTTTGCAAACATTCAACTACCAATAGGGGACATTAGACTCAGCTATGGAAGACAACCTGGACCACAGGAGACTGTGCAAATGCCCTCTGTGTCCACACCTGCAATTTTGGAGACAACAGGCACTGCGTGGGCTAAATAGGTCAGGGAGGAATACTTGGCCTACTTTAATGGAGTGGGGGCAGTACCATGGCAGGAGGCCAGTATCCGTTAATGTCATATGGACAATGAACTTGGGGAGGTCGAAGTACCTACAAAAAACAAAATTATCCACTGCACCAGTACTTATTTTGTATATAAATCTGGTATAATAGCCAGATAAAAACCCCTGATATCAACTCATATATATATGATTTTAATATGGCTCATAAATATTGTTCTACGGGGGTGCAGCCCTTAAGACAGCTAACAACAACGTTCATAAAGTGGAAGAAGAAAAGGAGTTGTCTTGTTTGGGGCGCACAGTACTTAATTATTATGATCATTAAAATTTAACTTTTATTATTGGCAAATTTAAATATTGATAAGAAAAAAGACAGCGAAATATAAAAACTACCTATATACGTGTAAACATAAATTGTGAGGACATGATAATAAACTAAATGTGATTAAAACAATTCTCGTTCTGTGTTTCTTTCCTTATGGTCATATGTCAATGTAAGTTGTTAATCATAAGTCTATTCCAATAGAGTATCCACCTGTGAAAGTAGCTAAAGAAATCAAGATACTATGTTACTTGTAATGGTAACAATATGTAGCTACCTATAATGTGTCAATTCCAATGTGGCTTGTTTAGAGCTCAAGCTAAATTAATTTATGACAGTGCAATGCTCCATATAATTTCAATAAATATATAATATAACGATGATAAGCACAATGCAGATATAAGAGTCTGTGAGCATGCCACTTGTATAGTTTGTCAGTATATGTCAATTAGTTCCTTCTCAATTGTAAAAAGAGATGTGGACCAGCTACAATTTGCTGGATCCGTCACCTGCTATAGTTTGTCAGTATATGTCAAATAGTTCCTTCTCAATTTGTAAGAGGAGATGTGGACCAGCTACAATTTGCTTGATCCGTCACCTGCTTATAATGATTATAGAAGTAAATAATATACTATTAGCAGGTATATCTCGTTTTGCTACATATACCTGTTGGTGATATACATACTATGAGTATTATAATGCGTGGTGATTGATTCACTATGTGCGCCGTCACCTGCTTATAATGATTATAGAAGTAAATAATATACTGTTAGCAGGTATATCTCGTTTTGCTACATATACCTATTGGATAATGCGTGGGGATTGATTCGCTATGTATGCCGTCACTTATTTTATATATATACGGGGAATCACTGCCCCAATGGCGCCGATAAGGGATCATTCAGTGGGTGAAACCCGCTATTGCCATAAACATAGAAACGCCACCATGACAAACTAAATGACACATTTACACATGGATACAATTGTGCATAAGGAGAGAAACCACAGCGAGAAGAACGCCGACGCGCGTTTCGCTGGGTAAGTGCTTTTTCAAGGAGGTCGAAGTACCACAAGGTACTGGTATATACAGTCAGGTCCATAAATATTGGGACATTGAAAGAATTTTCATATTTTGGCCTCTATTCACCACCACAATGGCTTTGAAATGAAACAAACAAGATGTGATTTAACTGCAGACTTTTGGATTTAATTTGAGGGTAATTACATCCAAATCAGGTGAACGGTGTAGGAATTACAACAGTTTCTATATGTGCCTCCCACTTTTTAAGGGGCCAAAAGTAATGGGACAAACTAAACAATCCTAAATCTAACTTTCACTTTTTAATACTTTGTTGCAAATCCTTTGCAGGCAATTACAACCTGTAGTCTGGAATGCATAGACATCACCAGACGCTGGGTTTCATCCCTGGTGATGCTCTGCCAGGCCTCTACTGCAAATGTCTTCAGTTCCTGCTTGTTCTTGGGACATTTTCCCTTCAGTTTTCTCTTCATCAAGTGAAATGCAAGCTCAATCGGATTCAGGTCAGGGGATTGACTTGGCCATTGCATAACATTCCACTTTTTAGCCTTAAAAAACTCTTTGGTTGCTTTTGCAGTATGCTTCGGGTCATTGTCCATCTGCACTGTGAAGCGCCGTCCAATGAGTTCTGAAGCATTTGACTGAATATGAGTATATAATATTGCCCGAAACACTTCAGAATTCATTCAGCTGCTTTTGTCAGCAGTCACATCATCAATAAATACAAGGGAACCAGTTCCATTGGCAGCCATACATGCCCACGCCATGACACTACCGCCACCATGCTTCACTGATGAGGTGGTATGTTTTGGATCATGAGCAGTTCCTTTCCTTCTCTTCTCTACCCATCACACTGGTTCAAGTTGATCTTTGTCTCATCTGTCCATAGGATGTTGTTCCAGAACTGTAATGGCTTTTTTAGATGTTGTTTGGCAAACTCTAATCTGGTCTTCCTGTTTTTGTGGCTCACCAATTGTTTGCATCCTGTGGTGAACCCTCTATATTCACTCTTGTGAAGTCTTCTCTTGATTGTTGACTTTGACACATATACATCTACCTCCTGGAGAGTGTTCTTGATTTGGCCAACTGTTGTGTAGGGGTGTCTCTTCACCAGGGAAAAAATTCTTCTGTCATCCACCACAGTTGTTTTCCGTGGTCTTCCGGGTGTTTTGGTGTTGCTGAGCTCTCTGGTGCATTCTTTCTTTTTAAGAATGTTCCAAACAGTTGATTTGGCCACACCTAATGTTTTTGCTATCTCTCTGATGGGTTTGTTTTGATTTTTCAGCCTAATGATGGCTTGCTTCACTGTTAGTGACGACTCATATTGAGAGTCGACAGCAACTGATTCCAAATGCAAATGTCACACCTAGAATCAACTCCAGACCTTTTACCTGCTTAATTGATAATGAAATAACGAGGGAATAGCCCACACCTGTCCATGAAATAGCTTTTGAGTTTATAGTCCCATTACTTTTGGCCCCTTAAAAAGTGGGAGGCACATATTGAAACTGTTGTAATTCCTACACCGTTCACCTGATTTGGATGTAATTACCCTCAAATTAAATCTGAAAGTCTGCAGTTAAAGCACATCTTGTTTGTTTCATTTCGAAACCATTGTGGTGGTGAATAGAGGCCAAAATATGAAAATTCTGTCAATGTCCCAATATTTATGGACCTGACTGTACATCATGTTCCCTCGCTCCTGATGACCGCGACTCCTCTTTTTTGCTGTATGCTTTGGATTTAAATTCCATAGGCCTTCATGGGCGCGATAACGCTCCAGAAAGCCGATGACAAATTGGTGCTCTCTTGCACTGGTCATTTCTGTTGGAAAACAGAACAAAAACTGTATTAAGACATAGGGGCCAATTCAGACCTGGAAGCTAAGACTGTATTCGCTCGCTATGGGCGATTGTCTCCCATCTGCGCACGTGTATGTGGCAAAATATGCATGCGCGAACCAGTCACTGCGTTCAGAAATCGTTGGCTCATAGTACATAGACTGGACGCTACTTTGACTGACAGTGCCGTTTGTGGGTGGTAACAGTGGAAGGTGCTTGTGAACGGGGGAGTGATGGTGCGAACGCAGGCATGTCTGGGCGTCAAAAGGGCATTTAATGGGTGTCCATAATTAGCATGGAAGCGTCATTGTACACTTCACTTGGTTGTATTTCAGCCTGCAGTGATCGCACTGCTTGCGGCAGGGTAGGATCTACCTCGAGCGCTGCGTGCAGTTCCGATGGCTCTCGATGTTACTGATTAATCATACACTTCCTGGAGATGACGTGTGCTAAGAAAGAAAAGTGGACGTCTTTACACCGGCATGCGCTCACTCTGCCGTCGCTCTCTAAGACATAGAGGGCGCCCTTATCCCAGACAGTGCGATCGCGGAATTTGCATACCCGTCCTCTTTTGGATGCGAGCGATCGCAGCTTATTGTCCATGTCTGAATCAGCCCCATAGTTTGAATGTTTTACCAGTTGCATTATTTTAATTAGTTTATATGTTTTTAATGTGTTCATGAATGTTTTACTAGTTGGATTATTTTAATCAGTTTAAATGTTTTTACAGTATTCAAAATAAATTTTTAAAACTATGGGCCTGATTCAGACCTGTTCACTATATGCGTGCGCTGGCAAGTGGGCCGATGTTCTGTGTACATGCATGCGCATGCCCAAATGTTTCGTTCTGCGCGTGCGCATACCGCTCGCTCGCCCTGCAAAGACAGCCCAATGTCATGAGTGACAGGACAGGCCATTTGTAGGTGGTAACAGGGGATGTCCTGTAATAACGGGGGGTTGAAGATGCGAACGTAGGCGTGCCTGAGTGTTTCAATGCTGTTATAGAGGCGTGCATAATTAACAGGCAGCGTCATAGTACACGTCACTTGGCTTTCTTTTACACTGAAATGCTCACAGAGCTTGCGGTACGGTAAGTCTACCACAAGCACTGCGTTCGCATCCGATGGTCCTCGATGTACCAATGTTTTAATACACTTCCTGGAGATGAAGTGATCGCTCGACCAGCCAAAGTGGGTGTGCTTACGCCTTGGCGAGCGATCGCATCCCATGACGTCAATTTCGAAAATTTGCATACGCACAGTGCGAGCGTACCCTATTAGCTCCCGGGTCTGAATCAGGCCCTATGTCAGTATATTTTCATAGTACATTTATCTGCACCATTGAGTGGGTGCTATATTGAAAAAAATTGGGGACCAACTTGCATTGTGCTACACTTTCATAACATTGGCCGGGGAAGTGGGTACATTGTGGGTGCTGTTGATATTAACCATTGACAGGCCAGTAAATTGGTGACATTGGGTACATTGGTGGTGCAGGGGTTAATATACATTGGTGGGACAGGGGTTAACACACATTGGTGGAGCAGGGTAACTAAACATTGGTGGGGCAGGGGTTAATACACATTGGTGGTGGAGGGGTTAATACACATTGGGGTTGCAGGTGAAACTAAACATTGGTGGGGCAGGGTGTACAATGGTGTTGTAGTAGAATACTACAGGCGATGTAAATACTCACTTTACAATATCCAAATGCCACTTTTAACACGATTGGCCATTACAATCGGTCGAAAACTGACAAATCATGTAATAAATCACACGGTGTGCAGGCACCTTTTGGATGCTTCGGGGGCTGCACAGTCTGCAGGGTTCATGCCTGAAGCATCCAAAGGATGCTCCAAATTGTCAATTGCAACTATCATGGGGCGCATGCATACTATTAATACATCTGGTGTCTGTCTGATAGGGTACCCCCTCCTAAGTAATTTATAATGTTAAACTATATCATATGTAATAAACAAACGTCACTGCATTGATACATTTTAATGTCTGTAGCCTTTTAGGAAAAAGTGGGGAGCAGAGCTCGGAGCTCGGGAAAGGTGTGGACAGTCCGCTTGGTAGGGGTCCACAGTGTGCAGCAACAGCTATCCCTAATCTTATCCTACTTGGGGCTGTGTTCTCCTTCTCCTATTGCAGTAGATAACACAAATGTGATCCTCCCCACTGATAATGTTGTCATTCCAAATGTACATGACTATGATTCCAAGGTTAAAAGGCGACTCTGATGAACCGACATATACTGTACACAGGTAATAAATTCCCAGCAGGGTCGGACTGGCCCACAGGGGTACAGGGGAACCCCGGGGCAGCCCCACTGCGTGAGGGTTCACCCCCTTCTTTAGGGATCAGGTTCCTGACTGTGCACTAAAATTATACATCACACATATTACATATGAATTCTTAATGATCTATACACCCTAAATGTCGCTATTTAGCGTTTTAAGTCGCACAAGAAATAATTGCTTTCCAGACTTTAATTGTGGTTCCAAAGCACAAACAGATATTATTCACCAAAAAGCATATAGTTACACAATGTATTTTTATGTATTTTTTACTATATATATTACTGTTGTGTTGGGATGGTTTGTCTGGAGTTTAGTTTAGACCCGCTAATGAAGATTGGTGAGTCTATTTGCAAATTAGTGATGGGGGTATATAAAGCCCCTTCAGTTAGGCTTTAGACACACCCTGAGGAAGGACCTTAGTCAGAAACGCGTTAGTCTAAAGCAGGAGACAGGGGGAAGGAATATTTTCCATTATAGTGGATTATAATTTTTTTGTATGCTGCTATATCAATATATTGGATGTTTTTTTTTATCTACTGTTGGACTATGTTTTATTGTTAAACTGGAATAAATATCACTTTTTTATTGAAAAAATACCCTTCTGGATACCATTTATGTTCCCATATGGTGAACTAACAAGTAGCTTCTTGAGTGGATATTAAAGATACCTTTATGTGAACTTCGATACCTGTTCCCAGGTAAGCTTTTATATAAGAGGGGTCTTGGTGTATGTGGCTAATACCTATGCTGATCAGACCGGAAGGGATATAAAAGAAACCTTTATAGGCACTCATCTCATTGGTGTGAGGTGAGTTTTCAAAGGGAAGAACACCTCCGTAAATTGAATATTCTAGAAGGATATGTGAACATAATAGATTATTTCATCCTCTCTTTTCTCTTTCTGAGACGGTGAGGAATTCCAGACAAGAGGTTTATCAGGACCGGAAGTGTTAGAGGAACTTTGCGCTTGTGGACCACTCATTTTATGTATATGTACTTTAAAGGATTGGTGACCTAGAGTGTGGACTGAGCAGCAGTTCAGGGGCGCTGGTGGCTACAACGTACCTTGTCTATTACGGGAGCTACGTTTGCCATCAATCCAGTGTCCTGTCCATCTTTTGTCCAGAGGGATCCCAGTATCTGAGATAACATTTGTTCTACTTGAGATGGATTTTTATCTGAAACAGTAGAGTGAAACATTAACCTTTGGGGAGTGTCCAGTATATCCCTCACCTTGTGTGCAACTCTCTCTGGGATATCTAGAAATATACCATCAGGGGTACAATAAATGACACATCCCATTTTGCATAACAAATCCCTTCCCAGTAAGTTAGTAGGGGCAGCTACTGCCAGGAGAAAGGCGTGCCTGGTATGCAATGGACCAATAGTAACCTCTGCAGATTTGGTTAAAGGATAATGTTGCACTTTACCTGTTACACCCATTGCTGGTACTGTTTCGCTGGTCACATTGTAAATTAGATGGAGATTTTATTACTGATCTGGTCAGCCCTGTGTCTACAAGAGAAGAATGTTTAGTACCAGCTACATAAATAAACATTACAGGTTCTTCTCTAACATCCCCAGTTAACCTGACTGACTGTAGACTACAGATGTGACCTGACCCCTAGAGCTGACTTTCTTCTTCAAGCAAAGAATTCACTGCTGCGACATGAGCAGGTGATGGTTGGAATTGTTCTGTGGTGGGTGCCTCTTCTGTGGGTTCTGCGGTGTTCCCTGGTTTGGCATTTCCCATTTCCTAGCCTTACAAAACTTACTTATGTGGCCCTCCTGGTTACATCTATTTCACCTTCATAGTTGACGTGTTGTCAAAGGTGGTTGTTGTGTGTATTGTGGAATGTGGAAAGATTGTGGTTGTGTATAGGGATAGGGGTTTGGAGGTTGTATGGGATGGGTATATTGTGGCTGAGTGTGATAACAGTGCTGCGGTGTTATTCGCATTCCTTCCAGAGCTTGAATACTGACAGCCATTAGTTTTTTGCTCTGCATTTCTCTCTTCCTCAAGATGTTTTTATCATGTTCAATTGTAGATTCCCTGAGTGTGTCTACTGTAACTCCCCTCCACCCAGGAAGTAAGGTCTGAACCCTGGCTTTTAGAGTGTCCTTAAGACCATCCATAAGCACTGTGATTGTCATTTCTCTGTGATGGGTGTTGTCTTTTATATCCTCTATACCTGTGTATTGTGTAATAGTCTGCAGCGTCTGGTAAAACAATCTGCTGCAGACTCATTCTCTTTCTGCTTAATCGTGAAGATTTTACTCCAGTTAACAATTAATGGGAAAAATACAGCCAATTGGGTGACAATGTGGGTTATATTTTCCTGATTACCTGTATCAGTTTTGGGACTATCTCCATCCAAAACACAAGCCGTGATAAACTTTTTCACATCGGTATTATGTGGAAGACATACCCGTAATACCACTCACCAATCTTTATTGGTTGACTCATAAGCATTACCTAAATCCTTTACAATTCTCTGGCACTTTGCTAGTTCTTTCCTAGGGTAGGGGAAATCTGCCATTATAGAATGTAGTTCTGCTCTTGTCCATGGACAATGCATCGCTACATCCCTTGTGGCCACTACACCATGCGCATCCGGATTCCCATTGGGAACAGTTATTGTCCAGATGGGATAGATGCCTGCCATAATGCTACCTTTGGCCTGGTTACCTAGTTGAGGGTTCAGCCTACTGCTACTACATACGGTATTAGTAATCTCCGCTACTGTTAAAGTGGGTGTTAAAACTTCCTGCACTGGTGGGGCTACCTCCATTTCTGGAACTAGTAGGGCAGCTACCTGTGCTTGCTGTGATGGTACATTTAACATTTGTGCAACATGGGAAAGAGCGGACATCACAACAGGTTCATTATCTGAATCATAAGCATGTTCCTTATAGTTACTTAGAAGAGGGTACAAATTACTTGTTACAGTTTTATAAGTTTTTAGATCGACTGTACCTACACCCCCATCCGCATAGGGCAGTGGTGGTGCGCGTGAACTACTGACATTACCTTCCGCAACACTACCTTGCTGTGCGTGCATGCTACTCTGCAGCGCTCACGCAATGCTATTTGCATGCGCTCTCTTGCGTCATGCACGAGACGCTAGTTTGTGTCGCGTGCACACCGCTAAGCCACATATCCCCCTCGTGCTACCACAACTTCAAGCAATCGTTAAACTTTACCCTTTTCTTCAGAGACTTCACTAAACATATACTGTCTCTGAGATTGTTCAGAACATCCGAATCAAAGCTACCAATCTTAGGAAAAGGTGTTATACTTTTCTTGGTCATTTTGACCCATATGTTGCAGTACGCTGTAGCGTACGCACCACACTTTTTAAACATAACATACCTGGCCAATCCTAACAGCCCTTCCATCTGCAGCACATCATCGACCATTACTAGAGATTGCTTTGCACTCATCTGGGAAAATTCTTAGCAATTTCTAGAGACTTTCGACTGGTGAACGATTTTCAGAGAGTAACGTTCACTCACTCCCTCCCGTTATACCCAGCTGACCCGCCTGATGTTACATTTGGCCTGCACAACAAGAAGCAGACTAACCACCTATTGTAAATTATTCTACTTGCGGCCATATTAAACCAAGCTTCAACCACTCGCTCCTTCCTGCTATACCCCACTTCACCGCTACATTATGATCCATATGTATACTCAAAGAGTAAAGTAACCGCCTAGCAAATTATTTTACTTGTGGTAAATTTAACTCAAGCTTTACCACTAGCTTCCTACTTTGAGTTTACGCCCACTGGTAGCATCTAGAAGTTCCAATCACCCCTACCCTTGCCAGCAGTTTCACTCCCACAACACCCACTTCACAATCACAATTTATATGATCATGTGGTCTGATCGCATTGCCCAAGGAACCTAACTGATCAATGGACTTTGCGATTAATGGATGCCGGACCAAGAAACCTCTTAGATTCTCGATAACCTAAACCACAATTTACCTGCTTTGTACACTGGCCCAGTAGTTTGTACTGCCCCGTCAGGCACCTACAGAGTTTACACTGAGGTTTAACAGACAGTAACCTCCACTTACACTTAGGCTTAACAGACAGTAGCCTCCACTTTGCAATCACACGTTTCAGATATACACTCCTTTCCTGTACAGAAAATAAAAACCTTTTTCCCTTAATATGGCAGTATAATTCAGAGGTTTAACAAGCAATCACACTATACATACAATGACAGTTGAACATGTGGCAGCAATACAGGCAATATGCGTATGCTATTGTGTAACTTCCCCTTTTAACACTAACCTTTATCAACGAAGGAAAGCAAACTTTTTCCTTCCTTGTCCCTGGATTCTAATCAGCACTCCTTGAACTCACACAAAAACGGATAGCGGTCTCTCAGCATCAAGTGGTAGCAGGTTTTCGAAGGCACAATGCGTTCTTTCCTGCGTATGGCGACTCCACATTTGCTGAGAGATTGATAATAGTGTGAAATGGTAGTGTGATCTCACTCTACGAGCCCCCAACTATGAATTCCTAATGATCTATACACCATAAATGTCGCTATTTAGTGTTGTAAGTCGCACAAGAAATAATTGCTTTCCAGACTTTGATTGTGATTCCAAAGCACAAAAAGATATTATTCACCAAAAAGCATATAGTTACACGCTGTGATCTAAATACAATTAGCACAAACAAATTATACAATCACTAGGTACAGTCGAATACATACGCATGCGCTCTGGATCCTGATTTCCGGCATCAAAGGTGAAGCCTCTATCAATAGCAAGAAAATGATGACTAACTATCAGATTCAGAGTGCCTGTCTATGTACCCTTACAGAGATAGGCAATACAATAGAACAAGTTGGCATAATCCCATTGGTTCTTCTTCCTGGTTCTTCTGTTACGATGCAGTTCATAGGTCAGTTTGTATTGTAATAGTTCAGCCTCCAACAGCTCTTTGTATCCATTTTCCCACCGAAGAACAAGTCTACACTGGCTAATAACATTACATTTACAGAGTACATTTCAATGCCTATCTCTCTATAATCAATAATTTGCAGACGCATGTTGCGATTTCCTCGCTGATGGAACTGGAAATCTGCAAATAAACAGTGGTTCAGAATGGCACCAAACACGGTCTGTTTATCATGTACTAAACCCTAGATATCAAATACCTGTATTTCACAATAGATCTGATAACATATAAAACCTTTAATATTAACTTTAATGCTAGGGAACCTTTCTATGTAAGTGTGCAATATGTAAGTGTAAGGATATTAAGAAAAGACACTAGTTAGCGCTGTGCGTCTACATGTTGGTGGAGTACACCGTGGTATGTGTTTTGCAGGATTGTTCATATTATATGTTTTAGTAAATGTATGTATTTATATAATGAGGACTTTTAAAAGTGTTCTATTGCGTGGGAATCGCACAATGCTAAATAATAACATAACCGTATGAACTGATATTGTGTGAGATTTGCTAAAATGGTGCTGGGTGGCCATTTGCAAAATGGCATCTTGTTGCCATTCGCAAAATGGCGTCGTGCAGATTTTGATTTTAACAGATTCTGTCCAATCATCCGGCTTTGACATACATTCATTTGCACAGGACTATGGAGTATTTTCTACAATGCATTGCTGTTAATATATATTTATATATATATATATATATAATTTTTTTTTTTTAAAGGGGCCAGACCATGCACTCTATAATGATTAGCCAAGCCTCTCTGGAGTATGAGGCTTGGCTAACTGGGCCCCTATCACTGTATTCCCCTTGTGGGCTCTTATTGCCCCAGTCCGACACCAATTCCAAAGTAAGAAAATGTTGATGCTGGAATCTCTAAGACCTTTGAGGCCAGATTGGATCACTTGTGACTTTTTGCCCAAGGACAAGCTGATTTGTCTAATATATATATATATATATATATATATATATATATATATATATTAGGGATGTGCAGGCTCGGATAGGTTCGAGTTTGCACGTGGAGCTCGGATTTTTCCCTCCAAAAAAACGGAACTCAGAAAGAGGCAAAACGTCATCTTGCATGGACGAACATCATCATTCCTGGACAAAAGTTTATATATATATAAATTTATATATATATATATATATTATATAAAGTACACAAATATCTATATGCACCCCCAGACCATCCTTTAATCTTAGTCAGAGACTATATATTGTAACCATTAGCTCTGTATTTGTTTTTGTATTTATTGTCCTGTCTAAGATAACAAGCTATTTAAAAGACACCAATGTTTTTTACTGTGTTTAAAAAGAGTTTCATAATTTTGGGATGATTGCTTTCTGACATCAATTAATGTATCATCACTGTATGCCGTTATACCTCATAATGAGGGTATGCCGTCTGTACATGAAGCACTGTTCAGGAACTCACATATTCATCCACCTATTGAATTTGTATTATACTTTCCAGAGATGATCTTGACTAGTAACTAGAGATGAGCGGATCCGGTTCTCAGAGAACCGGATCCAACCAAACTTGCAGATCAGAGGTGAAAACCGAGTCCGGCTTGGGTTTTCCGGCCTGACTCAAATCTCAAAGCGAGGCATAACATCATCCTCCCGCTGTCGGATTCTCGTGGTTTTGGATTATATAAAAGTCCTCACGATCAGCGCCATTTGCACTCCGGCTGTGGGAGGGTAGTGAACGGATGTGCTGTGTACATCCAAGAGCTGCTGTATCTGTCCAGGGCAGGGGCTGCTGTGTCCATCCAGGGGTGGGGATGTTGTGTCCATCCAGCGGCAGTGGCTGTTGTGTCCATCCAGGGGCTGCTGTGTCCATTAAGGGCAGGGGCTGCTAGGCCCTTCCAGGGGTTTCTGTGTCCATCCAGGGGTTGTTGTGTTCATCTAGGGCAGGGTCTGCTGTGTCTGCTGTGTCCATCCATGGGCTGCTGTGTCCATCCAGGGCAGGGGCTTCTGTGTCCAACCAGGGGTGCTCTGTCCATCCAAGGGTGCCCAGTGTATAAAAAAATAAAAGATAATAATAATATAATTAATACAAAAATAATATATATATTTTTTTGCTGTACCCCAGTGTACTATATTAAATTATATTTTTTACTGTGATGCTGCCTGTCAGACCACAGTGTAATATGCATACACATATTGTTTGTGACACTGTAAGTGGTAGCGCAGTGTATAATAAATATTGTGACACTGTAAGTGGAAAAAACAGTGTATTTGTAAAAATTGTGACACTGTAAGTGGAAAACAGTATATCTGTAAAAAATATGAACACTGTTAGTAGAAACGCAGTGTATTCATAAAAAATATTGTCACACTGTAAGTGGAAAATGCAGTGTATTTGTAAAAAATATTGACACCGTCAGCTTTGGATATCATGGTGTCCAGATTCACGATCTGACACCTTGAAAAAGACTACTGGAATAGGGATCGAAACACGTTGGTGCAAGAAGGAGGATATTCAATGATGACGGAGATACCACATATCCGGAAGACTGGGGACATGAGCGTGAACCAGTGGAGTGCCCGGGACTAACACTGACGTGCTACATCACAAGCTTATTGAGGTTACACCTCTCTGCCATCTGGTAATTACATACCTTTGTCCTTTGGGATACCCTGCCTAGGGAATGCTGAATTTTTATTTGTTTGTGTATAATAAAACTGTGCTTCACTATATGCACTTCTTTTTCTTCTATTCTGTTTGTGAGCACTTAAGGTCTCCTGTGAGACAGGTCATCCATCAGAATATTATTCAGTCTCTATCAAGTGATTTATTTAATGAAAGGGGACCTTCCCTTTGATGTATTGTGACTAAGCACAGGATATGTGACTTTCTGTTTTTCTCACATTATCTTGTATTGGTGGAGGTGTGGGGATACCTTCACATGAAAATTGTTAACCCGCTGCAAGAGTTTTATGTGTGCACAAATCCACATTCTTCACCCACTTGTACAATGAATCCCCAATCTACCAGAGAGCACAGCCGTAATTTATACACAACACAAGATGGAATGATGATGTGCATAAGACCAGAAAAGCCACATCTTGGGTGTGGATTTATTTTAACCCAAATCCTGACAGTTGTGAAGGCATCTGTACCATTTGTAAAGCCAAAATTAGTAGAGGTAAGGATCTTAACCATCTAGGAACCTCCATCCTGTTACGTCATCTGCAGCGCATCCATCAAAAATGTTTTTGCAAACAACAGAAACTTTGGCTAAAAAAGTAACAACAAGCAGTCCAGTGTCAGCTAGCTCCATTCTCTCACCACTAACACCTTCATCAACAATATCCTCAATCATGAAGCGATTGGTTTGTTTGGGCCCCCACAAAACAAGCTACCAATGGGCAGCTGACATTACAGGCAATGATCTCTACATGCACAAACTGGCTTTACAGAGGCAATATGTTGTCACCATCATCATCATCTGATTCCTCACCCTCATCAGTGTATAGCTCACCTTCACACAATATTGATTTGTCCCCGCTGGAATCCAGCATTACATGTGCCTCTGTAATTTTTGCATGTAATTGACGATAAAGGTCTTTCTCATAGAATTTGTAGTTTATTTTGATGGACAACATATTTTCTACATTTTGGGGAAGTAGCCTCATAGGCCGATCACTGACAAGGTTCCCGGCTGTGCTGAAAACTCTTTCTGAGTACACACTGGAGGGTGGGTAGCTCAAGTAAAGCAGAGCCAGTTTGTGCATGGGCCTCCAAATTACCTTTTTCTCCTGCCAGTAGTCAAACAGACTGTCTGACATGCCTATTTGGATACTATCACTAACATTTTTTAAATAGTCCTCAACCATTCTTTGAATGGTGACTGTATCAGATGGAGCCATGGTAGAGGTATCATTAATTGTAGGCAATTCTGACCCAACCAGAAAAAGTTAAAACTCGGTTGTGTTGACTCATCTGCATCACCAGTGGGTGTTTTGAAATGTTAGTTTTTTCTCAGCAGATGCACTTGCTGGAGAAACTGCAGGAGAAGCCATCGCTGCATCACGTGCCACTTGAGCTGACAATTTGCTTACCAAAAGCTCTTTGCATCTCTTCAGATCTGTATCCATTGGGAAGAATTACGCAACATCTTAATCTCTTCTGGGATAAAATACACTCACTGCAGCAGCAGCAGGCATGGAGCTCAAAGATTCTCAAGAAAGACACAACGTAAGACTTACATCTTAAATCTTAAATCTTGCATGTGCTCTGTTCAGCTTGTTCACATATCTGTGGTTAAGTGGACAGTGGGTACAAT
Organism: Taudactylus pleione; assembly: GCA_031769625.1. Taxonomy (NCBI): domain Eukaryota; kingdom Metazoa; phylum Chordata; class Amphibia; order Anura; family Myobatrachidae; genus Taudactylus; species Taudactylus pleione. The sequence continues at coordinate 13,536,065 of JAUIMM010000120.1, read as the reverse complement.
GGCAGTTTGGAGGCCACTAACTATGTTTTTTTTAATGCCCCTGCACAGGTTGGGAAATGCTTTTTAAGTGGAAGCTTTGCAAAGGATTATTTAACAGTCAATTGTTTTAGAAAGCACTACTACTAGTGTTCCTGGTCCCCTTCTGGGATGAAGATCCACTCCCAGCAGCAGCAGCAGCAGCAAAAACAGGCATGGTGCTCAAGGATTCTTATGGGGCAAGGACTTTTTGTAAATGCCTCCCCTCCTCTCCTCCCCTCCTCCCACACAAATTTACTTCGGAATCAAAAAATTGTATTAAATTTTCTACCAATCAACCCTTCTTGTCCCTGCCTTCAACTACATACATACTGCAACTCCCTCAGGCCTCTTGAATAATAATATTTGCTTCCTGATGTGCCATGTTGGAAGTTGAACTGCCAAGTGTTTGTGCCACCCACTGCTGCCGCTTAGCTTAGTCAGCCAGCTGGCTTGGTGCAAATTTTGGGCCTAAACTGGATGAAATAAAAATTGTGAGCTGGGAGGTGGTCAAAATTGACTAGAAATGAGTGGAAAGTAATGTTATTGAGGTTAATAATACTGTAGGAACAAAAACACAAAAAACAAACTGTGTGATCTTAGCAGATTTTATAAATTTTTAAAAAAAAATACAGATCCAAAACCACAACACACAAGGGGCGGTTTTGGCAAAACCAAACCCAGATCCAAAACCAAAACACGGGGGGCGGCGCACATGTCCACTAGTAACTATGGGTGAATACAATCTGCAAGCACTGTATCTATATATATATATATATATATATATATATATATATATTTATTTTCACACATTGGCTATATAAATACCTAAACATGAGACTACATAAATACCTAAACAGGGCACCACATCAGACACGTCTGATCAAATTCACCTGTACCCAGTGAGCCGCCATTGAGCAGGCTGACCACCGGGTCTCAGAACTACAGGACCCATATTGTTATGCAGCATCACTTGTTTTCTGTTGTAAAGCTTGCTAGCCACACTAGGTTATGGTACTACGTTGAATCACCACAAAATTGCTCTCTTTGATAAAAAAAATATATTCTGATGTATAACAAGTGTCTAATACATATCTTGAAAGTCATAGATTTGTTAAGCTGGTATACAGTATGAGCAAAATATTTTATATCATATATCAGGTAAGTTCCACGGACCTCCACTGTATTTTTCAGAATCAGACCAAACATGCTGTAGGTGTTGATTGTACAAAAACAAAAAGTGCTGATAACTTTAAATATATTTATCCCAGCAGTAATATTCTACTACCAACACAGATTAATATCAGTGAGAGCAGAAAATAGTTTGCAGTAAATGTAACTCAGTTGTCTCCTCAAAAGTAGGTATCACTTTTATCAGATACATATATCCAAGGTTTAACAATTTACTACAATACGATACATATGTTTCTTTTGTTCAGTGTGAGTCATATTATAGGAAGTCTCCACACTTAGAGGGGTATTTATCAAAGACTGGCGAAAGAGAAAATTGTGAGAGATAAAGCACTAACCAATTAGCTTCTGACTAACATATTACAAGTTGTGTTTTTAAAAATGACAGTTAGGAGCTGATTGGTTAATACTTTTTCTCTCACAATTTTATCTTTTATCAAGCTTTAGTACATAGACCCCTAAAAAAGCCTGCAATCATTTGCAGATCACATACAATTACCAGCACCAAAGACGGCTAGGTGCAAAAGTTGTCAATATAATCATAGATTGTCCTGGAATCTCTCCTGTCATCTCCTAAAAACAAAGACATCAGCAGAAGATTCAGTTACAGGAAAACATCAGTTCAAACCTAGTTAAGAACTCTATACTGTATACCTTGTTAACATCACGAGCCTTCCAGGGCGAAATGTGCGTCATCACCTGTTATGTGTCGCCAGTCCTGACAGAACAAGTGGACTGGGCTATCAAGTTCCCCTTCTAACAACCTTCCAATCACCCGGTCATGTACTTTGACTCTGGACGCTCTCATCAGTGATCACAGCTCCATGCTCTGCAATGTCCTTTGACACCAGAGCAAATCAGTTGTAAATATGCCAGCAATAGAAGCATCTATCTCACTTTTTTCTACTGCAGTAGCATCTTCATTCTCTCCTCCACCGTCCTCTGCATGCATGTCAGTGTGACAGCAGAAGTAGGGGGAACTGGCACACTGGACTACTATATATTTTGCCTTCTCTCCTCCTAGCCTGCCATTGCTACTAGTCAGTGACACTTCTGTGTTTTGCGTTGATTTTATAGTTTCATGGATTTATAACTGTTGGGATCCTTTTGACCTCATTCGCACATTAATAGTGTGACATACTGTAAGGCAGAACTGTATGGCTTTCAAATAACCTTATGCTACGTCTGTTCTAACATATGCTCCTATACAGGATTACTGTTTATGTTCTCTGTGTCAGGTGATAACATATTGACTTGTTTGGCATACTGACACAGGGGAGTCTAACCTCCAGCACAATTTTGTGTTCTGATTTCCACATCCATGTTTATAAAGTACAATATTACATTAGGTTTGAACTCAAGTTTTCCTGTATCTAAATCTTCTGCTGATGTCTTTGTTGTTATCAGATGCCTGGACAAAAATGTGATACAAATGCTGCAAATGATTACAGGCATCTTTATTAAGTCACTGACAGGGCAATGTGAAGATTTCCAATTTCAACTGATTTTACTTTCCCTAATATGACTCATACTGGATAAAGGAAACATATGTATCATACTTTAGTAAATAATTAAACCTTGGATACATGTATCGGATGAAAGTGATACTTACCTTTGTAGAGACTACTGAGTTACATTTACTGCAAACTATTCTCTACTCTCACTGATATTAATCTGCGTTGATAGTACAATACCTACAGTATGTGTGGTCTGATTCTGAAAAACACAGTGGAGGTCTGTGGAACTTAACTGATATATGATATATAATATTTTTCCTCCTATACCAGCAAAATCAATTTGCGACTTTCAGATGTTTCAGATACTTGCTTTGCAGTAGAATATGCCTTTCTTATTGAAGAGAGCAATTTTAGGTGATACAACTCCACAACCTAGTGCTACTACTGTATTTATAGTGTGAATCAAATACTAGACACAGGTGACTAGAAAATCAGACAAAATAAAGGATGATGTTATCAAAAGAAAAAGAGAGATGGAGAGACCCTAGAGGCACGGGACATCCAGGAGGAGATAGCAGACAGGCAGTTGAAGATGCCTGAGAGGATGGAGGGAGAAAGGAACATGACAGACAGAGGGCTATAGGCCAAAGGATTGGAGAGTTTGGAGAAGGCAAGGAGGGTTGTCAGTGTGGAAGGCTGCAGACAGATCAAGGGGGATAAGGAGAGAGATGTGACCCTTGGATTTGGCCTTAAGAAAATCATTGGTGACTTTGGTGAGGGAAGTTTCAGTAAAGTGGAGGGAATGGAAGCCATATAGAAGAGAAGTACAGCAAGTAGGTGGAAAAGAATGAAGGGAGTCAATACTTTCAAGAAGCTTAGATGCAAATAGAAGGAGACAGATAGGACAGTAGTTAGAAAGAAAGTCTGGGTGAAGTAAGGGTTTTTTAAGGATGGGTATATTTTCATATACATGTAAATAGAAAGCCCAAAAACTAATTTGGTAACACAAAAACTGTAATACTTAATTGAGACTGTACTATAGGATAAAGTAAATTTTACCAGTGGTATCCAATGCATTAAGGAAGTATGTGAGGTCAATTTGTTAACACTTCAAATCCACACAAAAAATAATCATCTATAAATGTCATTTACATTTTTTTTTAGAAGTAACGAAAGTGACATTGGGCCTGATTCTCATACAAACACACATACACACACATGGTTGTGTTGGTGAGCCACTGAATCTATGCAAGTTTACAAAGGGGTGTGACTACACCTATCTGCTGCCCAGAGAATACAGCCCAGGTGGGGCTGTGGCAGTCAAGCCAGGCCTGGCCAGGCCAGTGGGCCATACCTACTAGAAAGCCGGCAGGACTCTGTGAAGTTGTGCGCACACTAGCTGCCCTTGATAGTTCGCGCTGAAGAAGTGAGGTAGAGCTCTGTATAGGGGTTAGGTTGTTTTTTTTTATTTTCTGTTGCTGTATACGAACAATATTAAAGCACCATTTTGTTTGTATTAACCCAGACAAGCTGTATGTACCACTGACCACTCTACTGAACAAAATACATATTTAAATAGAAAATGTCATAGATGCAAGCATACCAGCTATTATGCACCTGGGAAATCACCTGACACATGTTGGATTATGGAGCATATTTAAAGTATAAGAGCATTTGCTTGAAAACGCCCATTTTCGGGGAATACCCGCAAGTACAGATGTGTTCTCATACATCTAGCCTCAATATGCCACGCAGTGCGACCTGCCTGGCATGAGTGAGCACCAGGTCCCGTACAACTCAATGCAATGCAACTAGGTTGCACCAGGAGCCTGTGCTTAATAATTTGATATGCGATACTTGTGTGCAACTGAGTCCCTGAATGTAAAATATCAGGTTAAAATGCAGTTGTACATATTCCCCACTTATACAATGACCGGGATGTAGTCATTTGACTGGCGGCCAAATACCGACGCCCATCATAATCCCGACGCCGGAATCTAGAACGAAGCAGGACCAAATGAGGTAAGTATGGTCCGCGCATCCTCAAAGCCGCGGGGGGGGGAGGGTTAGGTTTAGGGCACCCCAGGGGGATTTAGGGCTAGGCACCCCCCCGGAAGGGTTAGGCTAGGGGAAGGGGGGTGGTTAGGGTTAGGCACCCCGGGGGAAGGTTAGGGCTAGGCACCCCCCTGGGAGGGTTAGGCTTAGGGTGTGGGGAGGGGGGGTTAGGTTTAGGCCCCCTTGGGGGGAGGTTACGTTTAGGCATTAAGGGGGAGGTTAGGGTTAGGCACCCCTAAAGTAGGGTTAGGGTTAGGGGGGGAGAGGGGAGGGTTAGGTAGTTTACTGACCTCCATCGGGATCTCCATTGTTCAGCCTGCCAGCGTCAGGATTTCAACCGCCGGGCTCTCGTCCAACAGTCATTCATACCGATCCCCAATGACCATACATTAAAAAGATGTTTACTCAGCAAAGTGTACAGTTTTTAAAAAAAGCCTTATAAGTTGCCTCTTCCCTCTTTTTTTTGTACTTGAATAGAATAAGAGTACAAAAAATATTCATAGTGAAGCATTGCAATACGAGTAATGTAAAATAAGCTTGTGACAGGTCCAATTTTGACTCTGACTCCTTGACAGGAAAAGATTTACATATATACAATTATCATATTATCTGATGCGGATGCCAGGTGAGACATATAGTAATTGTGCACTGAACCTGCATTTAGCAAAGAAACTCTCCAGTCCACACAGCTCATTTTGCAACCCCAACAGTTGCGGTCTTAATTTTCCATATATGCATAGTTCCTTCCTTAAGAAGTCCATTTTTACTGAATCCAAAAGATAAATTAAGAAGAAATTGTTGCAAATATCCATTTATTTGTTCAATTTTATGTTTTTGCCATATCTATTTTGTCAGTGACCTTATTATATAGTCACATAGATGTGAAAGCTTGTGTATTTGGTACAAAACTCAGTGCAATCTCAATGATATCTCAATTAGATTATACTGTAAATTCTAATGGCCTCTTTTCTTGTGTATCTTCTCTGCTCCCCCCTTGTCTACCTGAACGTCCTTGTACTTGGCCTCTTGCATGTTTGTCATGTTCTAACTTTTCTTGCATTTACAGTATATTTCTTCAGGGCATCACCACTTAATACACACAGTCACTTTTTATATCACATTTTATGTTTGTTTATTTTTCATGTATTTTTTCACATATATTTTTTACCTTTATTACTATTTCCAACAATTATTAGCTACTTTCACACACCTGATACTTTATAACATTCACTGTCACTTTTTTTTTCATGTGATGCCCTTGGGAGGTCTATGGCTGGGCTGTCTTTTGGGGTACCCTGTGCCCCAGATGTGAACCCCAGAGTGTTAAGGACCTGCTCGACGAGGTGA